>VXBZ01005291.1:174661-220073 GCA_013399135.1 Heliornis fulica | reverse complement strand
GGTGTTTGGGTTTTTTATTCCCTATGGCTAAATTTTTTCTTAGTTTGGCAGGAGAGGAGGATGTACCCCTGTAGCCTGGAATTACCCTGATGGGTAGCAAATGCAGTTAGAAGGGGATCACAGACATACCCACTGTGCAGATCATGATGTGGGATTTCTAACAGCCAAAGGACATGACAAACTTTTGTAGCAATACCAGTGCTCACCTCAATCTTCTTGGGCATCTGGTATATTCATGTTCCTCTTGCAGTGACAAACAGCAGAGAACCCTGGTCTGACGGTTATACGTGATCTAGCACACCATGTCCTGTCCTGCTGGCACCAGGGGCTTGAATTAGCCACATGCTCACTCCTCCACCTCCCACACATTTCTCAGTGTTGGGTGCAATTATATGCCACATTTTTAAGGTCCTCAAGAACACGACTCCCTCCTGTTGACTTCAGTAGGGTTAATTAAGACCTGTGCTAGGTCACAGCATAATTATCGGGTCGAAATCAAATTTAGAGGTTTTATAATTGGAAAAGCAGACAGTAACAGAGCTACTGCCTATAAACAGAGCCAAAAAAGAAGCATAAAATGAGTTATGTGAAAGGCAGGAGAGAAAACAAGAGCACATGTGTCAGAGGGAGCACTCTTCCTCAGAAGTGCCTTGCTTTGTAAGCTGTCTGAGAGGGGGTGGAAGACAAGAATTGCCAACTAGGTACAAGGAAAAGCTTTTTCACCCTGAAGGTGCTCAAACAGAGCAGACAGAGAGGGACAGAGGCCAAGAGTTGGGATCTCCATCCTTGGAGGTATCCAGAGCTCAACTGGACAAGAAGGAGGTAAGCTGACTGGTCTAATGGAGATGCTGTGAGCAGGGGATGGGACTGGAGACCTCCCAAGGCCCTCTGCACCCCACCTTGTTCTGTGGATCAGTGATACTTCCTCTCCAGTTTCCCTTTCTCCTTTCACTTTTCTCCCTTCCAAGGGAGGGGGGCTCTACTCTACCCTGCTCTACTGCTGGAGGCTCTGGGCCATCCCCATCCCCTTTAGAGTGCCTTCTGCAGGAGAGTGCCTCAGAAGTAAAAAGCTTTTCAAAGGGAAGCAGTGTGACTTGCAGCTCCAAAAAGTCTGGCTTGGTTGCTCAGGCCTTTGGACAAGTGGACTGCAGGAGTGAGGGTCTCCTGGAGCTGGGAAGCTTGTTTGTGTTCCCTGTGTAAATTAAGTTGCTGTTTTTCAGTCTTCACTGAAAGCAAGGAATGATGGGTTCAGAGAATCACAGACTGGTTTGGGCTGGAAGGGACCTCAAAGGTCCTCAAGCTCCAACCCCCTGCCATGGCAGGGACACCTCTCACCAGCCAGGCTGCTCAAGGCCACATACAGCCTGGCCTTGAACACCTCCAGGGAGGGGGCAGCCACCACTTCCTTGGGCACCTTGCTCCAAGGCCTCATCCCCCTCAGAGGGATGAGGGATTGGAGGGTGTCTGGTCACGTTGTGGAGGTGTTCAAAAAGTTGGGGTTTGTCACGAGTGAAACCAATTGTTCATTTCTCACCAGAGAGATTCAGAAGCCTGGTGAAGTTGTGAAGACCTCAAGCCAGGGAGCTTCTAGCCAAAGGAGTGATCCCCCACCGCAGGGACAAGGTGGGTGGGGAGGGTAACAGGCAGGGTGACCGAACGGCTACTCGGGTGCTCGTGCAGGCCGACATACCGCGTTCTGCATCCTTATCAGGGTTGGCTGAGCTTGGGGGCTTTGCACTGATGTTTGGAAGGGTGGGTTGGGGTGTTTTACATAAATCCAGGATTAGCTGTGGGAGCTGGAACGTTTATTGAAAGATGCTATTTAAAAGAGTGACAGAAAACATGTTTCATAACTAACCCCGCTGTAATTTATGTAAGAAACATTTCCAATTCACCTGTGTGCTGGAGGAAACAAACAAAAAAGTATTATAAACTATCACTTTCTTCTCCTTTCCTTTCCCACCTTTAATTTTCACTGGCTGCAGAGCCGAGCAGGGTGCTCAATGTACTTTTATCGTTATGCTTATCTCAGGGGCAGAGGAGCTGGTTGCTTAGGACACAGTCTGAAGCTTGTTAGAGCCAGATGTCAGTCTGGATTTGAGCAGAGGCGAATGAGGACAGAACCAAGACCTGTAACTTCGGAGTTTCTTAGTGGGTGAAGGTTTGCCAGAAGACAGGAATGAATTCCTGTTGCTTTCAACATAGGATGGATCTTAGATCTGTAACTGTGGTGCTTTATCAGAGGGGGTCCCCCCCCTCCTGCCCTGTTTTTATATAATGAATCACCATGAACTGAATAAATTGCAGGAAGAATTGCAAGACCTGGAGTTGAAATCACGGCTGACATGAAACAGGAAGGTGATTGCAGCTGTCAGGTATCTCCACAAGGAGAAACCTTGACTCAACTTTGAGCGACACTTCAAATGCGTCAAGCCCTTGTTGTCTGTCTCCTTCCAGCCCTGTGCTGCTCAGCATATAAAGCATGTTCCCCGTTGTCAGAGTGACCTTGTCTGCCGTCTGTGCCTTGCCCTCTCCAGCTGAGCTTGTGCAATACGCTTTTTGTAGCACTGAATTTGGAGAAGTTTGAAAGTTGCCTGCAAACCCAACACCACTTTTCCTTTGGTGGCTCTTACAGCCAAGGCAAACACCCAGTGGATATTCCTTTTTTTTTTTTATGAATCAGAATCCCTCTGATAATCCTGTTTGAACAGAAAAAAAACCAAATGACGATATGTTTTGTGGTGAGGCACCGAGGGGCTGGTTGAATAAAGCTGACTGTGGTTAGCCAAGGGTGGGAGGATGCTGGAAGAGCTGTAGGATGGACCCAGGGGAAATGCCAGCAGGGTGATCACATGTGAATAAAATTATTGTTTTGAGGTCTCCTCTTCATCAAGTGACCCACCTAGAATGCCCACACTGCCAAAACAGTGACTGTATTTTTTTTTTAAATGCTATTCCCATTTTAATAGTCTTTCAGTTTTCTACAGGAAAAGCTGTAGGTATCCTGGTAACCTGGACCCTGGATGTATCTGCCTTGACAAACAACCAAGGCTCTTAGCCCCAGGCAGTGTAAACATGCTGTTTCCTGCTCAGTTCTTGGTGTTTCTGAGTTACCCATCTCTCTGTCTTTACCAGTGTACCTGTCCCTCCTTGGCCTTTGCAACATTTCTCTCTTACCCCATGTTCAACATCTATCATCTGTACCTCTCTCATCAGCCCCGTGGGTCCCAGACATGTCCCAGCAGTGGGCTCATCAAATTAATGCCTGGTGGTGGGAGAAGACTGGAGGAGAAGGTGGAAGTGGCATGAGCATGTAGATGTCTGAAATCAGGTACAATTGCTGCCTGGAGCCTAATATCAGTGAGAATTTCTCATTGAAAAAGAACTGTACAACAACAATAACTAACCCTGATGTGGAACCTCCTACAAATTTGTGTAGTGACTCTGTGCAACTGGGGCATTGAGATCTCCCAGCCCTGCACACCTCAAAGTACAAATTGAGACCTGCAAGGTCAAAAAGTCAGCAAACAGACTATTAAGGGAGTTTATAGCTTTGCAATGGAAATGTCATTTGGTGTGAAGGCAATGTGAAGGCAATGTGACTGGGGATATTAGAGACACAGGGGCCAGTGCCATATGTTTGCACAGGAAGGCAGCACTGGGAGGGCAGAAGATGCCAATTTAGAGCTAGAGCTCCCTGGTGCTGCTCTTGACCCCGCTCCAGCAAGTCTAAACTTCTTAAAGGAAAACCAGACTTTAGTGATGGACATTAAATGGTTTGATGCAGAACTATTAAGTCTGAATATTGGATCAAGACTCCTCTGAAATCAAGCTGCTGCTTTTCAAAGCAGACAGCTTGGTCTTGCTAACAGAGGAACCTGAGATCCTGGCCTGGCATAAGGCCTCTTGTGCTACCAGCACTCTCACTGCTCCTGGGCCGTTCTCAGACCTTGGCTGCCCTCTCCTACATCCTCTTGACCAGTTGGTGTTTGCTTTCTAAGGCTGCTCAGCCCTGCTCTGTTCTTTAAAGGTTTTTACTGTTTCAGTCCGCAGTGGCACTCCCAAAATCCTTGTCTCTCAGCGAGGACTCGATGCCCTCTTTTGTGGAAGGATGGGGAAGAAAAGTTTGACATGTGAGGACAAATAAATATTCTTTCTATGCTGTTTGGCTCAAATCAGAACATTAGAGCATTTCTATGTGACAAGTCCTCTGGGGAATGAAATGCTGGTTGAAGTGAGCAGCAGGAATAACCTCTGGTGATACTTCCTCGTGTCAGCTGGTACAAGGCCATCTCTGTGTGAAGACATCAGGAAAACACTCTTCAGGCTTTACTCTTCTTATGGAAAGCAGGTGGTGAGTTCATCAAGCAAGGGCCAGGTCTGCTCTAGGTGATGTCTCCTCTTCTTCTATACAGGTGGCTTCCTGGACAGCCAAAGTGCCAGTGTGACCTTTGTGGCTGCTCTGATTTACTAAAGCACTTCTCATGTTGTTCTCCTGCCTTCAGCAGTTCTCTGCGGGCCATGAGCCCACCACAACCCTGTCCCCTCTCCAAAGCAAGAGGCCTCAGCACCACTGTCATCACCACAGGACAAACACATGATCATTAGAACTAATATTAATAAATAATGTAAGTAATCTGGTCTCTTCTCTCTGGTAACAATCCTAGGATGAGAGGAGATGGTCACAAACTGCCCCAGGGGAGATTGAGGTTGGACATCAGAAGAATTTCCCCCCTGAAAGGGTTGTCAGGCGTTGGAACAGGCTGCCCAGGGCAGTGGTGGAGTCCCCATCCCTGGGGGGATTGAAAAGGCCAAGAGATGAGGTGCTGAAGGACACAGTGGTGGACTAGGCAGGGTCAGGCTGGGGTTGGACTCAATGATCTTAGAGGTCTGTTCCAACCCAAGGGATTTCTGGTGCTGTGGAAAGAGTAGCAGCTTTGGTTCAGTAAAGGCTGGCACTTTACCCAGTCCATGCCACCAGCCAGGCATGGAGGCACTGTGGAGGTGCCCACAACAGGCAGTTCCTGCCGTTGGTCTAAGGCTGAGGTGAGTCTGCAGGGACAGAACCCACACCTGAGACCTTCTAACTCCTTGGGGTTGTGCTTCCTCTGTGTTTCCTGGTGAGAAATAGCTTTGAATCTGCTCTGCACTGAGTTGATTTCTTGCTAGTGGTGTAGCTGTGAAGCTCAAATCCACTCCTCAGTCTTACAGTACCAGTCTTGAGACTTTGGCCCCACAGCACACAACGTTATGCTGATATGGAAAGTGTTGGTCATCAGGCAGTTTTGAAGTGAAAGCCAGGGAACTGCTCTGTGCCGTGTCCTCCCGCTTAGTGGCACTGCACAGGGCTGCAGTGACAGCTGGGATGAGTCCAGGCTGGTTTGTGGCTCTCTAATGCCTGCTGAGCCCTATCCCTAACACGGTGCAGCCCCAAAGCCTGGTTCACATCATCCATGTGAGTGCAGGAGTTGCTGCATCTGGAAATGGGCAACGGGACATGGACCAGTGACAAGGAGCAAGTGATAGAAACAGCCTCAAGGAGAATCCTCTGGTCAGGTAGAGGTACAGGGCTTCTTCCAGGAAGGAGATTTTCCTCTGAAGGTTGTGAGGGTTTGTGCCATCCTGAGCAGCAGTAGCTCGTGGGTTTCCCTCCCTAATGAGCATGGCTAATGAAGATTCTGCAGCTTAACTCGCATGCATAAGTAAACTGTGAACTGAGAGCAGAACTTCATTAAAATTGATCTGCCTTCATTCCAGTAGGTAACAGATGTGTGCCCACAGCTGATGGGATGTTGAGGAGTGGCCACGGTTCTTTGACCTCACGTCTGACCTCTCATTTGCAGTTTGCTTTTGTAGGGCTGTCAGCACATCTCTGGAGGTAAGTGACATGCCCTTTGCATGGAAGCACAGAGGTAGGGCTGGGCACAGGACTGATGGAGCCTTGTTTCTATTCTTTGGAGCCCCTGAAGTCAAGAACTGATATTTGTTCTTTGAAAGAAAGAACTTCAGATGATCTTCTTCGTGAACTTAGCGCATCTGAGCACTGGAAGGTAGCTTGGAGGCAGGGAATTTTTCTTGGGAAATATAACCCAGATCATTTTTGTACACATAGATACTTTCAGGCCTGTGAAAATGAAGGACAGGGATTTGCTGGTGCAAAGGTCCACAGCTAATGTGGTCCCTTCCAACCAAGACAATTCTACAATTCCACCAGGAGTTACCAAGTGAACTGATGACAAACCAGGCCTGAACACAGTGAGAGCACTGCCATGACTACAGTGACATGGGGCTGGAGACCCCTTCCAGTGGTCTGATGGGGGATCAGCATCCTCCATTATTAGGGGGATGGACACCAAGATTCCTTGAGTATTGGCTGAAATGTACATCTCAGCGAGACAGGCAGCAGAATGCTGTGAGGTTTCCAAATTTTAATAGCACAGAGTCAGCAAGTCACTTTCCCAAGTCTCCCTCCTGCTGAATGAGGAATCGCTTGTTTTCCTTGCGAGAAAATAGATGCATGAAACTGCATGCATCTTTCTGGGAGAGTAGAGGAAAAGTGGAGTGTTCCAAGCTGGGCAGGAGCCACGCTCCAATACTGCCCCTTGCATTGAACTGCTGATTCCCATTGCTTAAAGTAAGATTTTTTTGCAAACGCTGAATAAAAAAAGCATGGCAATTTTCTGAGTAAGGGCTCACAGACATGCAAGAAATGGCATTAATTATGCTAATGTTACTGTCTACCAAAGCTGCTTTCAATCATTTTTATATTCAATAGCATGCATCATCATGAATTGGTGATAAATATAGATGGAAAAAGCTAGTAATAACCAAAGTTATACAGGTGTAAATTAGAGCATAATTTTAAACTACTATGAAGTCACAGCTTCTTGAGATAACACAAAATTATAGGATATGTGCACATCCTAAATTGAATCCTGGGGAATTTTGTACTGCTCCTGTGCTAGTTGATTGGGCAACGCTGTCTGAGTGAGTTACAAACCTCCATTTCCATAGCTTCCTACTCCAAACCTTATCCTTAACCCCGAGGAGCCAGCGTGGGGACGGTACAAGCCATTGCGTATCGGACACATCCGAGCCATGGTCACTTACTATTTGGGGAGCAGCTATGGAGGCACTGTAACCTCAGGTCCCCAGCCTCAGCCCTCTCCTCCTCAGTCCTGGAAAAGAGAATATAGAAGTAGCACCTTTAACAGAAACAAAGGCTGCTCCCAAATGTACAGAAATGGGAGGTCAGAATCAAGAAGAGTACAACATACCTGGGCTCCTCCATCTATAGCCAGCCAGGCCCACTATGGAGATCGTAACGGTCTCAGGAAGGACTCGGTTCCTCTGGCTTTGCCCCTCTTGGGGGAAAGCTCATGCAAAGAGGCCATGGGGAATAGAAGAGAGGGGCTCAGGGCTGCGTCTCTCCCACTTTTTCACTCTTCAGGATGACTTTGGGACTAACAGCGTTGTACATATGTGTGTGTTGGAAGTGGGTGTGTTGCTAGTGCTACACCATTTAAGTGCCAGTCTGTGTAATTATCCAGAAGCAACAGCTCTGTGGATAAACCTTCCTGTGTTGCAGAATGAAGTGCAGAGTAAATCCAAGGCAGAATGTTACACATCCTTGTGTGCGCATGAAAGCTGAATAGTCAGATCTGGAATTCTCATGGGTGTCTGTATGGGAAGATACTGGCTCTGTAAATGGGAGGTGCTGCAGGTCAACAGCTTACAGCCTGCTCAGATATCTCAGTGACCAAGGAGGAAATCAGAGCAAAAGGTTGGCATGTCTTTGGAAAGCACTGATATGATCTGCACAACATCTTACATGAGTACAATGAGGTTGGAGAAAGAAAACTGTGATTAAGATACATTAGAGAAATGTAAAAAGGAAAAAAATAGCACATGGAAATGATGAGTTGAAAGTTCTGATCCTCACAGTGTCAGGACTGGTCCTGATTTATCACCTCTGTGACAGCTTTGGGCCTGCTGCCTGTCTCACCCTGCTCCTAGCACTTCCAAACCACATCTTCTGTCCCTGCAGAGACGTTTTTGCCTGCACTGGTATCAGCAGTGGTTTGAACGCGTCTCGCTCTGGAGTTTCCCCTGCAGCATCTGCCTGGTGCTGGGCTGGCTTTGCAGCTCGGAGTCAGGGCTCAGTCAGCAAGAAAAATGTTGTGAAATCAGCAGCAGCACCACAATGGGTGTTGATGGACAGCTGCAAGCTGGCAAATGCTGCGCTGTGGATGAGTGAACTGTGCAAGGCTGAATCTCCCAGATTCGCTCGCTAAATGTGCCTGTGGGTTTAACGGGGCCTTGGAAGTGAGGGGAGCAAAGGGCTGGATGTCAGGCTGAAGTCAGAGCTGGGCTGTCTCCAGGGTCCCCTCTCCCACTGAAGACCTCCTTATCCCAGTCTGTGGTGCCTTTGGTTCTGATGGGACACAGCACCCCTGGCCTCACTCACAGCCTGACCAGGTGTAGGTGCATCTCCAGAAGCTGCTAATCTTTCTGTTGGGGCCCACAGTAAAACAGGACAGCTGCCAATTCAAGTTTTCTCCTGTCTCATTAATAACCTTTTAGTTCTTGCTCAAGGCAGTGACTACCTCTCCACAAAGAGCCCACCTGGATTGTATTTCTGTCCTTTCAGACCCCCTATCCATGACCCCAGGCTTCAATCCTCACTTGCTGTCCGTGTTCCCCTCTACGTTCCCATGACCCAGATCTTCCTCTCCAGAGCCACAGTCCTCCTTGTCCAGGAGCTGTGGTGATTGCCCCAGGGTTTCCACCCACCCCTCTAACACCTTCTGCCTTTCCCCCAGCATACTGAAGAAGCCCCCAGAGAGGAAGGGTCTTTGCTCTTCATCTGAAAGCAAAGTCCACCAGAGTTTTGGGAGCCAGGAAAGGTGGCAGTGAGTGGCTGAAAGGGGAATTTGTGGTATGGAGAAAAAGGAAAGGAAGAAACTGGGGACAATCAGGGAACACAGACCATGGGAATAACCTGGGTGGACTGTGCCTTGCCTGAGTGGATGCGATGATTGTGTCTCTGCAGCCAGTCTAAACGAGTGCTATTCTTGTGAATGTGTCCTAATTATTGCACAGCCATATGGGCAAAGCTGTGAAAACTGCTACATCTACTCATTTCCATTTTGCCTTCCTCTCTCTGCCTTTTTAGCAGCCCCAGACCAGACAGTTGCATGTTTGTTGATGTTTCGTTCAGCAGTCTGAAGTTAGCCCTGCGCTGGAAGGGTCACCCCAGGCGCTGCCTGGGGGGTGATTTCCTCATGGCCTTACAGGTACCCTTGTGCAGGGTGAGATGGCAGCATGTGAGATGGCATGGCATGACCCCAAGGTGGTCTCTGGGACAGCAGGCAGTGGCAGGGGGACAGCGGTCCCAGAACCGCTCTTGGAAGAGGGCAGGGAAGAGGGGAAGGTCCTGGCACATTGACAGCCCTTCAGCTCACTGTCACATATCAGGCTGCAGGGGAGACAACAGAGTCCCCATCCCTTTGGCTTGTCTGGAAGGATCCTCAGAGCAAAGGAAGCAGAAAGGCTTGTGGAAGGGTCCTCTGCCAGCTGGGATGAGCTGCAGCCAACAGACAGATAACAGGGGGCAAGAGCATTCATATAAAAGAGAGCAGAAAGAGAAGTTGAGGGGGAAGGAAGAGAGATCCCTATGCTGAACTGACACCTAATAAACTAAAACATTGAAAAAGATGAGCAAAAGTTACAGACAGTGAAAAGAAAAGCCAGAGGAAAAGGGAGGACAGACAATAAAAGGACGAAGACTGAGAAGTGATGTGTTGCAGGTAACTCTGGTGATAATTTTACAGAACACAATGCATGAATAATACCTCCAACCCCGTATCATTTGCTTGTTCTGCTTAGCATTACTCACATGTTTTATGTCTGAGGAGCTGTACTACCCTTTCATTTTGTAGGGTGAACTGCAGAGTCTCTCCAGTCTGGGATTTTCAAAATAACCAGGCCTGGGAGGGAATAACTGTTGAGCATAACACCATGAATCTGTGATTTTTAAGTGACTGTTGATGTTTTCCTAGTGATGGAACCAGTGAGCTTCTCTCTGTGGTGGCAGAGGACGCAGCTGTCTCTGTGTCTCGGTCATGTTTAGTGTTGGATAACCACACACTCTGTAGGGCAGGGTGAAAACCAGCTGTGGAGCAGAGTTTGTGGTGTACCCACGTAGTCAATGAAAGTCTTTCCTGTGTCCTTCAGAGCTGAGGCCAGTCTCAGGGTGTGGGGACAGAGCTGATGTGCTCAGGGAGGGGAGGGGGTGTGCTGGTGGGAGGGAGGGGGTCAGAGCCACAAGCCATGCACTGGTTTGGCTCACTCCCAGTATCTCTTGCGGTGGGTGCTGACCATGGGGTGCCCTTTTTGCATGAGAGCTCTCAAGGGAACATTTGAACTCTTTGATCTAATAGGTCTCCAGTTCATCTTCTGTTGCTATACACATCTCTGTGTGATTAAAATTAAATGAAATACAGGGCTATTGTGCTTGACAAAGTGCCTGCCAGATTACAGGTATTTCAATGTCAGTATTTTTCATAAAGAAAATTTCTTATCTGGAAGCAGGGGCCTGTCGAAATATATCCCAACAAAACACTTTTATCAGAAGAAATGGGGCTAACACTTTTCTTCCCTGCCTCCCAGGAGATAAACTGCAGCCATGGAGCATGATGATAAAGCTTTAAATTTCACTGGGAACATATCGCCCTTAGAAACCTGCCTGTTGCACTGGGTCTGCTCCACGCTGAGGGAGGTGCGTGTGTATGGTGGGAGCCAGATGTGTGCAGGGGCAGAGGAGCGTGCAGAGAGGAGGGCAGTGAGGTGCACAAAGTAGCTGGAAGGAAGAAAGGCTGGAGGGCTTTATTTATGAGATATGAAAAGGAACGTGGAGGTGTAGGAGTAGGAGGGAATGTGAAGTATCCCTGGGTATATGCACGGGGGGGAGAGAATCTGAATTATTTTCTGTTTGGAGGGAGGGGAGGTGCTTGTTATGCCTGCTGGCACTCATGGCATCTAGCAACACATCTGATGATCCCTGGACACCCTGGAATCTCACAGTCACAGTAGTGGAGCTGACCACACACATGCTAGCTTAGAAACAAACAAAAAAGCTGTAATACTGCACAGCTCTACATCTCTGGAATGATCCCATGGTAACACTGTCTCCGGGCTTCTTATTATGGATTCAGATGCAACAATTACAATAATGTGATGTGAAAAAAGAAAGCTGTGATGATGAGGTTTGGGAACACCACAGGCTTGAGCTGCCTTGGCCAAGTGTGCATGAAGGAGATTGGGGGAGTGTGAGCACCAAGCGACCTGTTCACACAAATACAGGACGAGCAAGGGAGCTGGAAGGACAGAACGAAATGTCCAGTCCAGTCGTAGAGCAGGGGGTAGNGCCAGGGGGACTTTTCTGCATGTGTCTTGCCTAGAATGGAGCTTGGTGTGAATGAGATGTGTAAGAGAAGACATAAAGCCCTCATCGGTTTGTACTGGCCAAGGTGGGGCTTGTCACTCGCCCTGGGCAAACGTGTGTTCGATGCCCTGCTGGTCGTGTTGGCAGGAGCAAGACCTGAGGAAGGCTTGATGCTCCATTTGGCTTGTTGTCATCCTTTGGGGTCCTTCACCTGTTCAACCAATGCACTTGGGTGAAGGTCCCAGGTTGCAACAAGTCCAACAGGGATTTGACTGTAAAGTCGTAGGTCGTGTGGGTTCAGGTGTGTGTGAAACAGCGGTCGGGGAGGGCTGTGTCACATGGCGAGTGCAAGGGGAGTCAAATCACAGCACCCAGTACGGGGGTGAGGTAACGAGGGTTACTGTCCTCGATGCTAATCAGGGTTCCTGCTATCTACAGCCCAGAAAGAGCAGCAGTGGTACTTGAGCGAGTTACATTTCCCATGTAACTCAGCGTACCCTGCGCCTACGATCCTGCTCGTCTCTCCTCTGCAAGCTCTCACTTCGGTACCCTGGCTGACCACACTCCCTCGCTGACATGAGGCATGTGCTGACCACCCCCCTTCACTGGGGTTGGGGTTTTTCAGATAATGACTTAAAAAAAAAATAAAATCTCTGAAATCTCTAAATGCAGAATTAGGAAAATCGTTGTTTGAATGATTTCTCTCATCCTCCCAGACTGGAAGGCAGAGAGAAAACTTCAAGCTTGATGGAGGAACAGCTGTGGCCACAGAGACTGTTAGTTAAGGTTGGGTCACCAGCACAAGGTAATAAACAGGGGAAGTCTCTGATTCTTCCCCTCACTTTGCTACAGAAACACCTGCATTTTTAACCTTCTGTCTCCTCAGAGCTTCCCAACTACTCTCCTCCATCACCGAGAAATTGCCACACTGGTCAGGAGAACAAGAATGAGTCCTCCTTATGTTTTCTGTCCCCTAAATATCCTTACATTTCTTCCAACAACAGGTTTTTGGTGAGGCCTCTCAGTGCTTATCAGGACCCTGTTCCATAAAGGTATCCTATGGGGCCCATCACACCTTCTGTGCTATGTGAGGTCCATCTTGTGGATCCATTAAGTGAAGCCTTAACCCGTCAGAGCATGTGAGGTCAGCAGTGTGCTGGGTGGACAGTGTGCTATTGGGCTATGTTTGTAGGCAGGGTGAAGAAGCATCTTTGGGCCTTCAGGGCTCAGACAGGACTTAGAATCAGCCCAAGACCCTGGTAGCAGCGTGGGTGGCATCGTGTGGGTGTTTCTGCAGTGAGAGAATCACTGCAGTGCGATATGACGCGCTATGTTTGTGTGGAGGAGCTGGGGGGGATGGATTGCGTGGAGGAGCCTAGGGTGGGCTGTAGACATGTGACTGTGGAAGATGGCACCTCCAAAGTGGCCTAGGGGAGGCTGGAAAATGTCTCAGCAGCTGTGAGGAGTGTTGGGAAGTGCCTGTTACACCTGCTGAGAAAGTGTGGCTGTGATGCTTGCGGTATGCCCACAGTTTTACCTTTCCAGAGAGGGGAGTGAGCTTGCACTGCCAGGACAGCTTCTTGAGGCTTCCTGTGAATCAGATGCACAACGCAGGGACTCGTCAGCCTTGTGTTTTAACGAGTGCATGAGAAAGGCAGGCACTGGGACATCACAAAACTCAGGAAAAGCAAATCAAGTAGGGTCTTTTGTGTTTAACACACATCTTCTCCAAGTATCTCAGAGGCTTCACCCACTCGTGCTGAAATGGGTGAGAGCCTGGATTTTCTGAGACTAGCAGAGTCCGTGAAAACCTCCGCTGTCGAGAGACTGACTGCACTGACCTTTCTCTGAAGTACTTGATGGCTTCCTGGTCTAGGAAGTTCTGCTCTTCTCGAAAGCCCTGCTCAAAGATTTTGCGCTTGTGTCTGAACTCAATGACAGTCTTAGTGTAAGAGTTCAAGGTAGTAACGGAGGCCGCCATGCAGCAGGTGAAAGAGCCCCACGCCAGACTGTGGAGAGAGAAACCAGCAGACAGAGCTGGGTTAAGAGAGCAGCTCATGTTATACTTCTGACGCCAAGAGACACACACACACCGGATGCGACCCGGCGGGTAAGTCGGCGGTGACCAACCCGTTCTCCTCACCTTACCTCGAGGGACCGGTGGCACACGCTCAGGCAGGATGCTGGGATAGGGGCTGGGCACAACTCCTACCCCATGGAGAACCCCGTGGCAGAGTGCCTGTGGGAACACCCCGAGCGCTCCGGTGGAAGAGTCGAATGACTCCTGATTTCCCTTTGAAACCTTTCAGAGCCTGCAGACCAGTGCTAAAATCTACAGAGCAGTAGTGGAAGGAGTAATGCCCCAGGGAACACGTCTCTTGGACCAGTGGGGGTTCTCCAGCATCCATGGGACACCACACAATGCTACTGCAGGGATGGCTTCTATCCCATTTTCTAATGATTCATCAGACTGCCGCATTTCCTTCTTTCCTGGTTCATGGATGTTTCTAGCACTCCTGGCCCATATCTTGGTTCTGAAAGCCTAATCAAAGGGTCCAGTCAGAAGGCAGTGCCCCAAGCATGCGGGCAGGGCTAACCCACCTTGGTCAGCCAGTGGCAGGACACCTGCAAGCACCAACCAGGACCATGGGGTGACAGAGGGAGATGGGGTGTGGCAGTAAAACAGCATCTGCCCCACTGCTGGGCTGGGACAGCAGCAAGTGTTGTCCTGGGGCTCCTGACAATGGCAGCTTGGCTGGGAACTGCTCTGCTCCCTGCTCGTGGAGAGCGTTTCTCACTGGGGTGTCTTCTGCCCTCAGTGCACATCTCCTACAGCCTTTACCCCACTGACCTCGAATTCAGATGTGGCTGGGGAGAACTCACAGCCCCAGAGAGATGCTTTTTGAGCATGAAATGGGGCTACAAAAAAAAAGGCACTGAATTCCTCCTTTTATCTGCCCAGTGGAGCCCAGCTTATCTGCATCTGGGCTCCACTTGACTTCACATTCTGCCCTTCAGCTCCAGGTCCATATAGTTCCCAGTGGCTTCCTAACTAACTTGGACTGAGTTAATCATCTGTGTCAGCTGCTTTACCTGCTCCTTGCTCTCACCTCCTCTGTAACCACGTTGAGCACTGATATAAATTATGCAGACCAGAAGGAGTGCAGCCCCGGTAGCGTTACCTTATAAATACACATTACCAACAGCGGCCTCAGCATGAGCTGTTTTCCCATTCTGCAGACAGGGAAACAGTTTCTCATTTCAGATTAGACAAAGCTTGAAAAAGAACACATATTCATGAACTCAAAATCTGGGGGAAAAATGATTCAGGTAAGTAGAAACGGCTCGTTTCAGTGATTTCAAATTTCAGTGCACAACAAGTCCTTCAGGGACTCCCGTGGCGATGAAGAGCGTGGGGGCAGCACGTTCCTGCTTGGTTCTGAGTGTGTGTCAATCATAGAATCATAGAATTGTTGAGGTTGGAAGAGACCCTTAAGATCATCCAGTCCAACCATTAACCTACCGTCACCAAGTCTACCCTTAGACCATGTCCTCAAGCACCTCATCTCCCCGTCTGTTAACCCCCTCCAGGGATGGGGACTCAACCCCCTCCCTGGGAAGCCTGTCCCAATGCTTGACAAAAATGTCAAATGCAGTGTCAGGTGCAGCTGAATGAGGAGGAAGCGCAGTGAACCTGGTGTGGTGAAGTTCCCTGGGGTTGGTTGCCCATGGTGGGGTGGAGAAGTGGAAAGGAAACCAGTGGTACACGTGTGTCCAGGCAGAGGGAAGCCTGGCAGGTGACTGCTGACATGGAGTGTGTGGAAAACCTCTAACTGCTCCGAACACTTCCAGCCGGACTCCGAGGCAACATCGAGGAAGAAGCCAGCTGAGACCACGTGCTTCACTGGGCCTGTCTGGCACCTGGGCAATGACACACCGAGAAAAATTCTTCTTGGAAGTCTCTGATCATTTCTGATCATTAGTTCAGAAATGCTGGAAGGGCCAGAGGAGGGAATACGGGATGATGACCCTCAATGTGACCTTGGGTCTGGAATTTGCTATACACTCATAATCAGACAATTCCAATTGTCTGATTGAGGTTGAGATTTTGTGGATCTCAGTTAAATGCTATTTATTCCTAAGTGCAGAGAGTGGGTCTCCTACCTGCAAGAGTTACATCCAACCTTAGGTGCAGATCTCGCCCACAGCAGTGCCCCCCCATGCCAGCTGTGCCCCAGATGTGGTGGGACAGCACATGTACCACCTCTTGTAGCGGAGCTCTCAGGCTCCTCTGTGGCTCAAATGACTCAGGTTTTTTGCATTTGCCCTCTTTCTGGTCAGGCTGAGCTTGAGCATCCAGTGAGCCTCAGGGCCTGGAGTCACTGGCCCACTCCTGGCTTGGCAAATGACTTGGGAATGGAGACTGAGCTGTGTGTTTTGAATCCTGGGACACCTGAGAAGATCACAAGCAGCTTTTCCTCATTTTATCATTCCCAGTTGGCAGAGGGAAAATAAGGCCACAGAAAACATAGTTTTCCTGCAGGCACTTGGGAAACAAATGACCGGCTGGATCTCCACTCATGGCCTTTGGCTCTTGGCCACGGGGACGCTGCTCCCTGCCCCCACCCTTCAGCAGAGGCACAATTCTCTGTGCTGTCACAGGGTGTCTAGCAGGGTGCTGCAGTGGAGCAGAAGGCTGTAAATAACCTGATGTTTGCACTACTGGCTCAGGCATATTTAAAGCTCGTGCTTCGGGCCATCGCCTGGACCCCAGAGCAGAAAGACATTCCTGAGGGTTTCCAAACTGCACCAGACTGTGTGGGCAGTTGTTTTTAACCCTTCTTCAGGTAGGGTTTAAGGCTGGGAGATGCCAGGGGAGGTGGTCATTCTCCTGTCAGCACAGCAGTGGTGCTGCAGTGTGGGTTGGGAGGAAGCATCCTTGCTGCTGCAGTTTGACTGCCAGACCTGCCTTCACCAGAGCTGCTCCCAGTCTGCTGTGGTGTGAGGAACCTCACAACCTTCCTCAGCCTGCTGTGAAAACACTGCTGTGGCTCATGTCTGTCCCAGTCTGGGACTGAGCTGGTGTTTGCACCTTGCCCAGTGCTCTGCATGGACAGGTATGAGGGGAGGGAGAGAGAGTACCAAAGGTGAGAAGTTGCCCTGGGAGAGCAACAGATTGATCCGAGCTCTGCTTTGACTGGGGTGACCAGCAGTCACCGCTCGGGGTGGAGCGAA
Source organism: Heliornis fulica (assembly GCA_013399135.1). Taxonomy (NCBI): domain Eukaryota; kingdom Metazoa; phylum Chordata; class Aves; order Gruiformes; family Heliornithidae; genus Heliornis; species Heliornis fulica. The sequence continues at coordinate 203,392 of VXBZ01005291.1, read as the reverse complement.
GATCCCACTGCAGGAACATGGGGAAGGCTGAGAAGACTCCTGCTTGTTTGCCTGCTCTTGGCTATCTCCAGCATCCTCCTCAATGGGGCTTAACCCAGGCTCAGTCCCGGTCCTTAAACCAACACCCACTGTGCCCCAGCTGATGGAGAGAGCTGCAGGCGGGGGATGTCACACCAGCCCTGGGACAAAGCTGTGCCTAGGACAGCCAACAGCGCTGCGGGCTGGCATGTGGCATGGGCAGGGAGAGGGGGCCTGGGGACAGCTCATAACACCCAACAGGACCCGTGGGCCGCTGGTGCCTGTGCTGAGACATGGGGCTTCTTGTCTTGCAAGGGGAAGGAAAATAGTCTAGCAAGTGCTTCATCATGCTAGACATCTAACAGCACTCTGAATTTTGAGTATTGCAGTAAATGATAACAGATTACTGAAGACAAATCAATAGAAAATATGCATCATTATTTAAATACATATGTAAATTATTATTGCATAATAGTTCTAAATATGTATCTACTATATTAATGTGTTCCGTTTATATGTTCATCATCTTAAGTGATAAATATTTATTATTGATATACAAAATTAGTTCTATTTTAAATATAATGCAATTTATATTTTGCAATATGTTACTAAAATGTTAATAACTCCTTCCATGAAATTTGATATAGTGAGGGGAGCAAGAAAGACTAATCACCCCCTGCGGTGCTGTGCATGAGAAGTATTTATGTTTATTTATTGGTGTTAGCAAAGGTGGTTGTCTCTGCTTTGGGATGGAATTACAATAATATGCTGTATCTGAATGAGAAAAAAAAGGAAGTATTTCCCTAGCCATCCAAAGAGGCTGATGCCTCTAGAGGGATGTGAATGTTTTTTGCAGGTATCTCTAGTCTCCACAGCCTCCTGTTCTTGCTAAGCTTCTTAGAAACTTGCAAGCAACACGACACGATTGACGTAACTTGGCCAAATTGCTTTTACGTGATTTTTAGAAGATAAATGGGAAAGGTAAAAAACCCAAACCCATCCCCTCAGAAACAGAACCCCAACCCCAAAACAGGCTCCCAAACCCCTTGCCTGCTTTCCCCAGCCCCCTCACCGTGGCCTGCAGGGAGGTGCCTGGGTGCCAGGAGCACTATGCCTTCCCCTGCAGCTGTGTTAAAAAGTTGCTCTGTAAGGCTCAACCAAGACATTAATTAAAACCACCACCAACAAAAAGCTAAAAGTCTCTGAAATGCCATGGCAATTATGTACCTAAATTGAACTTTAATGAGAGTGCTCAATCTGTGTTGGTAATTGTGGCTGCTGTTTATTTACAAATGCTGTGTACCTGCTGATAGGTGCAGCTGCTGCTGCACAGTCACTGATAGCTGTCCTCTAACACCCCAACTGTTGTACAGCCATGGTGGGGTTTTGCTCTTAGCATTTTGGCAGCTGGAAACTTACACACACGCCCCTGCAAATTTGAGGTGATATGTGCAATCTCCCAACAGACTGATGGAACAATTGAAAAACTAAAATATATGAACTGGTGGTGACACTTACCAAAAGGACCATCCATAGTCCCATGAGTGTGGTCGCCAGTCCTCTGGCCCAAGGCTGACCGTCACTTGGAAAACTTGAGTATACATCATGTGTGCCACCATCCCCAGGAGACCTGTGGAGCAGGGATTATAACAGGAGTTTTTGTCTTAACATCTTCTGTAATTCTTGAGATAGCTACTGCTGGAAGTGCTTTCAAAGCCCCAAAAAAATCTTTGTTGCACTTCTACTGTGGAGGAGGGAGCTGCATGGGCAGAGGAAAGGTGTGACTGAGAGCTCATTATTTCACATCATACTGAATTCTCAACTAAGAGAAGAGTTAAAGAAAGAAAACTGTTGAAGAAAACGTTGCACAATTAGCATCTTGGTGCCTAAAACCAGGGGGAAGCCACCCACAAGTTATCTCACTTAGCCCATAGCAGACAGGCCTCAGGTAAGAGAATAAGGAGAGAGGCTTCTGTAGGCAATGCAAGATCGTGCGTGTCAATGCTGAGGGTTTATCTGAACAGTTGCTGCGTTTTGTAAATCTAAACTCTTATAAAACACTTGCAAGCTGCAGAAGGAAGATACATGAACTCAGCATTCCCAGTGATGTGTGGTGAGGGGACACCACAGGAATATTTTTGAAGGTTTGGTGTTGGTGATGCTTGTTGGGTGAAGATCAGGCAATGTCTTAGTCGACTCGCTGTGATGTGAAGGAACAGGGTTGCTGTTAGATCGCTGAGTTTGCTCTGCCACTTGACTGGCCAACCTGTATTTCTACATTTAGACTTCTCTCTGAGGAAAATCAATATCCACTTTTCAAGAAGTGGTGGCTATAGCAGCTCTGATGCTTGGAGAATTTTCTAGCTACAATAATGTGGGGTGCATCTGCTTTAGGCAGCACAGAGAGGTGCTCCCAGCCGCGCTCAGGGCCAGCATGGGTTCAGGAAGCAAACTGTGGGGAAATGGCTTCATTTTCCAAATACACCTCGAGTCTGCAGATGTCCCAGGCCCCTCATGCTGCACTGACAGTCCCTGGCACTTTGTAGTGCTGGTGCTTCACCATGGTGGGGGCAGTATGGTCCCGTACGTTACACTTTGCTCCTCGACCAAAGCCACCCTGTGCTGTTACCTCTGACCATCTGCTTTGGCCCACAGTTGTCCTTCCTCCTCTGGAAGATCCTGATTTTCCCTCCCCAGAGCCAAAGTTTGGCTCTTCTTCCCTGCTTACTTTCAGAGCCTAAAGCACTTCATTAGTCTCACCAGACACGGGGATGATTCAAGGCAATTGTGGGGGAGGGAAGTCAGGGAATGTCATGTTTGTGTTGTGGGTATGTTAAGCAGGACCTTCAGCAAGGGAAATGTCATATTTGATACACACAACTGCAGAGGCTGAAAGAAGACATTTTATTACAAGAAGCTGCGGTGATTTGCTCAGCTGCTTCGTGCTGGTGTGACACACTGGGAAGTCAGGAGGTGGAAAGAGCAATCCACATCGGAAGAAGTGATATTTCAGCAGGGTGGGCGGCCTAAAGGGAGCACAGCAAACCGGCACACACCTTGCTCGTTCCTGGCTATATTTAATTTCCAGAGCCACCAGGAGCTTGCTGTACTGTTTAAATCAGTGGGTCTCTCTCCAGCTGACAGCTCTGGCGTTGATCCTAAAGTCTGGGGCTCGCTGTTCCTGTACTGTCAGCAACGTTTCAACCTTAATGAATTGCTGCAGGATGCCCTGAGACGTGCCGTGGTCCCTCGGAGCCATCGGGACTCTTGCTGTGACACAACGGGCTCGGGCAAGGGCGTCCTGCTCCGTTCTGTCGTGCAAAAGCTCTTCGGGGTTTCAGCTCCTACGCTCTGGCTGCGGGGGAGGCCGGGATGACGGGCCGCTGGTACGGGTGAGTAGGAGGTCACCAGCAGGTCCTGCTGTAGCACAGCCACCACAGTGAAAACGTGGCATTTATTGCTTTATCCACCTCATGGCTGGGAGGGGTGGGGGCAGACATGTACCTGGCTGTGCTGCCAGTGGCATTATGCCCTGGATAAGCTATCGCAAAACAGGAGGAGTCTTTCTTTCATCATGCTGCTTCATGCACTTGTGGTTTGCTGTAGTTCAGTTACAGTTTGCCAAGTGTTCCATGGTGATGGCCCATGGTGTGTGATGTTGTACACTAAGTGGTCACACGAGGGGTAAAAGGACCTGCCTGTAACAAAAGTCAATGAATGCTGTAGTGACGATATGACCTCAGCCTCTGGCTGCCTAAGGCTGGATGAAGAGGACTGGATGCCTGGATGCCCAGCCTGGGGTCCAGGGCAGTGGTGCTTACAGGTTCAAATCCTAATTCTATGGTGGACTGGAGTGGACAGGAGAGCAGAAACACCAGCCATTTCCAGCTGACTTGAAATTATTAACCCTGGGGGACCAGAGCTGTTCCTAGAAAAGATTAGGGAACCATGTGTGGAAAAGAGACTGTATTTTAAAGTGTTTTCAGATATCTTTAATAAAAATATTATTTATGGAACTTATTAATAGGAATTAACATGTTTTATTATAAATATTACATGAGAGACACATATAAGTTGTTTAATTTGTATAAGGTTAAGAGGAATACCAAAATGTCAGTGTTAGGGGGGTGTTTAATGACTCATAAGCGGTTCAGAAATAGCATTAAGTGGCCACACTGTTAGGATAATTTTTCCTAACCTTTAGATGTTGAGCTCTGAGAATATGAAGATCCCATTGCACTTTTAGGAGGGAATTCTAGCATGAATTTAATGAGAGGTGTGTTGCTCCGAGGCAAGAATCTCTTTTTTATCTGATTTCTGTAAAGCTGTGTCATTATAACTATGATAGGATTAAATAAATATTTTTTTTTCTTTCCTCTGAGATCTGTCATTGAAAATACCCAGTTAGCAGAGTTTTGAGGGTGGGGTCGTTTTTTTTGCTTCTTCCTATTTTTCTATCCTTTTTCTCTGTAAAATTTTAAAGTTTAGGTTTGGAACATCATGGCAGTTTACTTATAAAAAGGGAAGGAAAAATAAAAATAGAAAGAATGTGTAGGAAAGAAAACTTCATTATTCTTACAAAACTTAAATCTGCAGTTAATGATGAAGACAAAGAGCATGGAAATAGTTGTTGGAATGCTGAAGAATTCCACGTAGTTTGATTTCAAATATTGGACTTGCCATTTGTTTGTTGTTTTTTTTTTAAATCTGAATTACACATCCAAAGCTGAAAAACATGCTTTGGAAGTTTTTACTACTTTTTTTTTCTTTTTTTTCCTTTTTGATTCTTTCAGCTCCACTTCTGATCTCAGCTTTATACCACTAACTGTTTTTCACAAATATGAAGCTATCCATGAAGATACAAACTCCTTCCCAGAAACGTACACTGCCGTTGTAATCTCGTTCAGCTTGAAATACCACAGAATAAAGAGCACTTTCATTGCAGAAGTTCCTTCTGCAAATAGGATGGTGCAGGAGTGCTCACAAAAGCCAGATGTGGCTTGTTGCTTGGATAAATCCTGGGAGGGGGTGTTTTCAGCCAGCACAAAAGTGAAGGGGCACTTCATCACATGGTTAGATTTGATAACTTCTTTTAGAGAAGTGGATTCCTTGAGTTCATTCACTGAAGGGCTCCAAGTACAGGCTGAGCATGAAAATAGCCTGAAATGGTTGTTGAGGTACATGTGTCCCCAAACAACTGGTGGGGTTGTTCCTAAGTGGGGCTACATGAACCCCTTTCAGTCTCAAATTTTACTAATGAAAACTTTGGCCTTCTTTCTTTAGTTTGAGGTATCAAGCCTTCCCCAACTCTTACATGGAAAACAAGAATTTTTCCACACTAGATACTTTTCATTTTCTGTTGGTTTAACAGTGTGATGCTGCTGAAAATGGAGGCTCAGGCTATGTGGCCCTAGCAATGATGGTGTGGTCTGGTGGGAGGCTAATTACTGCGTTGCTGTTGTGAGGTCAGAGCTGTATTTTCACTTTTTCCTGGGAAGAAGCAAACTTATCATGTGGCCCTTCATCCAAAGGAACAAAAGATTGTAGGGAAAAACGCAGCAGCATTTTTAAATCCCATGAACAGGGATACAAACTTGTAGCCTCCAGTTTTTATTCTTTCAAAGTTTTAGATATTTTTTTGTTGTTGGAGCTCTTCAGGCAAAAGGGAAAAGAAAGGTTCATACCTGAAAGCACAGTGAAGACAGCAGCAAAGGCATTTAACTTGAGCCCATCTATCACACTGCTTGAATGAAAGAGCTCGAGGCACATAAGGCTGAATCCGACGACTAACAGCATGATGTACAACACCTCGGAAACTACTGATAACCACAGGACACCTGCAATGCACAAGAGCAGCAACTGGTCACTCATTTGGTAAATAATAAGAGGTAAAGTTGGTAAAAAAAAACCACAGTAGGGATTCAGGAACATTTAGGGGTAATTTGGTATTCAGAAAGTGTAGATTTAGTAAACCACCACCCAAAAGCTGAAAGGTGGTGAATGAATGTCAGGGTGGTAAAAATACTGCAGAAGGAAGGAGCTGTTTCCTAAGCTCCTGCCTTGGGTAAAGGACCTCTCTGGCTCCCAAGACCCCAAACACAGGACACAGAATCCATATTCCCTCCGAATGCCATGGTTTAGATGAACATAGCACACATGCAGAGATGGCAGGTATGACCTTATATATATGGGCTGGTGGGAGATGAACAGGCTTGGTTGGATGCTTCTTTTTCACAAGACTGTTCAAAGAAAATGTTTCCAGTCCAAGCTTTAAAGTGCTTAGTGCTGGAGGCAGTTATTAGAAACTCTTTGCTGCAGAAACTGGTGTCCTGCAGAACGACCGTTCTGCCCTGCACAGACCTCCACCGCTGCGACCGTACACAAACCCTGCCAGAACACCTGTGGGGTGGAACTGCTATTTGTGGTGTACTCAGATGAAGAGCTACAAAACTTGAGCTGCCTTCTGTTTTCTCAGCCCCTAGGTACAACCTCTCCAGTGAAGGGCAGAGCTGATGTTCCCTGACTCACGTGTTCTGCGGGACTCCGGGGTGCTGCACAGGTAAGTGGTCCTGGCAGCACTTGGGAGCGGGCGGCTGACACCGGTTTAGCCGCTGCAGAAGTTATGTTTGGAAATTTCAGCACACAGCCTCTAGCAGGACATGCTGAGCCTTGTAAAGTCACCAAGCCATGGGGTAAATGTGAGAGGACGGTAGCAGATGATAATATTGAGTTCCTGCCAGACTTCCGATCGCTGTTTCAGCACGAGAATCTGCTCGAATTCCTCAGTACATTTGCTAACCTGATTGCAGGAGTATTCACCTGGAAACAATGAGCAGTGATGGAAAATTTCAGCCTAAGCAGTTGAAACACAGAAAGTTAAGCATCTGAAGACAATGGCTTATATTAGAAAATGTTATCTGTAACCATAGAGACCGCTACAGCCTTTGCTTACATTAATACGCTCACTCCTCGCCATTAGAATGTATGTGTGATAATGCCTATAGCTGAGCTAATCAGGCCAGATAGGTGGTCTCACTTCCATCAAATATTTGAGTGTCCTCTTGGCAACCAGGATGATCCCAGCTCACATTTCATCTGGGAATTTGTCTTTTTTATCACAACTAATTAATGCATTCTATTAGTTGTTGGTACCATACCCAACACTTTGAGACAGTGCTACAGTAGTAAATCAACCTTTTGAATTCCAACCATGAGTTTATGTGTAATATTGCCTCCATGAAGAGTAAACAGGGGGTTATCTCACTCCCATTAGTCAATTTGTTATCAGGACAACTGGCACACTCTTCAAAAAGAAACACGAGTGAGAGAGGCGAGGGTGTTGCTCTGCGACACAGCAGGGTTAAGAAGGAACTTTGCCTCATTTTCTCACAAACAGAAGTTTCTATGACAAGAGAATGATGAAGAGGTTTGAGTTGGAAAGAGTTAGATTATGTAAACCTGACCTACAACTGAGTCAACAGAGAGTCCTAATTCATAAATTTTTCATCCCAAACTTGAAAGAGTAATATACAGTCTGTCTGCCCAGTTAGTTATACCCTGTTCCAACTCTTGAGGAGACCTGCTGTTGGTATCTACACCCAGGGGCATTGCTGTAGTGGTGCTGGCAGCTCAAGGCTGCAGTGTGGCTCTGTCCTCTTTCCTCTTCTTCCTTGGATGAACAACTGGCTGCAGGGTCAGTTACATAGAGTTGTAGTCAATGAGGTGGCATCTGGCTGCCGGCTAGTCACTAGTCGAGCTCCTCAGGGCTCAATTTAGGGCCAGTTCTCCTGAAGGTTTCTATCAGTCACCTGGACACAGGAGTTGAATACATGCTAAAGAAGTTTGCAGATGATCATGAATTAGGAAGAGACATTGAGCCTCTTGAGAGTAGAGANCATGCTAAAGAAGTTTGCAGATGAGCATGAATTAGGGGCCATAGAGAGATCTGGAACAGGTTGCCCAGAGAGGTGGTGGATCCCTGGAGACGTTCAAGGCCAGATTGGATGAGGCCCTGACAATGTGATCTAGTTGGGGGTGACCCTGCTTCTTGCAGGGGGGTTGGACTAGATGACCTCTGGGAGTCCCTTCCAACTCCAAACATTCTGTGATTCTATGATTCTATGACCTTGGAAGATTTGAGTGGTTGGAAACCACCAGTGGTATGAAATTTAACAAGGACTAATGCCAGATTCTGCTCTGTGAGGGTGTAATCCTGGGTGTACTTACAGACTAGGAGACAAGAGGCTGGAGTGCAACCCTGCAAAAAGGGATCTGGTGGTTTGGTCGATGGCTTGGGTGTTCAGTTGATGTGTACCATCTATGTACAAGCTGTATCTACTGCCCTACCAAGGAACAGTGCTTGAAGCTGGATGCTTTGGGCATGAGTACAGTGTGCTTGAGAAATAGCAGGAAGCTGAAGAGATACACACACATCTCTGTAGGAGGTTCCAGGTTAACATGTCCAGAAGGCAGATGGATGGATACTGCTAGAGGCAGCCTTCTGCATGTTCAGAGTGACAGGAGAGCTGGGAGTGGGGGTGTGGGGAGGGAGAGGGTGCAGGACCACCACTGTTCTTTGGCTCACTGGTAAAGGAGATAGGAACAGGAGGAAGGAGCACCTGGCAGTGTGGCTGGTGTCACAGGGAGAGCTTTGACTTCTCTAACCACAGGGTCCTCTTGGAGGAACAAGGACTTCTGAGAAGAATGGGATCAACCTGGACAAATGGGACAGGAGTGGGTTTGCCAACAGGATAAACCTGCAAGATCTTCAAACCTGATATGCTGGAGAAGGAGTGTTGTAATTTGAGGAGCTGTAAGGGCATGGTGGACAGTGAGGCAAGGTCAGGGGGCTGGAGCACATGATGTACAAGGTATTTCAGGGAGAGCATCACCTCCTCGTCCTCTAGAGAGAAGGCAAAGGATATAGATAACAGAGCCTGACTCTCAGAGCTGAACAGCAGTCGGGTAAGACAAAATTTGTGACATCAGAAATTACAGACCACACTAAGCAGAAACGTTGTCAAGCACTGGCAGAGGGTTCCACTGGGGCTGTGGGATCTCTGTCCTTGGAGACATTCAAACCTCCACTGGATGTGGCCACGGATCTAACGGGCATCCTTTCAGCAGGGGCTTGGACTAAAGGCTCAGAGGCCCCTCCCAACCCAAATTATCCTGTGATAGTTCAGTTGCACAGTTGCTACATTTAGTGTGCTGGGGGAGGAATATGTATGGGGTGGGGATAACTGGAATAGAAACACAGATGAGCTACAGCCCTGATGAGCAGCTCAATGAGATGTGAGTGTTGTGGCCCTGTGAAACCTTTCACCAGTGACACACAAAGGCTGGATGAGTTTCCCTTGCAAGGCACAGGCAGGTTGTTTTTTTTTGTTGCTACCTGCAGAGGTGCACACTGAATATCTGCTCTGTGCCTTTGTAAAATGCTTTTGATGTGGGGGAGTGAAGTCACCCGTGCAACGTCTGCGTAGTTTTGCCTCTGTCCTGCCCCTCCCACTTTGATTTTAAATTTAATCTGAAACAATAACATCCAGAAAATGTAAGCTATATCTGGATTTTTCATCTTCCTGTGGCTGCCAGAAGCAGAAGAGTTGATTCAGGTTATTAATTCAGGAGACAGTGTCTTTCTGTTCTGTGCTGATGGTGAAGTGATCTCCCACTGCTCTTCTCTCAACATGAGATTCATGAGGCAGTCACTTGGCATCATTTACTTCCACTTACAATCTCTTACAGCCTTCTCCCTGCAAAGCAGAGAGCTCCTTCTCTTGAGGAGACCTCAGTCATTCCAGGTGACAGGGAAGAAGCTCTCCAGAGGAGTTATCTTTCCCTATCTTCTCTGCTGTCACCATTTCTGTCTGTCTTCGTTCCCACCAGCCTGTGTCCTCTGCTCCAGAGGTCTGTCTGGCCTAACTCAGCTTTTGTGAAAAAAATCTCTTCTTCAGAAGAGTCAGCAGGTGATTAATTTGGAGGCTCCTGCCTTGATGTCCTGTAGCTGAGCATCTGTATTGTTATAAATCACCAGCTTTGCCTCATTTTTTTTGTTTTCACCCTGTTCCTGTCCTTTTTCCCTTGCCTGTTCATCAAACTGACTGTTACATGTGCAGAGAAGGTGCCAGGGTTTGTGTGTGGTGCTCAGCTTGGCTGCTATGCCAAGGACGTTGGTTGTGAATGTGGGCAGACCACAGGGGCTGACCTGCCTCCCCCCTGCTCTCTGCCCTGTGTGTCAGGTGTGTCATCCCTGCTCACCTTGGAGGAAAGAATGCTGTGACATTGTGGTGGCAACGTGAGACCTCTTAGGAAAGGAGAATCTTGAAAATTAAATCCAAACTGATTTCTCTTACACTGCTGTGCACACATTCTCCCGAGCACGAGTGTGTGCATGGACTCCAACCAGCATGGAAGCCCCAGGACACAGGTATGTGGTTGTTCTTTCCAGGATTCCCAGAAATAACAGAAGCTGCCAGCTGTCAAGTCTTCCTTATGTCTTCTGGGCTTTTTGCAGGTTAGTAAAAATGTGTTAGGATTGAATATCTGGGTTTTGTCCTGTCTAGGAGCTGACAGTGATCTGCTGCTCTGTCATGTCTCTGCTGCATGTCATGATTTACTTGCTGTCCTGTGTCTCCCAGACTGGTGTCTGAGAAGCTGCAGGTAGATGGGCACTAAGATCTTGATGAGCCACCAACCTCAGTACTATCAACACCATTATTCACACGTGCCTTATCCTGCTGTTTTTCACACCAACCAGTCTATCACACCCTGATAGTGTGACTGATAAGGACAGTTACTTTTGCTCACTGTGGGCCACTTTGGATCTTTGCTCCTTCCCCACAGGTATCGTGCTGAGTGTCCCAGGTGGGGTTCTTTTGAAGCTGAACACCACAGGCTGTGGTGCTGCTCCTGAAGGTAAGGGAATCACCATCTTCAGGAAGTGCAAGCACTGGAAGTACAGGGCATGGGCTGAGATGTTCCTCTAGAACTTGAGATGGCAAAGCTGGGACTCACTGGAAAATGTCACGTAGGTCAGTGTATATATGGGACTCCTACCTCAGGCAGAATCATATCACCTCCATATTGTCTGACCTCAAGACAGATTGTACCAGCTTTGCCCAAAATGTGAAAACACAGACTGTCTGAAAGCTGATTTTTCATCTATGCTTCTGTTATTGTCCAGAAATTCTGATTTTGCAAGAAGGCCAGTAAACTAGCCAGGACATCACCAAACTTCTTCATGTCTATGAGCCTTTGTTCTTTCCTCAACAATGTGCTAAAGGATTGTCTTCCTCATGGAGTTCATGGTGAAGAGAATTGGTTCCACCTCCTCATGGACTTAGCCATGGGTACTATCACCTGCCAAGGAAGTCAATGTGATGTGAACATACTCTTCACTGTGGCTGAAAAGATGACTGTTACCCACATGATCGCTGAAACTTTAGGAAGTCAAGTACTTCACAAACCATCTAATGAGAGGAATCCCTTGCATTCCTGTCAGACAGTGGAGGGCAGCATCAACAAAGTGAAAGATTCATAGATCCTGAGTGCCTTTCTGCAAAGCTGGGGATCATGCTAAGTGCATCTGCCAATGATGTGTTCACAAAAGGATGTTGCAGACAACTCTGAATGAATGAAACAAAGGGAATATTTTTCTGACAGTGAGGAAAAGAGGGTTTACCTCAGCCTACAGTGAGTGTCAGTGCTCAGATGTTCTTCACAAAACTTGAATTTATTTCAAATCAGCCCTGGTGATGAGGGAAGACCATGTAAATGGACACACTATTGAGATCTCCAGTGCTGACTTCCCTTTGAAATGGGAAATCTAAAGAGTCATAGAAATTCTGCTTAGAACAGCTTGAGGCATCATGCCACATTTCAGTGAGATTAAGGAACCCAAAGAACAGTTTGATTAACGACTTCCAGGAATTTTGAACTGATTTTCACTGTTTGGTATCTAAATTAACTATAAACGTGAAACTGCTGTTACTGTTGGTTTGCATCTGGCCTATTTCCTTTGGAGTACAAAGAAATAATGACTGTTCAGAATACCCTGAGTAAAAAATATAGATCAAAACATCAAGTATTCTTTGTTCAAATCCACTGCAATATCCTGTCCTGAAAAAGCAACAGCTGCTAACTCCTATTCTTCTGTGAGGGGGCTGTGGTTAACCTGGCCTCAAGAACATAAAGGAATTCCTGACACACACTGATTTACTCTTTCACCACAACATGCAAAGACAATTCATGGTTGTCTCATGCTGCATTGGTAGAGTAGTACTCAGATGTGTTCACCTTTCAGGCTGAAATATCAAGAACACCTGAACTAGGTTATGCAAAGGATGATAAAGAAGCATTTGCTGTTGCTTCTAGAACCACAGAGTTCCATAATTTCAATTTCTGTTGTGCTTCTGAGATGAATACAGCCAATAAACCAGTTCTGGAGAGTTGAAATACACATCTATACCTCCTACCACCCACAGTCACATGCAACCATGGAGTTTTATGCTAAATATAAGGTTGTAAACTTACTGGCAAATCAGAAAAGTTGGGGTTTGGTGCCAGGTCAGTATGCCAAGAGTTTCTGATGCCAGATTGTGAGGTTCTATCTCCACATGAAATAATGATATTGAAATCCCCTCCTGGCTGCTTCTCCAGGCTGGTCAAGTCATGAAAATGACTGTCAAAGATCCAATATTAGTACATGTTCTCAAGGCAACACTGAAGAGGTGGCCAACAGAGAAATTGCCGTTAGAGTTCAAAGCATTTTTAATCCCCAAACATGAGCTGTTTCCTCATAAAGGATCTCTTCTGGGAAAATCGTATTGCTATTCCTGAAGGAGTTTGCTGAGTCATATTAACTCTGTTATATGCAGCTCAGGCAGGAATTGTGTGCATAAAAATGTTAGTCATGCATTTTGGCTAGTGGCTTGGAAGACACAGTAGCGTTAAAAAAGAACCACAAATGACTGTATTACCTGCTGAGCTATGTGACACTGCCTGCTGAAAGCACCAGCATTCCCTGAGCAATGTCCAACCAGCGATAGTCCAGAGGCTGTTTTGATTTCTGAGGACCCTTTCAGACAGAAAACTGGCTTCTAATTGGAGTAAGCTCAGATTCAGAATGCCCCTGGGAAGTTTCATCCTCCTCAGAAACACCCACTGCCGTGGATGATCTGGGTTTGCTGCTTACCATCCTTTCTCACAGCAGAAGTGTCCTCCTGGCCAATGAAGGATTTGACCAAAGCAGCTTCATCTGAGCTGTCACACTATGCTGTGCTGGCTCTGAGCAAGTGATCGGTGTGGACAACAGTGCAGAAAGCCTGTGTGATCTTGAAGAGGTTTGTACTTGCCACTGTTACATGTCTGCACTGACCAGCAAAGTCTGAGCTGTGATGAGACATCATCTCAAGTCACTTCTCTGTCAAATCAACCTTAATTGGGCTGAGAAGTTCTGATAGAAGCAAGTTGAGGCTTTGGGGTTATTTTTCTGCATCACACTTGATCATATGACAAAACTCCTCTGTGCTGGCAACAACAGAGCTCAGCAACATGTGTGTGCTCCTAAGTAACCGCTGAGACTATCACACTGTCCGAGCACTGCACTCAAAGGACGAGCTGGGTGCTGCACTCTTGAGCAGCTGAAGAGATAGCAGTGTCCAAGAACACTGTCCTGGAGAGGGTGTTCATACTTCTTATCTCCTCATTGGCATTGCTGCCAGTCTCAGACACCAGTGCTGTTGAGGAAGAAAGTGCTCCCACTAGCCCGTGGTTGACATTGTCCCCAAGATCCTGAACATGAGAAAGCCACAAGAGGCTGTGGCAGTCAACCAGGCAGATATCCTCCAACATGGGAGGGAAAGAACCATGTGTGAGGGGAAAACTTGGTTTTGGGGTGTGGAGGAAGCCATAGTGCACATGCTGCTCCTTCTTTGTGCAAAAATATTTCATTATTCTTCTTGCAAGCTGCAGCAGCCAGGAAGATGGAGGAGCTGTCAACCTTGTTCATGTTACCAGCAACAAAAGGTTATGCTCCCTTGCCTGTGACAGCCTCAGGTCTATGTGTCCTGCTTCATGAACGTGAGACTCATGCTGGAGGTGGAGAGGGGAGCACCTGTGCACTGGGTGGGAAAGGTTCCTTCTTCTTGGTTTGGCTTTTGATGATGAAACTCTCAGTGCTTTCTGTGAGACACTGTTAGACCTGAACAGTGAGTGAGGGACCCAGAATACATCTTGGGCTGAAAGACTGGGGGCAGCCCCTTGTCACCTTCTGGGAAAGGGAGCAGATATTGCTGTGGAAAAAGTGACCCTGCTGGTCTTCTTGGCCCTCCCTATTCTTTATCAAGACGTAGTTCTCAGAAAGATGCTGACCATCCACAGTCTGTGGCAATCACCATGGTCTGCAACACCAAGGAAAATCTAGTTATTTCTTCAATACTCAACTCCAGGGCTACCAACACAATGCTGCCAGCACACTGGAGCTGCAAAACACGTCACGGGTGCCGTTTTTTAGGGCAAGTGCTCTGTAGACCTAATGGGTGTTTGCTGCCCTTGCAGTAATAATGTTTAAGATACTTTGTTTACCTACATAGTCTTAAGAAAGTCTTGACATAGTCTTAGTCTTGAGAAAAGGAGGCTGAGGGGAGACCTTCTTGCTCTCTCCAAGTCCCTGCAAGGAGGGTGCAGACAGGTGGGGTCAGTCTCTTCTCTGAGGTAACAAGCGATAGGATGAGAGGAAATGGTCATAAACTGCCCCAGGGGAGATTGAGGTTGGACATGAGAAGAATTTCCCCTCTGAAAGGGTTGTCAGGCGTTGGAACAGGCTGCCCAGGGCAGTGGTGGAGTCCCCATCCCTGGAGGGATTGGAAAGGCCAAGAGATGAGGTGCTGAAGGACATGGTCTAGAGGTGGACTAGGCAGGGTTAGTCTGGGGGTGGACTCAATGATCTTGAAGGTCTCTTCCAACTCAAGGGATTCTATGGTTCTATAGAATGGCATTTTCTCTACATTTTTGGCCCTGTCTAGCTCCTCCTAGTCTATATTTGCTGACCCTATGTTTCTTGTCTCAGGCTGTCATTGCTTTGCTTCTCCAAACTTAGCCACTATGTTGGAACTGACACCTGGATCTTCCTTTAATCTCTGCTCTTCACATTCAGTGCAAAAGTAAAGAAAGGANCCCCAGGGGAGATTGAGGTTGGACATCAGAAGAATTTCCCCTCTGAAAGGGTTGTCAGGCGTTGGAACAGGCTGCCCAGGGCAGTGGTGGAGTCCCCATCCCTGGAGGGATTGGAAAGGCCAAGAGATGAGGTGCTGAAGGACATGGGCTAGAGGTGGACTAGGCAGGGTTAGTCTGGGGCTGGAGTCAATGATCTTGAAGGTCTTTTCCAACTCAAGGGATTCTATGAATGGCATTTTCTCTACGTTTTTGGCCCTGTCTAGCTCCTCCTAGTCTATATTTGCTGACCCTATGTTTCTTGTCTCAGGCTGTCGTTGCTTTGCTTCTCCAAACTTAGCCACTATGTTGGAACTGACACCTGGATCTTCCTTTAATCTCTGCTCTTCACATTCAGTGCAAAAGTAAAGAAAGGAAAAAGGATCCAAACAGGTACACATCAAGAATTGTGCATCTTGTTTGGGACAATCTTCAAAGGGCCACCCAAATCTCATGCTTTCTCTTCCAGTTGGGTTCTGATGGTTTTAGTCACTTGCTCATGTCTGCTGCTCCTATGCTGGCAATTGCTAGCCAGAAATATTGGAGTGATCAATAAAAAATGGTGAAAGGAATAAACACTGAGCATGCTGTTGTGGCTGGTGTAGGGACTCAGCTCTGAGCAGTCAGCCCATCTGTTGGTTAATGCAGTCTCATTATATCAGACCATCTGCCTGCTCCTCTTGTGCTGCAGCGTAAAAACACCAGGAGAAGGAGATCACAAAGCCATGAGAGATGTTCCTCCAAAACAAAGTAAACTTCATGATCCTAGAAGCCCTCAGAGATACCTAAAACTATCTGCCATTGTAACACAATGAAGGCATTCAAGATAAAGGGCCAGCACCCAGACAGCCTGTGAAACGTGAGAGCCCATGATAACACCAGTCAACAGAACCTGCTTAGGTGACAGAAGGAACAGGAGCTGCTTGGATTCTCTCTTACTTTAGTTCTTCATTGGTTTCTTTATTTTGAAAGGTGGGGGTGCTATGAGCTAAATAAAATGATTCTATTCTACATTATGATGTTTTCTCTGACTTCTTCTGACTCTGACGCTGAGCCTGGTTCTGAGTTTAATCCTGTGTATGGCACCAAGCAGGCTGCAGTGTATCTTTGTTCCTATATTCTCTTTTTTTCTGGTGTGAAAACAGTGGAGCAAGTTAGTAGAAAAGACCATGAAAAACATTCTAAACATGACTATCCCCTATGACTTAATAAATGTCTTTGGAAATGGAGTTACAGTGTGGAGTCTGGTGGACCTCCATCCTCAGCACTGGGCTGAGACATTATGTTCAGACATCATGGGTAGCTTTCCCCACAGCAGAGAATCCGTGTTCTCCATGCCTTCAGCATCACAGGGATGAAAAGCAAGGCTGTTGCTTCATTTCAGGAACTAGGAATTTAGCTTGAATTCTGCTATTAAGCATGGTTTCATCTTTGTATATCCAATTAGCTTGCAAAAATAACTTCAGTGATTCATAATAGATGTGCAAGAAAACACAGATAAAATGTAAGCTACACTTTTTTTTTTTCCCCTGTGCACTTAATCATAACTCTGCTAATCCAAGTGCATGGGTACTTGTCTGTGTGGGTATGTGTATACCTGACTGCAGATGTGTGAAGAGTAATACAAGCAGAATACAGATTGTTCAAGGAGAAAAGGGGACTGTTTTGGAAAGTGTACAGTTCTTGTAGGAGGTCCAGTTACATTTCTGCTGGATGCAGGTCTCTAAGTGGTCCTTATAGAAAATCTATCCTCCTCTTCTTCACGGGACCAGTTACCCAGGACACAAAGGAGGTGGTTTGGTGTTTTGACTTGGCTGTTATGAGCTTCATTTGTCTCTTTTCCAGCTTGAAATCAGTTCTGTGTTGCCCTTCTCATACAAAGTATTCCCTACACAAAGAAAGTAGTCCCTCTCTTTGACCACAACTGCCAAACCCTTCTCTCTATCTCTTTGAATTCTATCATAATATTTTTGAGCTAGGCTGGCAGGAGAGGGATGAGAGGTGCACCCCGAGTGCCGCGGGCAGGCTCATCGTGAATACATCTGGTGGCATGGTGACTTTTTTGTTTTGTTCTTGATTTCCTACGATGATCCTGATAGTTCTTTTCATCTTTTCTTCATCTCAGCAGAGCAGTGAATTAATGTTTTCATAGAAGTGTCTGTCATCACTCCAAGAACTTTATCCTGAGGGGTAAAAGCTAATTCAGAATCCACCACTCAATACGTGAAGGTAGGATTACTCTTCCTGTTCACCACTTTGTGTTTATCAACACTGAATATTATCTGCCATTTTCAGTCACTCAGACTCTCAGACCGAGAGATTTGGGAATAGATTAGATGCCTGTAGTATAACTGGTATCTTTAAAGAGTCTTCACACTCCATTTGTCCTTTTAGCTGAATGTTTTAACTCCTTTTAATCAGCTCTTCTTTTCTTTGCATTCCCTTCTTCACAACATTTTTTTTTAAAGTTCTATTTCTTCTGAAGTGATGCTGACTTTGTCCATGTTACTCACAGCTGTGAGGTATCTCATTCTAACACTTTGAACCAAGTCCCCACACCACTCAGGAAGAAGTCAAGAGTTACAAGTAGTTTCCAAATAATTTCTCCATGCTCATGAAGTTTATTCAAATTTTGGTCTCTGCATCATACCAAGTGGGACATTTTCTCAGTCTGTGCCTGGAGTTTGAAGTCTACTCCTACTGCTTTGCTTTCTGTCCTTAGATCTTTTCTGATAGCAAGTTTAACCCTGCTGCTGTAAGCCACCCCAACAGATGATTGCTGATCTCATTCTGTATTTTTTATGTGAGCATGGAATTCAACCACAGAGATTGTGTTGCTCGTTAATGACATTACCTTGTTATTCTGATTCAGCTTTAGTACATGGCATCTGCTTTGTCTTTCACTGTAATCAGTATCAAGACGTTATTGTCCCACTAATTATCTTTCTCCCATCAAATTTCTGGTACACCTATTATGTCAGGATCCATTAAAATCAGGCATCTAGTTTCTCCTCTCATTAATTGCTGTCGTAGTGCTGGCTTAGAAGCACGTATAGACTTGGCTCAGCTTCCTCTTTTTCCATGCTGTGTTTAGGTGAGACTTAATTTGTTTATTTGCTGTTTGCCATGTGCTACCTTGGTTTTGCCAGCTACTTTTTAGACAACACAGAATTTTTATTGCTTCATCTCTACAGGCTGCATCATCATGAGCTTTGTAGAGGACACACAGAAAGCGCCGCCAACCTCTGCCAGTGCAGTCTCTGATTTAAAAGTCCCCTGTAACATTTGGGACTGTTAAATGCTCACTAGCAGTGAGCATTTTCCTTCTGCAAGGTTTTGCCTTGCATTAACCTCCATGGTCTCTAAAGAGGCCTGTTTGTGTTATGCATATGAACTTCCCTATAAATAAGTAGAAAACAAGACAATGGAGGCAGTTGCTGACGACCTGCTGCTTTGCTGTTCACTGTGGGAATTATTCCAGAGATAGCACTGCTGAAGCAAGTGGGGTTCTGAACAGCACTAGAATAGCATAGACCAGATTGTATCATCCATGTAAGAGGTTTGTCCTGTGAGTCCTGTCCTACGTCAGTGTGGCCATCTCTAAATATTGAGCCAACGCTGACCTTTGAACCTGCTCCTGAAGCAGCTTCCCAGCAGGACTCCTCAGGCTGGAGCACTCATTTCAGCAAGTGCTGCAGGCACTGAAGGTGTTTGGAAAGTGCCTGAGCCACAGTGAGCACCATCCCCAAAACTCCTGGGCCACCACGTTTCCTGCAAGACCTCATTTTCCCCAGCAAAGTCTTTCCAGCACAAATGCTGACTCCAACTGATTTCCACTGAGTCTATCCCAGCCCCCACTTGTACAAGGAGTTCAGCTGGTCATGACTCCACATCCCCTGTGTCACTGTGGTTGATAGGTGACATCTATGCATTTGTAGAAGGATGCTTGGACGTCCTCTAGGGCACAGATTTGAACCAATAGGAAAGGGGAGCCAGAAGGTGGACCCAAACCATGTGATGAGAGGAGGAGGGCAGTGGAGTGTGTCCCTGGATACTGCATCCAGCAGCTTGACAGAAGGCTGATGTAGAGGCTTTCAACACCCCAGAGAGGAATGGCTGCAAGCTGCATTCAAAAATGGACCAAGTATGGCATGTGCTTTGCAGTGCAATGTGTTGTGTCCCTCACCAAACAGGTTTCCCTTTTCCTATTCAGACAACAAAATACTCAGCAATACTCAAATCTTCGATTCATTTTTGTGGAGAAGTTCCCAGAAACAATTCAGATCATGTCCAGCTTACTGTGGCAGTTTCCTTCCAACTCCTTTTGGAAATACTTGCTATCTATCTAGTAAGATGCACACACTTGTTATGAAAGTTAGAAAACAGCACACTTCATGGGACCCAACAGCATCTGCTCTGTGAGAGCTCATTAAAAGTCCTGGCCAACATCCCCAGCTATTGCCCTGTCATTCTTTATTGATAGCAAATTGAAACTGTCATAGGAAATATTTGTGGACACAGATTTTTTTTTTCCTAGTTATTATCAACCATCACCAAGCTGATTTTGTTAAGCAGATTTGGCACTAACAACCAGCAATAGCTAATAAATTCAATGTTAGGCTTACAAGGTACTGACAGATAGTTGGCAACTGCCTAAAATGCAGGGAAGAGCTCTCCTAGTGTGGGTTGGAAATGCTTATTTATACCGCACTGTGGGTCTGTTTGCCCCAAATTTTGCTGCCTCCTTTTAGTAGATGTCATTGGTGCAATATATAGAAAAGGTATAAGAGCTGATCAGAAGTATAAAATCCAACAACACTAGAGATCAGCACAAATGGATTAAAGATAGGAAGCTCAAGCTTAAGTTATTCCTTTTTTACATAAGAATAAGAAATATTTTCATTTATGAATGCAAGATTTGTGGTAAGAACGTTGGTAGGGCTCACCATGGATGAGTTATTTTACTGTGAATGTTTCAGTCATCAGCTTTTCTATGCTAAGAAGGTTTTTAATACTATGCAGAGGTTTATACTGACTTGCTGTTAATTGGTGAGGGACTCCAGAGTAGAACTCAACTTGTTGTCAGAGTTCTTTTTAGGCTGCCTTAAAAGTAGAAGATGATGGGCTCAGAGTTATTTCGAGAGCCTGTATTTAGATTAGAAGCTGGTTAGATAGAAGTTGGTTTTGGATCAGAGAAAAACAACCAAAACCAGAACCCCAGAAAGCCTGAGTGCTCAGTTGCAGCAACAGAGCATGTACACATGGAGAAAACTGAACCCTTGAACAACCACTTTGTAGTGGTAAGTGATGCTAAGACTGCGTGCAGGAACCGAGCAAGCTGAAGTCTCACTGTGCACTTTAGTCCAAAAGGTCCCAGTTGCACAATGGACAGTGAAAACCACAAAACATTTGTATAACTGAGCTTTGGTTTTTATGTTCAAAGCATTTTATCATCTCTCATTTATTGTGAAGAGGAATCAAGAATCTGTCCCAGCATTGGGAGCAACTGGATAGTTGACAAGCCTATGACCATTAAGGACAATATTGAGTGAGGGGATGAAGAAATGAAAGTACTTTCTATCTGGAAAGGAGAAGAAGCCAAGAAGTTTAATTCTGCCCTGAAAGTAAGTTGGGCATCATTGGCAGACAATTTTTCCTTCACAGATGATGAAGGTATCTCTGCACAGTACAAGACTGATGGTGAAAAATTCAGACTAACTATGTTGCAGTGTCCAACTTGACCCAGAGCTGTTGGTGAGCCAGATGGTCAGCGCTTTGCAGCAATGCCTGAGCATCCTCTTCCTATCAATATGCCTCACAACTCCATGGAAAGACTTCAGAAACAGTCAGAAGTTTCTTTATGCCACCACACCAAAGAAGTTTCTTTATGCCTTCCTTCCCCTAAGAGGAAAAATAGAATAGTCTAGAAATATACACTGACATCATGCAGCAAATCAAATTCCATTTAAAAAAAATTGCTGACAGCATTTCACACAACCAAGAGAAATACCTAATGTAAAGCACTAACTGCTGTTTTGGAAAGTGTGGGGGTGATGCAGCTGAGCAGTATGGACCATAGTGGACTTCCATGGAGAACAGATAACACACAAAAACATCCCGTTGCCTTTACAACAGACACATTGTGCTTGTTTTGAGTCTGTCTCCTGAAGGTGCCGTAGCAAAGCCCACTAGTCCTTTCACTGGGAAAGGCAGTGAACTGCCCCAGGTTGCCTTTTCAGTTCCTCTTTCATCTTTATTGATGTCCATCATATCTCCTCTCACATGTGCCTCCTTTGGGCTGCAGACTCCTAGTCTCATCCTTGTACAGAACTGGGGCTTCATTCTGTGTGCTGGGCTAAAAAAGATGAATTACCACACTGTATTTGATGCATATCAAAGCACTCAGATGTATAGAGACCAACAGGATGGGCTCTGCTCTGCTCTCAGTTGTTTGCTTGCTGACTGCAGCAGAGTATTGAGCTAGTGATTTCATAAGAACAGCAGTGCCCCAAGGTTCAATCCCTGTGAGATCCAGCCCAGAGCTCGTTAGTGTCAGTAATCCAGGACTGTTCTTCCCCAGTGTGCATAGTTTGTATAGGTTTCCTCACAATGGATTTCACTCTGTCTCTGTTGCTACTTCTCTCACTGACCTACCCCACTGCTTTATTAATGGTCATCACACTTCTCTCAGTTTGTCCAGTTGATCAGGGATTCAGACAAACTAAGAACAACTGCTCCTCACACCACTTACTGCCCCTCCATCAGACCCAGCAAAGGCACAAAATATATCACTTCTTTGGACAAGTGTGTTGTCCACCTCTCCTGTGGCTTCTCCAGAAGCCCACTGTCAGCGTGAAAGACTGCATGAGAATGCTCTTGTCTGGGAAGCAGGGAGTGGGACAGGCTTAGCTGCCCAGTTTGTTAATTGACCTCTATCTATTATTTTCCTGAATCAAATGAACAAGCATCTACGTGATTCCCTCTTGCAAAGAGATGTTTGGTACTGTGACTGCTGTTTTCTGATCATAAATATCCTGATGGCCCAAGGAAACCATGTAGCATGTCCTTCCTCACTCGAGGAGGAAGGGAAATGTCTGTATTACAATATAAATCTTCACTTTCTTGAAGAAAAAATCATCTGAATGAAGAGAAAATGCATCAGAGAAATGACACATCTGCATAAACTGAGTAAACAGCTGTGTTAAACCCTTGGCATTTGTTTCATCTGGCTGTATGTAATCTGGATGACACGTAGGTCCTTGTGCACTTAGGAAGTAATGTCTCCCCTGGCACTGAAGTATGACAAGAAACAACACTGATGCAGTTTGTACAATGGGAAGAAGCCTTGGCTGTATCGTCTTACCTTTTTCAGAAGCCGGAGCAAGGTCAATAAAACTTCGACATTTTTCACCTTTAAAAGAAAAGGATTATTTTAGGAGACAGAATTTGATTGGTTTTCCTCTGCCTCCTCTTTCTGACTGGTGTTCCTGCCATCGCTCCCACTCTATGGCACTACTAGGTTGCCTCACATGGAGAGACCTTCACCTGTGCCTCCAGCCCAGACCAAAGTTGCTGAGCTCATATGGCTGGACTGTCCTATAGGATTAAAGTCCCTTGATTGGGAGTATGAGATACAGTTAACGACAAAAAACATTCTTGCTGATGGTTGGGTTCCTGCTGGGTCAGTTCTGCTCTTTCCCAGGGCTGGGAATGGTGCTGCCCTCCAGCCAGAGGAGCACTGGGAGAACACAGGCCTACTTCAACAACACACTCACCCTCCTTCTTATCACCAGGACAATGCCTGTGCCCCAACAGGGTCTGACTGAACCTCCCAGTGCCATTGCTGTGGGTGCAGACGTCTCAACAGACAGGTATGACATGTATGACTAGGACAGACAAAGCCTGAAGCACGAAGCAAGCTAAGCAATTGCATTGGCCTTTAAAGAAAAACAGTTATAAAAGCAGACAGATGCCTTGCTATGACCATCACAGCCCTGTGACATTCCATCTGCTTTGTGGCTGCTGCATCCATTTATCACTGTAAATTAAATGTTCTCTGTTTAGGACTCCACCTCCATTTTTGCAGGCATTCTTCAGCAGCATTATTGCTTCTGAGCAGGAAATGTATCTTAAAGGTGGATGTTTTGACCTTTCTTTTCACTTCTTCAGGCAATCAGAGTTTATAGAATGATTCCTCTGCTCTAGGTGCATCCATCCACCAAGTGAATGTGTTTCCTTCCATACACAAGGTTCCAGGGTGACCAACAGCCTGTCCACCTCGAGGAACTGGAGCACAGCATGCCTGCCAGAGCTAATGGAGAAGAATCCATTTTGCCCTTTAAGACTTTCACTGATGCACAGGCAGCTTCAGGAGTGGGGTTTTGATTCATTTTGCTAAATTTTAATTGCACAGTCGAAAGGCTGATTTAGGAAATGTGAGCCATTAAAACAGAATAAACAGTGAAGTGCAGTAGTGATGCTGAGGTCCACATGTAATTTTTCTGAGTTGTAATTAATTATATGTACAAACCAATATAAAATGTTAATCTTTATGGTGTTTTTGTTGGCAACATTAGGATAAAAGTAACCATCCAAACGATAGCTGTGCTGTAATAACCATCTATTATTATAATGCTATAATTACCACATTTTATTTACTTTTTGCAGCTTTAAACCTATGCAAAATATGCTAAAATGTATTATGTCCATACTCTATATTCTGTTTGACTGTATAAGTTGGTATAAAACATAAGATTCACTTGACATTGAGATGAGCAGCTCACTACCTCCATAGCAGGGAGGACTTCTGCTCTGTAAAGGCACTGCCAAAAGGACAGTCAAGAAATGGAAGTGACACTTGACTTCCACCTGACTTGAGGGTCCCATCTCTGTTTCCAAAGAGGTAGGTAGGACAGTCCATATCTGAGTGGTAGGAGTGCCAGACGAGTAAACTGTTAAGGTTTGGGGCAGACAGACTGAAAGTTATCTGGAGGATCAGAGAAATCACAGCCCTCCCAGAAGTGTTTTGTTGATGGGGCCTTGCAGGTCTGTTGTCCAGCCTCCTGCTCAGAGCAGGACTATGTCCAATGCCCAACTAGGCCTGCTGTGGCTTTGCCCAGCCAAATCTTGAAATACTTCAAAGATGATGATGCCCACTCTTTAGAGACTCCAAAGATGGAGTTTCTCCCCTGTTCTGACCCCAGGGCTGTACCAGCCTCCTGGAGAAATGTTTTCTTACACATGACCTGGATCTCTTCAGCTGCTGCGTCATGTCTTTCAGATCATTCAAGGCAAGGGGAGGGTCTCCCCTCCCCCCAGCCTCCTCTTCTCCAGACTAAACACTCAATCACCTCCCCAGACCTGCTGGGGAGGGGCACAATCACCTGCTGGCCATGATACATCTGANCTGGACCCGCTCCAGGACCTCAATTCTTCTTATAGTGAAAGACACAGAACTGAATGCAGGACTCAAGGTACAGCCTCTCAGGGGCACAATCACCTCCCCAGACCTGCTGGGGAGGGGCACAATCACCTGCTGGCCATGATACATCTGATACAAGCCAGGATGGCGTTGGCCTTCTTGGCCACCTGTGCACACTGCTGGCTCATATTTAGTCTGCAGTCCACCAACACCCCCAGGTCCTCCTCTGCCTGGCAGCTCTCCAGCCACTCTGCCCCAGCCTGTAGCACTGTGTGGGGTTGATATGTCCCAGGTCAGGACTCTGCCCTTGGCCTTGCTGAACCTCATCCCGTTGGTCTCAGCCCATCAGTCCAGCCTGTTCAGGTCTCTTTGAGGAGCCTCCCTACCCTCGAGCCCATCGACACGTCCTCCCAGCTCAGTGTCATCCACGAACTTACTGAGGGAACATTTGATCCCTTCATCCAGGTCATTGATAAAGGTATTGGACAGGACTGGACCCACGACTGAGCTCTGGGGGACACCACTTGTGACGGGCTTCCAGCTGGATGTGTCTCCATTGACCACCACTCTTTGGGCTTGGCCATCCAGTCAGTTTTTAACCCAGCAGAGGGTGCACCAGTCCAGGCCAGTGTAAGCCAGTTTCTCGAGGAGAATGCTGTGAGAAACAGTGTTGAAGGCTTTACTGAAGTAAAGTAGACCACATCCACAGCCCTGCCCTCATCCACTAAGGGGTCACCTTGTCATGTCAGGTGATCAGGTTAATTTGACAAGATCTATTGTTTGTAAACCCATGTTGATTGGGCCTGATTCCCTGGCTGCCACGAATGTGCTGTGTGATAGCACCCAGGACTACCCTCTCCATGATCTTCCCTGTCACTGAGGTCACACTGACAGGCCTGTAGCTCCCTGGATCCTCCCTCTGACCCTGCTTGTAAATGTACATGGTTTCTGAGGAAGCTGATGGTACCATAGTGTTTGGCTGCAGGCTCCTTGTCTGCAAATGTAGAGGGTGATTGCAGGCTATTTGGAGGGATGTACATCCTTGTCCTCCTGTAAATCAGCTTTTCCAGAGCATCACCTCTTGCAGGAGAGTTGGCTGAAGCTTCCAGCTTAAATAATCTGGACAGAAAATGGTGAAGGGTCTGGAAAAAAAGCCCTTTTGGATCGTGCACTGGAGACAGAGAATAAGAAAAGTATGGAGGGAGGTCACTTTCACTGGCTGATACCTCAAGTGCTAGAGGTTGATCCTGATGAAGGACTTCCCTTCATTGTCCCTGTTGCTGGAGCACTGGAAACTCCTTCATTTTCAGTGGTATCCACTGGTGATATTTATAGACCATATTCATACTTCAACATGCAGACATGCATCTCACTGAGAACTGAAGATGTCAGCAGTGCTTTCACTGTTCCTCTTAGGATTTATTCTAAGTTATTTTTGGCTATCTTGTATAACTGATCTCTTAAGCCCTCTTAAGTTTAATTTTAGACTTGGCAGAGTTTATCCTGCTGTGCTGCCCTTTTCCAGATGCATCTTCTCCTCATAACCAGGCTCCTGGAGAGTCTTCAGAGAATACAGAACAGGCTGTTTAGAGATGTAACAAGAGCAGTGTCTAGGATTCATCCCCCAGATAGTCCTGCTTTCACCTGGACACGGCAGTGATTTGGAGAGAGGAGAAAGCCAAGGAGTTCTCTCTCCTAGTCGTAGCTCACATAGGAAGAAGAGGTGTGGCCTGGCTTGAGTGCTCGCTGCTTCCATAGAGGCCGTGTGTGGTGCTCATGAAGCTCTCTGGAGCTCACCAGTGTTGGGTTGTTGCTTCAGGCTGCCAAGAGAGGACTGGCCAACCACCTAAACATCAACAAGAGAAGAGCACTTGGCTTCTTCTGTGGCTTCCTAAGGGCAAGGTGCAACATCACACCTTGGCAAGCCCTTGAGAATGTGTTGCCCCATAACCAGGCTGGCTCTGCAGGGGCTCAGCTGTGTCTCTGCTGGGCTTCCTGAGAAGGGGAGTGGCCCTGGATCCTCTCTAGGGCTGGCTGCCAGCAACTGGAAAGCCCCAAATGTGGGTGTGTGTTTTGCTAATTAACCCTAATTAATCTAATCCTGCATATGGGCATGTTCTGGTGTATTTGTGAATCGCTAGAGAACTTTGACTGAACCAGCAGAGATTGGGAAGAGGTGTGTCTGGAAAGACCCAGGGTCTGAGCTGGTGGCCAGGTAAGAGAAGAGGAGTGATCCTGCTGATGTGAGTCATGATGCTGCCTCTGTGGGTGCTGGTGAAGACCTCTCTAAGCAGGTCTGTGTGGCCAGTCACATTAGTGCCACATATGTTTGCACACGTGTGTGTGCACACGTGCACGCTTGTGCACTTGCATCTCAAATAGGGGCTGAGCCTGAACTGGAAAGGATACCAGCAGCAAACCAGCAAGGGAGGAGAAATTCCCTGGGTCTCAAAGTGCCCTGGGTGCATCTTCCCAGAGCATGCACAGTGTTTCCTTGGATGTCTTGTGGCTGCAGCTGTGGAAGCTCCCACAACACAGCAGGTCAAATGTTTCCAGCTCCTCAGTAGTTTCTATGGAAGAAGCTTTGAACTTCTGAGAGTTTGTAGGAACCAATCCATAGGAAGAGGTGCATCTTATCACTGTCCCAGGGACACAGAGAGAAAGCTGTGGCTGCATAAGGACATCATCTCTCTGTCTTGCTTCCAGCATGAGGTCCATGTCCTTTCTTCTCCTGCTGCTCACAACATGGTAGGAAGTCCTGAGCCTTCCAACCCCTCCAAATCTGTGACACAAACTTGTCATATCTGCAAGTTCAGATCATTTTGGGAAAAAGTAGAAGACTGTGCGGGCACCGTGCTGGCAGAGCTGCCTTCTGCAGGAAGTACATGAGCTGGTAAGGACCAGGACTGCTGCAGGGACAGGAAGGGGGCACTGCAGGACACTGCTGACACGTAGTGGCACATGGCGAAGGGGTCACTATGTGTCCTGTCCCTCAGACACACAGACCAGTCCCTTGCCCTGGCACATTGAGGGACTGAGGCTGTTCTCTTACCCTTTCCACTGGAAAGTTCCACTTCAAAGCATCATGCACACTGTGGACAGCTGGGATGCTGTGTTGGTGGCAAATGCTTATTCCTCAGGCAGAGCTGAGAGCCATCTCTCCCTGCCCAGCCTGAACAGTAATGTTAAAGGAAAAGCTAAGAGGTCCCCCAGATCCAGTGCTGCCAGAGAACTGAGAGGAGCAGGTCCCATAGAGCCATCAGGTCTGCATGCTACGCTGGGTCCAGGGCTCTGGGCAGCTCTCTGCTCTGGTCTGCACACCTCGTGTGCACACTGACACTGCATTGTGACAGACCAGATGTGCCCAGCTGCAGCTTCTGAAGCAAACACAGGCTGACATTTGTCTGTGAGGCACACACAGAAGCAAGTCGAGCTGTCCAGAGTGGCTGGAGAGGCAGAACTAGGTGAACATGGATTGGGTCTAAGCTATAGCACACAGATGTACTTCCAAGCACGTGATGCACCATGGGATCACCCTGACTTCATCCCTTTGGGACACCCACATCTATTCTACTGCTTCTTCCACCCATGGTGTAAAAGGTGTGGTTTGTTTGCTCCTCTCTTCAGGGCCCCAGGCTGTGCAGCTGTGTCTGGATTTGTCCAGAGTATATCTCATTGGGATGGTGGCTGAGGCTGGAAATCAGGAAGAGGGCAGAGAACACACCAAAAAAGTGCAGATGGAGCAGATCACATTGAGTGCCAACACGGGACACAGGAGAGCAGGTGGCAGCATGGGTTTGTGAAAGGCTTGGCCAACCTGGGCTCCTGCTCTGAGCAGGGGACACATTTATTGCAGATGAGGGAAAGGCTGTGGAAAGAAGCAGGGGATGGCTACATGGGGGGAATATAAGAATATTGTCAAAGAATGTAGGGTGGCCACAGGACAGTGAAGGCCACCTTGGAGTTAAACCTTGCAGGGGAGGTCAAGGATAACAGGACGGGTTTCTTCAGATACAGAGCAGACAAAAGTAATGCTGGGGGCAATGTAGGCCCACTGGTGAATGAGGAGGGGGCCCTGG
>VXBZ01005291.1:134209-173123 GCA_013399135.1 Heliornis fulica | reverse complement strand
CTGGGTAAAAAACTGTCTGGAAAACTGGGTCAAAGAGTGGTGGTGGATGGAGAGGGACCCAGTTGTTGGCTGGTCACAGGTAGTGTTAGTGTTTCCCAGGGCTCAGTACTGGGGCCAGCTCTGTGTAATATCTTTTTCAGTGATTTGGACATGGGGATTGAATGCACCCTCAGTAAATTTGCAGACAACATCAAGTTGAGGAGGAATGTTGATCTGCTGGAGGGTAGGAAGGATTTGTGGAGGGATTTGGACAGGCTGGATTGATGGTCTGGTGGCAACTGTCTGAGGTTCCACAAGGCCCAGTGCTGGCTCCTGCCCTTGGGTCCCAACAGCCCCAGGCAACACTACAGGCTGGGGAAAGAGTGGCTGGAAAGCTGCCCTGCAGGAAAGGACATGGGAGTGTTGATCAATCACCAGTTGAATATGAACCAGCAGTGTGCCCAGGTGGCCAAGAAGGCAAATGGCATCCTGGCTTGTGTCAGCAATAGTGTGGCCAGTAGGACCAGGGCGGTGACCATCCCCTGTATTCTAACTATCTGGAGAGAAGGTGCAGCCAGGGGTGGTCAGTCTCTTCTCCCAGGTAACAAGTGATTGGACAAGATGAAATTACCTCAGGTTGCAGCACTGGAGCTTTAGATTGGATACTGGGAAAAATGTCTTTACCCAAAGGGTTGTCAGTCACTGGAACAGGCTGCCCAGGGGAGCGGTGGGGTCACTGTCCCTGAAGGGTTTGAAAAGATGGGCAGATATGGTGCTTGGGGACATGGTTTGGTGGTTGGACTTGGCAGCATTAGGTTAGTAGTTGAGCTCAATGATCTTAAAAGTCTTTTCCAACCTAAATAATTCTATTCTAGGTTTATAACATGGCTGTTGAAATAGCAAGGACCTGAACCTGATGTCCTGGATCATACTTACTGGCCCTATGTTCCTACATTCTTTCTTCTCTGAGGCACTGAGAAATGCCTCATTAATTACCAGGGCAGCAAAATAAAAACAAGTCAGAAAAATCCTAGTGTGTATATCTTCCAATCACACAGTTTCAAAATATTCTGGTTAATTTGACTTAAAAGAAATCTGATAGTTCTAACTGAAAGAAGGATCTCTGTTACAACAAGTCTGTTTTTCATCTTGCAAAACAAGAAAAAGCTGTCTCTATTCACTTACTCTATGTAAAATTTTATGAGTTCAAAAGTACAGTTCTGATGGAAATGTAAATGATTAAATTACATTTAAACAACATTCCCTTTTAGTAACATTCTGGCTCCCAGCCTACGAAAGACAAGGTCCCCTTTTTTTCCCAATAGGCCCTAACAAATCTTTATCTCTCCAATTATATCTGGAGTCACATGATTCTGATGAGATCCCACATCATCTACTGAGAGTAAAATCATTGTATGTGTCTAAAAAAAGGTATAACCCTCAAGGGATCCCAGCCTAGACAAGGCTGAGGACTGCAACACAATGTCAGTGGAACACAGTACTACATTCAAGAAAATACAGGTTTAATGAGCTCTCTCAAACTGAGTTGTATCAGGTTAATTAACAAGTGAAATATTCCCCTTTTGATTAAACTGATTGCAGACAGAATATTTAATTGATATTTTTCTAATGAAAAACCAAGTATTAATCTGCAAAGTCAAGATTTTTCTAGTTGACCAAGTTGATTTTGCTTGACTAATTTTTTTTTTCTGGAAAATAAACAAGTTCACGCAGAATTACACAGAAATATGTTGTGCACTAGGAAAACAATTGCTGTCTGTCACTCTGACAGCTGTCATTCATGTCTGCTGCCCATCTACATTTCTCTTACTTCCAAGTCACATGAGAATTTGCTCAGTTTCTCAACCTCTGCTGAGATAACTCAAACCTTTTCCCCTTTTGGGGTTGTTTTTAAATCTGGATGCTACACTACTGTTCTCTTTCAGCAAACTCGAGCTCTTCAAACTTCCTGCCTCTTAAAGCAGAAAACCTTAAAGCTTCCCACCTTTTCATTTCAGACATGCTTTTTTTTTCCCTCAATTGATGTATTCTCAAAGAAATGGTAATCATTTTATCAGAGAGGCACCATCCCCACTCTGGAGTTTCCCCTTCAGTCTGTTGGAGCAGTAGATGCTGCACAGGGAGCAGGGGGTGCGGGCAGAGCAGGGAATACCCCAGTGTGCTTGTGCTAACTGGGACTATGTTCCATGGCAACTGTGTTTTCTGCACTGAAACTCTCCCTGATGTGAACAATCTTACACAGTATCTGAAAGCAAACATCTCCACAGGCTGCTCTCAAATCATGTCTAATTGAAACGCATCCAAGTCACAAGACTCATCTGATTATCTTGGTAAGACCTGACAGATGTGTACACACATCTATCATTTGGAGAGCTGGAAAATAGCTCAGCTTTTTAAATGATTGGGAGAATCAAGGAAATAATAGTGCTCAGAGAGGCTTTCAGTGGTTCTGGTGTCATTTTAGAACTAACTTTGTAATCTGGAAAACAATAAATCAGGCAAAGTGTTCTGAGTCGTTTTAAGCATTTCAAACCATTGAATGGGAAGAGAAGGGTTTTCACCTGGTCATTCCAGAGCAACCATCTGCTACACTGTGATTATTCTGTGCTGATGTAAATATGCCAAAATAAACTAGTTCTTGGGGGTCTGGTATCTGTGGGATTGTAAGGTATCCCCAGGAAACTGTGAAAGACTAGAAACAATGCTCTTCACAGCAGATGTAGCTGACAGATACACCTCATTGTATGAAGTCTGATGTGTTGTCTCCAATTTCCCATGTGACTGCATTAGCAGTTCCATTCAGGCTGGCAATAAACAAAGACCAAAGGAACAAGTAAGCAATAAGACCCTAAAATCCTGGTTGTAGGAGAAACCTGGTTCAGGAGCTCACACTCTTCCCAGTTATTATCTGTGGATGAATATAGATTATCTTTTAACCATGCCAATGCTTCTCTCCAGATGATGCCCAACTGGGGTATTTGCATTGGATCTGAGCCCTCGTGCCAGAGCTGCATAAGCAAGTCAGGCAGAGATGAAAGTCACTGGCAGCAAAGAAGGAAACTCCTTTTCACAGATGGGATTACTCCAGAAAATCAAAACATCAAGAGCTGACATGTGCCAAAATGGAGAAGAGGGATTTGAGACAGAGAATCACTCTGATGGCATGGCATGTCGCTGGGAACACGTGTCCTGAGGTTACAGCTCACAACACGTGCAGGTGAATGTAGGTAAGAGGCAAAGGGATTGCTGGAGGGGAGGCAACCTTGGGTGCCAGAGGTCCACATCACACTGTACTTCTCCACAGTTAGCACCATAACAGTGCTCCTTCCCTGGCTTGCCCATCTGCCTGCTCTCCATTCCTCTTGGCCGGTGCAATTTGGGCTGCCTGCTTCAAAGCAAACTGCAGAAACTTGTCCCACCTTTCTTGCCAACAGATGCCAGTTGCTTTTTGGGTTGAGTTGTCCTGTTTTCCTAGGCAGGCACAACTGACTTGGAGTATGGAAACTGGAGTACAGGTTTTCCTCTGTCCAGGTGATGCAAGGTGAAATCAGGCTGGATGACGGTATGATCTGCTTTTTGGTGTCTCCAAATGTAGTGAGTCTAGACATGGTGCAGTGGCTGTGCTCCACAATGAACCTCCCAAACTGTGAGCGCAGCTTGAGCCCTTTACCCCGATCAATCCCTCCAAATGAAAGGTGAATTCACCTTAAAGTGAATTGTGTTTGCCCGTGGCCATTCTACAAGCCATGTCATTGCATAGTAATAAGAGCTGCTTCTGCTTATTTACTGCTTTCTGTAGCCCTGGTGTCTTTTGTAAGTCAGATCAGCAAAGATTCATATTACCTTTCTGTTTACCAACAAGAACAGTGATTGACATTACTCCAATTCCTGACTAACGAGGGTCCTATTAGGAGCAGCCTATTCCCCGGTAAGTCCCAATTTTGAGATCTGACAGACAGTCAGTCTGTTAGTTCCACATAAGGAAAGTTTTAAAATCATGATTGATCCTGGTGCAACTTAGAAACCATGGGGATACACCAATCATTGATGTGCCATCCCATATTTATTTCTGTAGTATCTGTTCACATTTGCACTAGCTGTGAGCAGGGTAAGCACCTCGGTTCTCTTTGAAATATGGGACCTGTGCCTTAGTCTTCCAGCACTTTGATGTTTATTCCATTTACAAGGAATTGTTGGATACCCCCTTTAAAATGACTGGTTAAATGGCTGAAGTGAGACACATCTGAATAGAAACAACATTGATTTTGCTCATCAGTTAGAGAGTAACTTATGAAACAGGGAGCAGTTCACTGCCTCATCCCTTACTTCCCTCTGAGTCTCAACCTCCAGGAATTTTATTTCCACTCTTTCTGTATGATAGATGTTTGTACAGGTGGTCTGTCTAGCAGGTTCAGGAGGACCTGAAATCCAAAATTCCCAGTGCACAGCAGACACAAAATACCCCTAACAAATCCAGGGATTTGTTATGAGGAATTCACAAGTGCTTTTCTGAAATGGACCCTTCCCGTGCTGTAAAGTGAGGCAAAAAAAAAATGTTACTAACCCTGTTATCTAGCCTGAGGGAGATTTCTCTTCTGATCCCAAATTAGATCATCGGTTTAATGTTCAGTGCATGAGCAGACATACCAATTAGATACTGAGAAGCTGTAATAATGTCAGCAGCAGCAAAGCAACCTCCTCACATACTGTCTCCACCTGTAGCCAATTTCTGAGGCTTTGAGAAGGCCCAAACCCTCCCAGAAAATGAGATATGCATCCACTCAGGAATTACNCCTCCCAGTCCCCTCAGGCCAGGAACATTCCTCTCCCCACATACAGCTCGTGTGTGAATTGAAGAAGTATCATCTCAGCCAAGGGTTTCACACTGTCCTCTCTGGGGTGAGGTCCAGAGATGCACTTTCTGGGAACCCCACCGTGAATTTTCACTCTTTTCCTCAATGGCAAGTTATTTAAATTATCTTCTTGATATTTATCCCTATCTATATAACACACCATCACAACCCCTTTAGATCTTCAAGTTGTTATTCTAAAAGGGAATGGTTTTTCTTTTACATCCTTGAAAAATCTCTTTTCCTTAACTAATTAACTACCTTGGAATGCCCAACCTGCATTATTTTCACCTCCCCCTTTTTCTCACCACAGCTAGGCACAAGGGCGTTAACAAAACACTCTGGTGGGCCTTGCACAATGGTGCTGATCCTTGCCTGGAGAAACACTTTTCCTTTACATCACAGCACTTGGCAGCTCACAGTCACCACACTGTCAAATACTGACTGGACCACAACTTGTTTCTTACCTTTTGCTCAGGATCAGTAAGAACCTGTGACATCTCAGAATCTTATGACTTAGCATGTGGTGCTTCTAGTTCACTTTTTGGTTGTTTTAATCGTTTTAGTACTATTCTTATAGTTCACTCACGTTTTCAGTTATGCAGAATATCTCTCCTCTGCAATGCCAGTATTCACAGACTTTGGATGCAAGGAGTGCATTTAAAGTAGGATTATTCTCTTCAAATTAAGACTTCTGCATTAGAAATGGAAATTTCTTAGATTCCTTTTTTGGCCAACAAGGAAAACAAGTAATCCCAGGGCTCAGTTCATCCCATATGAGGAGGAATTTAATCTCCCCCTGAAGTACTCACTGGTCTCTACTGCCTGTAGTGATGATGTTGATCAGTTTAGGCACAGATATCTACATTTGCTGATGTCCACAGGTTCGCTGTGGGATTCACCTTGCTTTTCTCTTTTTCTTTTTTAATTAACTCAGTGGCATGGATTGTATTCCTATTCCTTTTTCCTACACTGCTTATCTCAGCAATAACAGAATCAGTCCCAAAACAAAATCTGAGGACAACTAGAAATATCTGATTTCCATTGTGGTAAGGTCCCTGGTGATGTACTTGCCACAACTGTCTTGTAAGACTGTTCTTTAATCAGTTTACAGTCTATTCATCCCCATCACAGTGAATAATAAAGTCTGCACCACTGACTCAAGGAGGTCTACTTACTTCATTATCTTTGTATTGTCATCCAGCACTCCCTACTCAGGGAAGAACAAAGGGGTGGATGTAGGGTGATGCTGCTCATGTATTCCCCTTGTGGTATCATTACTGCATCAGCAGTTTGGGGTCTTCCCGGCCAGAGGTTGCTCTCAAATCATCATGTGAGTACCAGGGATGGATGTTTTCTCTCCGTATCCATGTGATCCCCGGTTTTGGCCTTCACAACATTCCCTGGCAGGGAGTTCTGCAGGAAGGAGCATTTCTCTTTGTCTGCTATGCCTTATTGTTCTTAAATCTCAGGAGCAGGCGATGATATTTCTTGTCTGATCTCTGTTATTCCCGGTTGATCCCTGCCACCATCACAGCTCTCTGTACAGTGTGCCTTCATTACGGCCTGAAGAAGCTCAGGTTGTTGAGCATTCCCCAGCTGGGAAGGATGTCTACATCTATCACTACATCATTGCCATTCTCACCTCTCTCTGTAGCTCTGTAAAAAAATTTCAGTGGGACATTCCATCAAATGGGCCTTTTTTTTTTTGTAAATCCATAGAGACCGGGTCTAATGCATTACTGTTGTCCAAGAAGTGATTCATCTTGGTAGAAGATTTACCTTTAATAAAGCCTGAATTTTAACAAATCCCATTTGTTGCCATGCACTAAGAGCTTTCCCTGAAAACTGTCCCAAGGTTACTGGGTCAAGTGGGCATCGGTTGTTTCCAGTCTTATTTGAATACAGCAATAAGGAGATTCTTGCAATGAAACCTGCATTTTCATGTGCCAATTATTTCGACAGCCTTGGATGGAGATTATCCAAGCCCCCAGGGTTCAGTTTTTCTACCACTGGAAATTTTATCTTTAATATAGAGCTCTACCTCCTTGATTTCTTTTATCATTTTTTCCTTCCTAAACAATTTATAACTGGCAATTTTTACATTCCAGTCATGCAAATAAACCATCACCAGGTTTCAGTCACGCCAATTATATCATATTTCTCATAATCCAGCAAGAATTCCCAATTCCTCTTGCTTTTAATTATACACTCACAAGGTGCTTGTCCCTGGTCCCTCTCTCTGGACAGCTGCCTATGGTGAATCACGTATGCTTATTAACACAGGGTGGCAGGGGAGAAGGGCGATGCCGTACTGCTCCAGGTTTCTCTGTGTATGGCAAGTTCTTGTCTTTATACACCACAGTTTTATCAATTCTGCAGGATCCCCCTCTGCCATTCCCTGTCTCCTCAAATGTGCATTTAATGTTCATATTTATGGCCCAATTTGATGCATCTTTACATACTGTGTAAGTTCCACTCTACCATTTACCCTTTAAAAACTGCCCAGGAATATGTGGTGCAGAACAGACAAAGAGCCATGGATCCCTTGCTCTAAAAGTCTCATTCCCACCCCTGACCCCTACACAGCTTGGAAACTTGGAAAGGCTTCTTGTTTATTTAGTAGGACATGCATTAGAAAGCACCTAGGCAGCTTCTTTTCCCTCTGAATGCAGATGCTGTTATTGAGATTGTTCATGAGCAACAAAAACAAGATCTGAGATCATAGTGTTGTTTCTATTAAAATCAAAGCAAACACAGCATTGAGCAAAGTCAGTTAACTTGTTACTGCTTCAGAGCTCTCAAACCCTCTACCTGTTAGGATAAGGTATGCTCCCTTGCACTCTTCAACTGTTATCTTTTTCATGGCATATATATTCTTGAGTCATGGAATCTGTCAGCTAGTTTACCACTGCTGCTATTAGCACATCACTTGTCTGGTATCTTGTGAGGTACTTGCAAGTATCAACACAAGCACAGGCCTAGGCTGCAGGCATAAAATAAGTACTCAAAATCCTATTTGAAAAGAAATTAAATGATAAAGAACTGTGCTCTAAGCTGGGCATAGCCAGAGAATTCATGGCGCAGGAGAAAGCACCAAGAACCCTGTGCAGGGTGTGAGTACTGAACAGGACTCAACACCAGCATGTGCATGGAGCTCACAGGGTATGCTTTAGCTTAGAATCATAGACCAGAAAAGACCTCTAAGATCATCATGTCCAACTCTCTGTCCAACACTACCATGTCAACTAACCCATGTCCTGGAATGCCACATCTACACATTATTTGATGCCTCCGGGGTTGGTGACTCCACCACCTCTCTGGGCAGCCTGTTCCAACACCTGACTATTCTTACAGTGAAGATTTTCCTATTGTCCAACCTAAACCTCCCCTGATACACGATGAGACCATTTCCTTCTAGGGATTCAAGGGCTTCAAGCCCTTCTAGAGATGAGGGGCATGGCTTTTACAGAAGGTACCTCCACCCATGTGCTACTCAAATCATTGAACCCTCTCTGAAAAAAACAGCCTGCATCCTCTTTCTGGTAGGCTGGGATTCAGCATACTTTTGAGTTCAGAAATTGTGCTAGATAATTGCAGGACTCACCCACCAATGAAATATATATGCTCCAGTCCCTCTGTGCCCAAAGGGGATTCACAGTTATATTTCTCAGATGCTAAATGCTTTTCAGACTCTTTAGCCGTCCTAGACATACTGGATAAAAATAAACTCTAGATTCACAAATGATTTCAGAAATAATCACAGCATTCAATCTCTGTTAGAGATGTTAGTAAAAACTAGAAAGCTGCTACAAGCTGAAGGCCTGTTTCACTAGGCCCTGTGCAGGGAGCGCACGGCATGATTTGTGCACCTCTACCTCTGGAATGTAAATGGGGTTTTCACAGAAATGGTGAAGACACTCAAAAGTTTGGATGATTGTGGCCTAAATGTCATTTCAAGGTGTGACTGAGTGCCAGCCCTTCAGCCAGCTGGAAGCCCTTCAATCCCATCCCTCACACATCCTGGAAACTGGGCCGGTTGTGTCGGACGACACGATCTGCTGGGTTGCAGCGGCACCAGTACAGAGAGCAAAAGGTTTTGACAGGACCATGACTGTAGGGAGAGATAAATCAAAAGTCCAGTGGATGGCTGAAGCACATGGAGGATGTTAGGAGTCTCTGGAGCCTTTTGAGTGCATCACAACCACACAGTATTACTGTCATTCATGTGTTCCTGGTGGGATTCAGACATCAGCTGTGAGGAATCAGGGCTGGGTCAGGAGCTGTGGGAACAGTGCTGGCCATAGGCTGTGGCCATATGTTTGGCTGGCAGAGGTCTGGGGCTTTGGAGTGGAAGGACTTTAGCTGGAGGAAGGCTGTTACGGTCCTGTTCAGTGTGTTATTGCTAAAGCTTTCTGAAAGGTGGTACTGGAAGATGGAATGTGTTCAAGATGGTGATTTTATGTGCTTAGTGGTATTTTCTTGACGTTCTCCTGCCATCCTAGGGTGTTTCTTAGCAGCGTGGTGACTGTGTGACTTGTGATACCTGCAGGACTGTGGTCAGTCCGTGTGCTGTGGGCAGGCTGAGGAGCCCAAGGCGCTGATTACCTGCAGATATGTTGAGCTTTGTGGGTGTTCGTGTGCTGGAGCTCAGAATAAATGATCACCTGCCAGGGTGCCAAAGGCCATGACAATGTCCTGACCGCCGGCTGTCACTAACCACTAAGTCTGAATGGAGACCTTACATCTTACAATGGCACTCAGGGACAAATATACACCCGTGTGCATTGCACCATCCCTGACCTTACCAGAAACAAACTATAGTAAATCCTGAATGGGACAGCGGTCTGTCTAAGCCAATATCTTCCCGTGCCTGGCTGGGTCTGCTGGCTGCTGAGGACTTTTCACCAAGTTAATGACTGAAATAAGAGGAAACACATGTGGCTGCTGTGGTCCTGTGGGGAGGGGAGAAACAACCCTCCCTCTCCTGCTTTCACCATAACTTTCTGAAGCTGACTCCCAGCTATCCCCTGAAATCACCCACTACAGCACAGCTTTGTTTACCCAGCACAGAATAGATCACTGTATTTCTCTTCTCCCACAGATAACTCAGTTTTCTGAGTGGGCTAAAGTCACACAGTTACAAGTTATCTCACACATAAATCTTGGCTTGGAAAGCTTTCAATCTCTGCCAGCAATGTGGGCATGCTTCATTATCCCAATCCCAGCTAAGGCGCTCAAAGAGTCAGAGTGCCTCAAGCTGCTCACTCAGGCTGCTGTGGCCTAAGTTCATTTCCAAATCAGTCAGAGCATCTTTTTCCTATACTTTTTTCCTAACATCAGGAGAGTTACTTAGGTGTTACTCACTTCATCACACAGATGTTTACTAACAGTCCCAAAGCTGGAGCTCACAAACTTCCTTTTTCACACATTAAGTTGGGTTTTAATGATCAAATAGCTCTTGGGGCACTATCCTCAAAAATACGGGTGAAATGGACAGTGAGCCACTCAGGTCCTGAGGGTAAAACAGACTGGGAGCCACTCTACCAGTTTGCCCACTTTATAGTACATTCCTACAGTTTTACTAAGGCCCCATAAACTTCCCAGTATGAGAGAGGTTGTGCCCTCAGAGACAACAGTGGTGAAGAACCAACTCCTCAGTCTATTCCTTGGGCAATGGCAGGATAGCACGGAAACAGCCCGGCAAGCAGCAACCAGCATCCACGAGCCATCCTTCTCCCTCTCGCACTGTGTTGCATTTGTAAACTTTATTTTCCAGTCACATAATCCAGAAAAAATAAAAGAAAAACCAACCCAAAACCCCACCTCTCTTTCAAAAGCAGTTTGGATGTTATTTCTGCCAGACAGCTCTGGGAGAAGGGGCTGTCGGTTTGCATCTGTTGAGACTTAGATCAGTCCCATGGCCGCTTCCTTCCCTCCACCTTCCAGTGGTTTATTTCTCAGTAAGTGCCAGGGTACAGCAGAGGAAATGAAAGCACTGATAATCTGGAGGGATGTCTTCTTGAGTGGTTCTCAGCAAGTAAATGGCTGAGCAGGGAACAGAAATGAGCTTTCTTGTGCCCAGTCGTGCCCTTTAACTGCCATTTCTCTGCTCCGCTTCAATGAGCATAGAGCCCAGCCACCGGGAAGGGTTGGTGGGTGGTCATTTACTTCAGGGCTGCCAGAAGAGAGCAAGTCTGGGCTACAGCCAGATAAAAGCAGTGACCTTTGTGCTTTCCCTGCCACACAGACCTCTGCCCAGGGGGTTAT
This sequence comes from Heliornis fulica, assembly GCA_013399135.1. Lineage (NCBI taxonomy): Eukaryota > Metazoa > Chordata > Aves > Gruiformes > Heliornithidae > Heliornis > Heliornis fulica. The sequence continues at coordinate 162,003 of VXBZ01005291.1, read as the reverse complement.
TTCAGGGACAGTTCTAATTACACATCAGAGCATCCTTAACAGCTACCATCCTCTGCCTCTTGTGCGCTCCAGGGAGCAGCTGGCAGAAGGGGAGCTCTGAGCAGTCCCTGGCTGCAGTGCCCCTGAGGGCAGCACGTATTGCCTGTCGGAGGTTCGGCCGGCTTGGAGCACAGATCCTGCATCAGGCAGCAGGTAAACAAGCAAATCCTCACTCATGCTGGAAACAGGTTGCTTTCCAACAAAGAACTGTTACAATCCTGCCTCTCTCTGCAGGGCGAATCTGCTTTAAGATACAGCACAGAGCAGCTTGCCTGTGTGTTTATCACACTGAGCCAAACACAAAGCAACACGAGCTGGAAGGAAGTTGTTTTATACTTACCAGCAGCATTGATATTTTCCTCACAGGAGTACCAGATCCCGGTGTGGAAATACCTGAAAAGGAAGCGGTCATCTCCCGTCTCCCAGCTGTAATGAACCACATTCTGGTTTGTCTCGTTTGCAGTCTCATTCCCACTGTAGTTGAGGCAGTTTGTCTTCTTCTCTTTCCCACAGCTCGGCTTGGGGACCCTCTGTGTGCCCTCACACCAGTGGGTCGTGATAAAAGCTGTTGTAGAGAAGAGGAGAGCCATCAGATTCAGACTCACTGCTAGCAGGGCTCTGCATCTTCGATTTGTCTTCATGGTAAATCCGCCCTCCCTCCCCCTCCTGCTGCGAGAAGAAGTCAAAGGGGTTTGTTTTATTTGGGGCAGGGAGGGGGGAGGATGTTCAAAGCCTCTCACGATTCAGAATCCAGTTTTCCAGGCACCGAAACTCTCGGCGTCTTCCAATCTATTGTCGTGGCCGCGAAGGAAGCGCTGCAGCCAGACTCCCATTCTTCTCTTCACTTGGAATCCTGCCTTTGTGCCTTAGAGGAGCAGCTGCAGGCGCGGGAGTGCGGCCGTCCTCTCGTAGCCGGTGTGCTCCAGCGCTCGGGCAGGATCACAGAGGGTCTGTCTCACAGAGAGCACCGAGAGCGAGTGAACATCTGCTCGGGTACCACACATGATCCCAAGGGGCTCCGCAGCCTCCTCCGCTGGGAGACACCTGCAGGCTGCGGGACTCGCTGTCCTCTGCTCCGGGAGGAGGAGGAAGAGGAGGAGGAGGAGGAGGCAGGAGGAACTCAGTGGGAGGCGGGCAGCAGGGACAGCTGCTGTCGGATGCCACCGTCCTCGTCAGACCTCGGGGACCACTGCGGCGCGCTGGTGGCCGAGTGGGACTGGGGAGAGGCAGCACATATTGCTCCCCAAAAGAATCGTTATTTGGAGCTGTGAAATACATTTGTCATATACCAGGGGGTAGAGACTTGTCCAGGAGGAGGGACTGAGCTCTACTTCAGCTTCTCTGCTCTGAGCTAGTCAGTAAGTATATCGGGGGCCGATACCGCTCACCACATACCGGTGTAATTCTCTGTCCTCAGGGGCTCGCTGTGACAGTCAGCAAAGCCCCAGAGGAATTCAGGTTTGAATGTTCAGTGTTCAGTGAGACAAGCCCACGTCTTCCACAGCACCGAGAGGATCCCCTTCCTCAGGCTTTCCTTTCCAGACACAGCCCATGTGGATGTTCTGTCTGATGTGGGTCTGAAGGACATTTTGTAGGTCCTGTCTTGTACAAACTGAGACAATTAGAGCAAACCCTGGCCTTTACTCACCAGAAGGCAATTGGGAGAGACTTGAGGGCACCGTGAAAGGGCCTGTTTCTAAAGAGAAACGTGTTGTCCTGTCTTGTTTGTTGGCTGTCTTGTAGGGTTTATGACCTCTTTCCATGTGGCTCAGAGCTACCTGGTGACCTCTGAGTGCTGTGGGAAGGCCAGGGCACCTGATGGTGATGGTGGTAGCATCTGTAAAACTTTTTACCCAAGCACTGAAGTTGGCCACATTTGCCACACAACAGTTCTGCGGCCATAGTAGATGAATGTGATATTCTGTGGGGAAGAAGTTGCCCGAGCTTTGGAGTAAGTGAGGTTTCCTTCCAGCCTTGTCTGATGCCCTGCAAGGACCAGGGGATGCTTGTGTCCTCTCAGAGAAGTTCAGCAATGGGTTTTAGCAAGTCCTGGAAATAACCGTGCAGCCACACAGGCTCAGACTAAAGGATGGGACGTTCTCATCTCACACCCTGAACTTCACAGAGTCAGCACTTTGACTCATGCAAAACTCTTCCCGTGCCTCACTGCCTGCAGACATGAAATTGGTGATAGTTTCTCCAGCTCTTTGAAGAAGGCCAGGAAAGACCAGGCAGAGGTTCTCCTGAGCAAACCAGCACAGAAGACTTGAGACCCGTTCCTGCCCCCCCCCGATGCCCACTCACAGGATTCTCTGTTCTGCCTCTTGGTGCCTGCCCTGCATGTCTGGTTCCAAGTGCTTGTGAGATTTTTCACCATCTATGTAGAGACACGCTGGCCTTTAGCCACTTTGGTTCACAAATAGACTGGAAAGACACTAGAAAACTCTGATCTGTGAGAGCAGATGTGATGGCAGCTCTGCAGGGTTGGGGATGTAGCTCTGCACTGCTGATACTTCCCTACCTAAGTGCCCTTAATTTTGCTCAGTCCAGCCTTTACCTGATGACTACTTACCTCCTCCCTTCCAGCTTCTCCCAGTGGCCTGTGCTAGCAGAGGAAGTGTTCCTCCTCCCGTGGGAATTGCACCCCACCTCTCCATGCCCCAGGCCTCTCAGCATTTCATCTTGAGGTCAGGTACTCAAGCATTATTTTGTTGGGTTTCTCTGCATGCAAGAAACACACATGATAGCTGGTTAGAGCAGCACAGGTTTATTATTGCCTCCATTATTTCAATGCTGTGGGACATTCCAGAAATGGATTTGTATGTCCCTGTGTTCCTTGGGCTTAGCTACCTGCTTAGAGGAATAAAAAACACCATTTGAACTATGACAGAAAGACTTCACAAGAAAGCCAGTGCTCTTCTTCAGGATTATCTTTCAAGTGGCTGTCAGCATCTGAATCATCACACTTTTCCAAGTGTGAATACAGGTCTTTACAGTCTTTTCTCACATATCTTTTCTATCTACTGCTCTGTGCCTGTGTTTCCTGCTCCCAGCCCCAACTTCTGCATGCTGTGTTTCCCCCTGTGCCCAGATCCCCGAGATTGGAGCACCCAGGAGGTTCATTATCTGTGATAATTTTCTCCTAAATGCTTTTGAGATTTTGTTTTTACTCCTAATCCCAACAGATATTTCTATTTCTGTTCCTCCTTATCTTCTTTATTCTTAGTTTTCAGGCTGACGGGATGTTGAGAACAGAGATGACGGTAGTATATTAGATAAAAAAAAAACAAAGAAAAGGAAAGCAGAAATTAGGTTTCTTTTGTGAACTTTCATTCTGAATTCAGAACTTTCAGAATCTTAAACATTTGAAAATACTCAGCACAAGGTAAAGTATGCTCAAAGTCAAGGAGTGGTTTAAACTTGAATTTTTTTCCTAACAGAAGTGAGGGGTTTTTTTTTAATTATTAGACTCCTCTGGCTCTGTATGTTGGGATTACTTGAAAAGAAGGAAACTAGTCTGTACTACACTCATGCTGTAATGCTCCAATGATTTTTCTTTATATAATCTCTGTTTATCAGATTTGCTGTGTATAAAAATGGAAAGATCATGCATATGTTGCAGAAGGCAGTTCAGATGCCTGGATTAAGTTGTATTTACGTGGTATTATCTTTAATAGTAAAGCAGAAGGGTTTGAATGCTATAGAGAAGTAGGTTTCATATTGTGGCTACGAGAACCTTTAAAATCCTTTTTGCAGCAATAGCTTTTCTCCAACGCTGTGAGAGAAACTACCTTCATGAGTGGTAGCTAAATCCCCTTTCCTTTACTATTTCTTATTGGATCAGTATAAATTGTTATTACTCAGTATTTACTCAAGTACAAAAAGAATTTGACCTAGAGGATTTAAAATAATGATAGCATTTGCAAAGGAACCCTTTCAATCAGGCTGTGGTTTTCACTACTGGCAACCAGATGCAGCATTCACTACAATGAGAAGCGTTTTGGGTCCCCTGGTGATGAGGGGGGGGTTGGGTGGGGAAGGTTGGGCTTAGTCTGGTTGTTAACTTGATACCAGCAGTGTCAAATGCATGGAATTGTATGCTGGTTTTAAAGCAATATTTTACAAATCCTATAGATTTTCTTCAAGTTCTCATTTCTTGACAGTTTACCCTGGGCTTCCTGCTGTGTTTTTTATATCTTTTTCTGTTGTCACTGGACTTGAGCTTCCCAGTCTCTCCTTCCACCTTGGGCTGGACCCCTTCTGGTGACTCATCTTTGCTTTTTCTCAGCACCACAGAGCTACAGAATCCACTTCTTCAATTAATTTGTCTTGGAAATGGTTCAAAATCTCCTTTTCTAGTCAGGATTTTCCTCCTTTGACATAGAGATCTGCACAGTTCATCTTTTCTTGTTCTCTCAGCATGACAAACATTAATTGTTGATATTCTCCCAGTATGCTTCCCCCAATCCCACTCTGTCCAGCAAAATGGCAACTTTTCTCTGACCTTGGTCAGTCAACAGCACTGACGTTCTATTTGGAGAAGAGGGTTAGGGTGAAAATGCTCCTCACCCCTCCTTGGATGCCAGGACCACGCCATCTGTAGGTGTTCCTCCTCCTGATAATAAATAGGATCTCTCCAGCTCTCCTATTAGCAGTCTGTCCCAGGCAGAGTTGGATTAATCATTCTACACCGTACTCTGTGTAAAAGCTGGGTTGTCCATATATCTGGAACAGGGTTGGGATGCTAAGAATTTGTACTTATCTGCTCCCTGTGTTTAATTCTTCCAGCAGCTGATGGGAGGGAGATGAAAAGAAGTGGCAAGCCTGAGCCATGTTGTAAATCATGTCTAGAAGAGTTGACTGGCGATGTTATCTCAAAAGGCAGTCCAAAAGGTCATGGCAGAGCACGTAAGATATTCCTGGGACCATTCCCAATAGGCCATTTACACATCTTCTTACTCTGGGAGTGAATCACTCCCCTGTGTGGAGCCAGGAGTTCGACTCGGTGATCCATATTGGGTCCCCTCCAGCTCAGGATATTCCATAATAAGCTGTAAGAGTATCCTACTTTTGGCCCCAAATTAGAAATTGTTCTGTCCTGGAGTTACAAGTCCTGTTACCTCACAATCAAAGTGCATGCTGCTGGATTGGATTAAGGTGAAAAATTAATTGATATTTGTAAATGATGTAAAGGCTAACTTTGCCTTTTCAGATACATTGATGTTATTACAAGAAGTTCCAGGTTCTCATAAGAAGAACTATATAAACAGAATTAGTTATTGCTGCAATTAAAGAACCATTTGTGCACACTCTTGCTTTAATGGCAGCTGCTTGTGAGCCTTTCAACATTCACAGGTTATCGGAGACACGATGACCACAGCAATGCTGAGAAATGTTACAAGGTCCATTGCACAGACCTGTCCTCACATCTGGTTTCCACGGTCATATAAAGTCAGGTGTTGTCATATCCCAGTGTGCCTTTGAGGTGCCTAACCCAATAACCACTGATGGATCCATTTGTATCATTCCCATTTTTCAAAACATTGCTATAGTTGCACTGAAGCCACAATAGTTGATCAAAATCTTTTGAAATCATATAGATGTCAGAAACACTGTAATAAAAATAACCAAATTTGAGATGGATTCAATGAAAATTTGACTTTTCCCTCAGAATAGACTTAAACTCTGAAATAGAACTTTAAATCCTCTCAGGTATCACCTCGCCCTTCTTTTTTCTCTCTCTCTCTCTTGTTTTTTTTTTTTAAAGACATTCTTCAATATGTTTTGACACACAGAACCTAGAATGTTTAACTGACTGTAGTTTTCCTTTTCTGCCTGGCAGAGCTGTAAGCTGTGTGCATTCGGTGTCATTTATGTGAAGAATAAAGTTTCTAACTTGTATGTCCATGTATTTTATTCCCATACTTAAGATTCATCCATATGTCCAGGCATTCTGAGTGGTAAGATTTGGCACTGAGATTTTAGTTCAAAGAGGGGTAGCCAGGCAGATTTGTTTGAGCAAGGTCTGTATCCTGGGGTTTCTATATATTCCCTGCAGAGATTGTACCCTCCACAAAAACCATCTGGGAAAATAGACTTTGTGAGAGCAGAGCAGGAAGAGGCTACACATGTACAGGGGTGGCATTTGATGGCCCCCATATGACATGCAGAGATGAGTGTGCATTTGCTCACTGAAGGTGTACTCCAAGCCAATGGACCACGAGCCCCTGGGCTGTGCTCATGACCCCAAGTAGTGCTGCTGGCTCCGAGACAAATGGAAGCAGGGTAGTGATCCTGAAGGTGAGTGCAAAATTTGGCGACTGCAGAGGCAGGACAGTCAGGTTGGCCCTAGAAGCTGAAGCTGAATTTTACCAGGTACTGCATTCAGTCTACAATGAGACAGAAACTACAGAACACAACAAATTTATACATACAGCAAGCAGGCTTTAAATATTTTGGTAGCAAACCTCAATTTGAGCAGAAGTCTTTCCCCCTGGGAAGACAGTAGAAGACAAAACAACGAAAGGAAAAATCAAGAGATCATAGTGAGGAGAAGATATCTCTTCATGGCAAAGCCAGGTAATTGCATAACTGTTCCAAGTGGAAGAGAAAAGGTCAACAGGCGGATGACAGGCTGGTGCACAGAAAGCTTGTGCTTGGCAGGGGACAATATGTCACACTCCATTGGAAGAGAAATGGATGACTATGCAGAAGTGACTAAGAAAATGCCAAACTGTATAGGCAATATGAGAAGCTGAGGAGACCTGGGTAAGACCATCACATAATGTCACACGGTGATGGTGAGAGACATCCTTTGAACTGAGGACATTTGAGGCAGCATCAAACCCGGTAGACTGATGGGAGCAATGTCATAATTAACAATGAAGTTGTACCAGATGGCAGAAGAGGGAGTCAAGGCCAGGTCTTGGCAAAGAGAGGGAAAATGTTAGCCATCAGCCTGTCTGGGTAGCAGCAGGAGGGATGAGATATATCAGCAACCTGGAGGACAGGCAGGACACTACTTAGCAGAATGAAAGTGCAGCAGTGAACAGATAGGGATTATACATCTGAAAAGTAGGGAGTTGGTTTGAAGACCAGGATATGCTAAGAAGTGTAGAGCTGCAGCTGGTTTGTATCAAAGGCCACTTTCACTGGATGATGTGAACTCTCTGGCCTCAGCAGGGATGGGGGGAGGTGCAAAATGAAAGAGCAATTGTTCAAAGAGAAAGTGCAATAAATCTTCCGGGAACTTAAGTGGGAATGAAGTTGCTGGGGGGAAAAGGTCAGCAGTAGCATAAGGGCTGCCTGCTCAGCTTGGGAACTGGGGTTGTATTTCCAGGACTGAATGATCATGAATATTTACTCTTTCTAACCCCTTCCTAAACTGAGTTTTGAGTGGGGAAAAGTCCTCTCTATTCTGTTTCCTGGAAGGTCAGGGGTAGGGGACAGTTCATCTCTCCACTTGGCCTCCAAGGTTGTGTGCATCTTTGAAGAGATGCACAGTTTTTCCACTGTGTGCTCTACTGGCAGTCTCCAAACCATTCAGGTGTCACAGTCATCTGCTATTTAATGTCAATACAACACCCATAACACAAAAGGCACTGCATAATTTGATATAGATATAGAGCACACAGTTAAAATAGTTCTGCCAGATGGGAATTGTAGAGTATTTGTGATTGGAAAGGCTGCCTGGAGGTGTTTCAATCCAACTCCCCCCTCCACTCCAAGCCAACTTCAAACCTAGATCAAAATGACTGAGGGCCTGGGAAGTTCAGTGTTATGCCCTGTATAATGCAAAGAGTTTCTGCCCAGACTTAAAGAAATGTTTTTTCACCATGAGGATCCCCAGGAAGTTGAACAGGTTGCTGAGAGAGATTGTGCAGTGTCTGGTTTTGGAGATTTCTAATCCCAGCCTGGATAAAGCCCTGCACAGCCTGGTCTGGCACAAGACCTGACCCTGCTTGGAGCAAGAGTTTGAGATAGAGACCTCCTGAGGATTATCCCATGATTGCATGAGAAGCTGTGCAGCACAGTGAGTATTCACATCTCCCACCCACCCGTGGGAACTCCAGGATCAATATTGGAATAATTTATCCATTTTCTTCCTAATGAGCAGATGCTCCAAGCACATCCGCTCGTGGAAGGTAATTCTGTGCTTTCAGGCATAAAGATTCAGCATGGGAACCTTCATAAACTCCCTCACAGTAAGCAAATTGTTACACATTTAGTTTGTTTTTCTGCTATTGCTCTAAATTCTCTAAGCACTCCTTCAATACACAATCGTCTGTTGGCCCTGTAGACTCCCTGGCAAGCATCTCATTCAGGGATAGGAAGTTGTACCTCAAGTTCTTTTTGTCCTGATTTATCATGTGTTTACATTCAACCAGACAGAAATTGTGATCCCTCCTGCTTTTCTCATCTCAACACGACTTCAAGTTTTGAAGGATGCCTTATTGCTTGTACTATCATTTGTCACCTTGCAATTCCACCACGCCAACATTTCTCTGCTCTTCCTCAAGCCTTTGTTGACAGGTGGAATACATTTATTTTAAGCCTCTGCTGTATCTTTAAATAAGCCTCATGCTCTTGATCCACATAAACTAAAAAAAACCCAAATGCTGTTAATGTCCCGAGGGGAAATGAAGACACAGGCCCTTCAGCTTGCTTGTTGAGGGGGTTGATAAACCTCCTGAGTCAGTGCCCAAGGCTATCTCTGGTGTTTTGCACCCATAACACCTGGGACCAGACTGCTGTGCAAGAGGACTCTGAAAACTATAACCAGAACCAGTTGGGAACTGCCCCCGAGGTCCAGCCCCAGTCATTGGTCCCTGTCAGAGCCTTGCTGCAGCTCCATGTGCCCTCCTGTGTTCCTTGATGACCCTGTCCTGGGCCAGCAGTCTCACCCCTGCACATTTGCGTTGGCCATTGCAATGGCTCTCTCCTCCTGGGTCCACGGAGAGGAGTGACAGGTGCTGGGGTGGCACAGCACACCTGGCCTTGGCAAAGTTCACAGTTGACATGGTTAAACCCTGATGCACTCGGAAGGTTCGGGCTGGCGTTTCCTCTTTATTCTACTCCAGCGCTGAAGATCTTGTACTTGCTGTATGCAGCAAGTGTCAGGTCCTGCCAGACCCTGCACTGGGACCAAGGGCTGTGGGCATGAGCAGGATGGCTGTGGGGCAGGAACAGGAGGCAGCGTGTCCTTGGCTGCTAACGAAGGTGTCTCTGATCCTGAGCAAATCATGCACATTAAGAAGCAGCCATTTCTGTAGGAACTGCTAAATTACAGCCCATACGGCGAGTGGAACCAAATTAGGGCTCCATGTACAGTATTTACTTGGGCAATTTCACTTAACCTTGCCATCCTTTAAATCCTTTTATACCTTGATTTAGTGATTTCTGAAATTTTTATAGTTCCATTTATTGAGAAGACCACAAGAGACCTGAACCGAGTAATCTTTTGTTTCTGCAGTGTTGTACTTTAATAGCAGCAGAATCATCTGTACATAAACTCCTTAAACGACAAACATCTTTATCTGCAGTGGATTAGTTGTCCATTATCTCTGTAGCACTTCATTTGGAGGACATGGTACACCTTTACAAGAAACTGAATCGATTTGTAGCCAATGCAGTGATTTGGGTTACTTTTTAAGTTTGAAAGGGAAAAAAGGTAACTTTTAAAGAGACAACATACTGTGATAATGCAGATGATGCTTACAATGGCAATTTATCAAGTAAGAGATCTCAGTTTGACTCCTCGGGGAAATGCTCTGCTGTATATTACTGTCAGCCCTTAAAGCCTTCAAAAGTTAATATACATCTAGGGAAATATATCTCACAGGAAAATTTAGGCTCTATTCCTGCCAGTTAGTGCCAGGAATAGATGAGTGAATTCTTTGCCACCTAGTAATATCACAACTCTTCTTAAATGCTTGTGTAATCAACAGTCTTTGTACTGGTCTGCATTAAATAGATCAAATAATCTTTTTCTTTGAAAACCAGTCTTATTTTCCTATTCTTACCAAGTCTTTTAGAAGAAGTTGGGGTTTTTTGGGGGAATCACATCCCACAGGTTCCAGCAGCATAGACACAAAACTCACTAGAAAGGCAATGCAGGTTTAGGATTTATTTTCATACAACCTTTTTTGAGGAAAATGATAAAAAAAATATATTTCAAAAGAAATGGAACCACTCACTGCCACATCTAGAAGAAGAAACAGAGCAAAGTTAACCAGTACACACTCCTCTTCGCTGCAATTACTTGTCTGGTCTTTCTTTGAAATGTAGTGTCATGGTTGTGGGAGCAAAATCAGGTATCAAAGGCAGCCGTTGCCATGACTGCTGAGGAGCGATTAACTCCTGCAGCGCATGGAAATGGGCTCAAGAGAATGACCGATGGCAGCTGCCTTCACCAGTGCCACCCTGCTGCATGTCCATGGATGGCATAGGAACTGCTTGTGCTCTGTACCAGTTTTCAGGCTTCACAAAACACGGCATGTACTTCAAAGTGAGTGGCTTTCCAGGGACTTTCAATCAGTATCTACCTCAAATTTAGCTTCACAGACACAAACTGGAATATGCTGATAGAAATATAATGTGGTCTTGCTAAGATGAGAGCAGCACTTGAACAATTCCCTTCCATCTCCCTTTTGAGGGGTTTCTGTTGTTTAACATTGCCCAGGCAGTTTTGTATAATCACTTAGCTACTTTACTGGCAGTGAGGAAGGGCATAAAATCTGTTATTGCAAGCGGGAAAGAAACATATGCTCAATATGCAGCTGGAATGTAATGATTTTTAAAATCCTTTTAAAAAATCCTTTACGGCTAGGCCTTTCTGAATGAATTATGAACAACCCCAGAACCATCCCTGAGTGTTCAAAGCTCAGGCTTGCATGGATTTTCTCCCTGTGTGACTTGCCACAGAATCAGCAGCACCGATCGCACTCTTTAAGGTCACAGCACTATAACCTGTATTGTCCAGACAGAACTGAAACAACCAACTGGGCAGTGACACAAAGTGAGGTGCCAGCCTGAGACTGAACATGGAGATACGAATGGCAGCAAGAGATAGGAGGAGAGGAAATGGTCACAAGCTGCCCCAGGGGAGATTGAGGTTGGACATCAGAATTTCCCCCCTGAAAGGGTTGTCAGGCATTGGAGCAGGCTGCCCAGGGCAGTGGTGGAGTCTCCATCCCTGGAGGGATTGGCAAGGCCAAGAGATGAGGTGCTGAAGGACATGGGCTAGAGGTGGACTAGGCAGGGTCAGGCTGGGGTTGGACTCGGTGAGCTTAACGGTCTTTTCCAACCCAAGGGGTTCTGTGATTCTGTGATTCTATGGTCTGTGGTTCTGTGGTCCTGAGTCACTGCTGCTTTTTCTCACGGAACTTTGTTGCCACCTGATGGCCTGCTGCAAGATTGCGAGAGTTCTCTGAAGAAAGGTGCACACTCTTTGAAGAGAGGATGGCTTACATTTCATTAGATACACTGATAGCTGAAAAAAAAAGCTTTTCAGCCCAAAGTCTCTTCATGCCCTGCCACCAATCAGATCCTGCTAACACAGGTCTCTGCTCCACAGGTAACAAATTCCTCTTCTTCGCAGTGACAGCCATAACAGAGTATGTGCAGGACAACAGCATTTTATTTGTATTGAGCAGGAATTTCTCTTCATCTTTTTGCTATTTCCTTCCTTAATATGATGACAAGGTATCTGGAAGATAAGATCTGGAATGTCCACTGACATGGTAGTGCTGAGGTGCTTGATCCATCTGGAGTGGGTCTATGTGGATCCATCTCTAGAGCGTGTCCGGAGAAGGGCAATGAGGCTGGTGAAGGGTCTGAAGCACAAGTCTTATGAGAAGGAAGATGGGGGTGTTCAGCCTGGGGAGACTGAGAGGAGACCTGATCACTCTCTACAACTACCTGAAAGGAGGGTGTAGTGTGGTGGGGGTTGGCCTCTTCTCCCAAGTGACTAGCAATAGGACTAGGGGAAATGGTCTCAAATTATGTCAGGGGAGGTTTAGATTGTATATTAGGAAACATATCTTAACTGAAGGAGTGGTCAAGCATTGGAACAAGCTGCCCAGAGAGGTGGTGGTGTCACCATCCCTGGAGGGGTTAAAAAATGTGTAGATGTGGCACACCAGGACATGGGTTAGTTGACATGGTGGTGTTGGACTTGATGTTAGAAGTCTTTTCCAACTTTAAAGATTTGATGATTCTCTGATTCTATGATCTATCCTGATATTCCTCTGCTAGCCATAACCACTCCAGTTTCCCCTCACTTGGGGCCTCCTGACCACAGAAGCAGATTTGCCTTGTGTGATTTGGTCAATGTCCTGCTTCAGGTGTGGTTCTGAACCTCAGAGATGCCCAGCAGACAGCCTGGACAATCCTGACCACATCATTTGCACAACCTTTTGTCCCTTTTCCCATTTCCTATTTCTGAAGCCCACCTTTTGCTGTCCTTTCCTTACCTTTCTCCACTTTGATCCCCTTTCACATAAACAATTCACCCCTAATTATTTTTTTCCCTAACAGTCCTAGATTTCCTTCATGCATATCCAGCTTTTGTATATTTTGACACCTTTGCCTGGGTGATCTTGGACCCGTAAAAATCAATGATGCTGCTGGTCTTGCAAAGCCCTGCTCTCCAAAAGCTCCCCAATGCTCCCTCCAACCTCAAAGCCTGTCTGTTTCTCACATCACTCCCTGCTAAGTGCTGGATGTCCCTCATGGCACTACCTGTAAGTTTTCATGGCACCACACATTGTCACTTGTCACATGCACCAAATTATCAGGTTGTATCAGGTCTCTGTCAAGCTCCTTGTCAGTGAGCATGACCACAGGTCAGGGCCTGCAGCCCTAAACCCAAGTCTTTTCCTGCTCATTCCTGCTGGTTTAGCCACGTAAGAAACCCTTACATGTAACCACCCTTAACTGGGTGGCTAAACTGGTTTTTCAATTCTGAGGCTGAAATGGTTTGGAACTGAGGGACTGGGCTCTATGTTTAGTGCTCTGGCGAAATCCCAGTGCCTGAAGGGGGGTGGGCTCTGCTCTGGGACCACCAATGGGGCTAACAGATGTAGAGAGAACATGAATTAAGTCTAGCTGTCGGTATGGGTGTGAAGGGCAAGTATAGAAACTGGCAGTCATCACCTGTGATCTTTCTGTACTGATGGATGATGACTCCACGCAGAGGAGCAGAGCAGCCCATGCGCTCATGGGACCCACCACCTTTGGTGTGCAGCAGCTTTTGGACACAATTGAAGCCACACTATTGATTGGCACTCTGAGGAAGGTGGCTGGGGCACAGTGTGCCAGCTCTCCTTAGATCTGCTTCCACAGGCTGGTTTTCACCAGTGTGTGCTAAAGTGTTTCCTGAATCCACAGTCGGAGAACTTCTTCTGAGGGCATCACCCGCACCATCAGGTCACACTGCTCAGCTTCTTCACTGCCACACCGTATCAGCTGGGTGGGGGCCTCTGATACTTTCTGAAAAACAAACACAGTCACTCAAACACCCTCAGGCTGAGGAGCCACTCTCCCTGCTGCTTTGTCATGCAAACCATTGCACTATCCTTCCTGCCACAACCACCCAGTTCCTGGTGCTCAGGATCCCACAGCCCTGAAAGCTGCTGCCTTCGCCCTCGCTTGAACCAGGCAGAACGTTTAACGTGCTCCTCCTGAGGGAGTGAGGAAAGAGGCTGTTTCCAATGGCTGATTTCTCCTCACCACGGAGCTGAGAGGCTCAGTGCTGGTGTGAGGGGACATGAAGCAGCGTTGCCAATGGCATGGCTGTTCTGGTCAGGGAGCAGCTAGGCAGGAAGGGTCTGTCCATCCCTACCACACTGCTTCCCCACAAGCGCCAGGAGCATCATCCCTGTTCCAGGCTCTGTGCCAAAGGCAGTGGCAACCAGCTCATGGGGGTGGCTGCTTGACACCTGAGGCTCCACTCAGCCCACTGGAATGATCAAGGCTTCCCATGAATATATCCACTTCTTCCTGCCTGCCCCATGCTCCTGTGAACACCCAGCACCCTAAAACCCTAAAAACCAGTAAAGCCTATTAAAAACAATGTTACCAGAGTTTCTGGCAGGACAGCACTGGGGCAGCAGGAATACTGCAACATTTTACTTGTTTTCCAGGTAAGGAAGGGCAGGGTGAGAGCAGCCACAGCAAAGCCGGCAGAGGAGATGAGGGCAGTGACCAGCCACATGGATGTGCCACCTGGGAATCACAGAAGCAGCAAAATGATGAGGACAAGCCACTCAGCAGTCATCTTGCACCGTCTTCACTAGTGCTCCCACCCACCCCGGTGAGATGCTGGGTTGGCAGACTCCAGGGAAGGACATCAATGCCATCTCGGGCAGCTGCGTGCCCAAGTCTTCCTTTTTTCACCTCCCCCAAGGAACAAATAGGCAGCACATTTGCAAACAAAACAAGAGGTATTGGGTGGAGACAAAAAGAAGAGCTGTGTGCTGTCCCTGGGCATGACTCCATGAGGGGAGTGGGAAGGAAGGCTGGCTCTTACCTTGCGCCCTCACACACTGTGTCTGGCTGAAGCTGCTGCTTCTGTTGATTGCCAGGACGTATGTCTGAGCTCTTACACAATAATCAGTTCCTGCCTCCATGGTGTCCAGGTGAACCACAGAACTGGCCTCTTTCACCACCTTCTGTTGCATCTGCCGCAGGAGAGAGAGCATTAGAAGATGGGGCAAGGACCTCATGGAGGGCAAGTGTCCTAACAGACTTTAATGGGAGAAAAGGAAGGAGCAGGACGTCTCAGAGAGGATTGTGTCAGCAGGAGAAGAGGGGGAGAAAAGCAGCAGATGAGGAAACATGGTGGAGTTCACAATGAGATCACATGAGCTGTGAGCCAGAGAGACATAATGATGACATTGGGCCACAGCACTGGACCATGACCTGCTCCCCTGGTGTAAGGGCTTCATGAGTAAGGTCTCGACTGATTGGAGTTCTTGCTGGGGTGCCTGTGCTAGCATGCTGTGATAGGAGAGCCAGAGCCAGGCTGTGATAGGGGTGTGAGAGCAGGAGCTCAGGGAGGGTATGGACTGGGCTAGTGAGGCCCAAGTGAATCTGCGTGGCAACACGCTTCAGCAGCTCTTAAACAAACACCAGTAGATTATTTCCTTGCAATAACAGGACTCCATTAACTGCTAGCAAAATGAAGCTGCTATTCCCAGTCTACCCTGTCACAAGAGGACCAATAACAATTAGCTAGTTGCTCCCAATTCTTGTTGTGTTGTAGATGCAAATGCTGTGCTCAGGACAGGCCTCCAGCTGATGCTGATGCTGATCAGTCTCCAGTATCACACACATATGGACCCTCCAAGAAGCCGGTGAAGATGTCCTGGCAAGGCAAGTCCTTCTCTCCATCAAAATATCCTTCTCCACAGAAATGTGATCTCAAGGACAGAATCAGGTCAATAAACACCTGGGGTTTGTAATCTCCTGCAAACACTTTAAATCAGACATGTCGATTGCAACAATTATTTTTTAAAAAAATGGGTGGGGGGAACAGCTGAGGGGCTGGGTGGTCCTTAATTGCCAGCTGGGGTTAAACCACAACAATGAACCATTCTGGGATTAATGTTTAGGTGATTAATATACTGAAGAAGTGTTAATATTTCATTCATTAAAAGCAATCAGATAAAAACCTACATTATTCTAAGGTGTTGGAAAGGTCATGAACAATGTTGTTTACTTGGAGTTCCAAAGGTCATCGAGATCTATTTCAAAAACCTGTTAAGCTAACAACCATGGGATAGAAAGTCATCCAAGCTCTGAGGACACTAAGCAGGCTGCGATGGCCCTGACCAGCCCTGCCTGGCCCCCTATCTTCACCCTCGTGCCCATGGTCCAGGAATCCCATTTAAGCTCAGCCCAGGACCTTCAATCCCAGTCTGAGCTATGCTGGAGGTGTCCCTGCCTCCAGGATGGACCTTGGACCTACATTGTATGTAGCTTGTGTTCTGGATGGATACATCCAGCCTTGTCCTCCAGCACTGTCTCTGGTCCCATCTCCTTTTTGCTCCTGGCTGGTGTCCCTGTACAGACCCTGGGCCTGGCTCATCACTTGTCTGGGCTGGCGATGGATACTGTTACCAGTACGTGGTTCTGCCCACTGTGGTCAGACCCCATGGGTCTGATGAGACCAAAACTGATGACAGCCAACTGTGAAGAACTGCAGGAGGGCCTTGTACTGAACTGGCAAATGAAATTCAACACAGATACACATGAAATGATGCTCCTGAGAATTTTTCCCCTTCATTTTTGCAGTCAGTGGTTCACTCTTAAGTCGAGCATCCTCTGTCAGAAACGGGAACTTGTGTTCAGGTTTCATGGTCAGCTCTGTGGTTGTCAAATGTAGTAATAATTGCTGGGAAAAGAAACCACAATTTGGCCTGTGCAAGAGTTAAGCTGCAGAACTCCTGACTAAGAGAGGTTGTACAGGCTAAAGTTTGCATGGCTTGAACAAACACTCATCAAGGAATAATAATGATAGCAGTTCTGGCTTGGGAATTTCCTCCAGCCCTGTCTCTGAAGTTTCAGAAAATACTCTCAGTGTAATTACACACAAGCCCTCTCATTATCTTCCTCAGTCATCTCCATTGACCTCTGGAAGAGAGAATACACCAGATTTCATTGTCTCATGGTCTTTGTGTTGCTCCTTACATGTTCTGAGGTGCTATGGCAGAAAATGACAAAGGAGAAAAAGGACAAAATTGGTATCTAGTGAAAACAAAAGTACCCAAATGGACCACAGATCATCACTGCTTCTGTGTTAGCATGTGTAAGGGATGCCCTCAGATAGCTGAGTCACAGGCAAGTGGTTTTACACAAAACACTCAAGAGAACTTTGTCAGCACCTGATTGTGACACCTTGACCTTTATCTGAGTGAACCAAATGATGTTCAGAGAAGGTGGTCAGCATAAACACTTCCAATTCCTGGCTCCTGGTTTCTTTCCACAGTTGAGGTCCATGAGGGGATTCCCCTAATTCCTCTTGCTGGAAGAGTAAACGTGGGAAGAACAGACAAGCTTCTCCATGGGGTAAAAGCAACCCATGGGGTGTGCAGAGGAACATGGCACATTGGCTTCAGGGTGGCCCTCCAGCCTTGGGGCAGGAGCTTAGCTTGGCAGTCAGGTCCTGGGCATGTGTGTGCTCTAAGTGTGCTCTCTGGTTTTGCCCCAAACCCGAAGATAAAAACTCACCCTACTCTCCTGGCCCTTCTTCCAATAGAGAACACAGAACTGAAAGGCAGGCCCCATGTCTTCCAGCTCCACTAGTAAATGATACCCATCTGCTATGACCTTCATCAGGGGTGGGGTCAGGGAAGCTGCCAACACAGAGAAAGCACCAGAATCATGTCAGAGGCAACCCTTACAAACTGCCTTCCCTTTCCCAGCCAGGAGAGGAGGACAAGCAGCCAGCATGGACAGAGGAACACAGATCTGGAATAGGAGCTGGTTGATTCAGTGGGGTGGAAACTTCCCTCTGCCCTGCTCCCACTACACCTGCAGACCTTCAGCAGGAGAAGGACCCCAACTGGTGCTGCAAACAGGAGCTTGGCAATAGCTGAGCTGCACAGAACTTGAAAGGTTTTGTGTTTTGCTTGGGGGAGGATGTGTCTGGCTTGAGAGTCCCCTGTGACCCACAGAAGCAGAACCAGCTGGGTCACCAGAAGTTGAGACACCAGATCAGGCCAGTTTTTCTACCCTTGGGCATTGCCACAGAGAACAGGAGCTCTGAACCCACTGCTTCTCCATGGGAACTTAGGCAGATGTTCAAAAGTGAAGGAAAAGCAATATGAGCCTCAGGATCTCTCTGGCAGCTCAAATGAATCCCGATTTTCTTTTAGTATTTATATGGCTTGAGATAGACTTGGGCTGGTGACCTGCTGTGACTTAAGATCTTTGTAAATGCATGCAGGTAAATCTGCAGGTGATTTGCCTCATGCTTACTTTGATATTCAAAGCTTGGTTCAGTCTGGGATTCTGCTGTGAATCGATCAGAATCAGTCAGCATGGAGGAAACTCCACGCTGTACATTTGTGAGCCAAGAATGGAGGCAGTACCCAGATCACACTTGCACTGATTGTCCATGCTGGTCTTTACCATGCTGCCATCACTGAGACTGGTTTCAGCCTCCTTGCTTTCAAGAAAGGGAACATAGAGAAGAGATGTTCATAAATGAGCTTGTTCTTACATCCAGTGAATTGTCAATAATACCCAGCAATATGAAAATATAAATCCAGTGTGCCAGAAATGGGAGGCATGGAAAGCTACTTTATACTTTGAAATTAAAAGCTGAGAATCTGCTTAACATGACACAGAAAAACCCCAAACAAACAAAACAAAACAAAAAACAACCCAAAAACTACCCACCAAATATCCCAAACCAAAAAACCCCACCATAATTTGGAGGTTAAAAACAAATATTGGGCTAATGTATAAACAGTCATTACAAGATGCAACTGCTAACCAAACAGGAGCATTTATATTTATCCTTGTGCTGGGTACTATTTAACTGGGTACCAACTATCTGAATTTTGATAAATGAAAAAATTGTTAGTTTTAGTGTGTGTTCATATTGCTGCCTATTGCAGGCTGCATCCTCTGAACATTCACAGCGTAGCCAGAGGATCGTGCTGAGGTTGCCAAGACCCAGGACCAAGCTGTCAAATACCACACCATGAGAAAGTTGCTGCTTTTCTTCACCAAGAGGGTCAAGCTGAAGAATATGCTCCCTTTATCTCTGCCTCAGTGTGGTCTGAGGCTCAGCTATGTGCCATCAGAGCTCCTGGCAAAGGGAAGGATCTTTCATCTGAAGCACTATCTAGAAAACACTTCCACATCAAGACACACACTGGCCAACTTTGTTGGCCCTTCTAATGATACTGCTGTGACTAACTGCTGTATGAGTGAGGACTGCTCACTCTTGAAGTAGTAGGTAACTTCAAATGGCTGATGATGATCAACCCTGGTAATGGACAGGCAGTTTGTTCCTTGGCTAAAACTGCTGACTGCTGCCCATCCCAGAGTTGCACTCTCATGTTGACCTCAACAAGGGTTTTCCACCAGTTTTTATTGCTGACTACATGACAGACAGCAGAGATAATGATTCCAGACAAACAGTGGAAATAGTGGGCTAATCTTAGGCTGCAACATGATCCTTGGTTTGAGCTGTGTCTCAAGCTTTGTGGGAGGTAGAAGAATATGGAGAAAATTCCCTGCATTGCTGGGACAGTTTCCATTCTTCTTTCCTCTGCTGAGGTGACTTCATATGTCTGACAATATGGGAGGAGAGAATCATGTCTGGAAGGGAGTGGGATATCCAGGACAATATGAGGCACAGAGAGGGTGACATGGCTGTTTTCTCACCTAAGTGCTCTCATAGGATCAGGTTCTGGGCCCTCAGAAGTGTCTAGATGACACGGATAAGATAGGGCATTGACAGCACCCCTGATTGATCAGAACTCTTCAAAACCAGGGGAAACCATCATGCCAAAAAATATCTGGAGTCTTCTTCCCCATCTCTGAAGCCCCTGAAATTCAAGCCCTGGTAAATTTGTCACTGCCTCAGAGGGAACTCATGTCCGAGAACATAGTGAGAGTGAGACATATCCCAACCTGGCATGAGTGTAGCTAGGAAGTAGGAGGTGCCTTTCTGGGCTTTGCAAGACAAGCACAACACACAAACGCACCTTAGCATTCCCTCATCACTTAACTCCAGGAAATTAGCATGATCAATTAAGCCATTAGCAGGACTCACTTGTGATGCGATTGAAGAAACCTTTGAGGGTGCCCCATGCTGATCTTCTAGCACCAGCATCTGCCCTTACTCGCAGGTTATAGGCCACACTGGCTGAGATATCCTCTGTGATGTTACACACCGTGGCAGTGATGAGGGAGCATTCACAGGTGGGAATCCAGCTCTCATTGGCATACTCTCGTTCATACTCCCTGAGGAGAGGAAAGGAAAGCAGACAGGCAGTGGTCTGGTAGGAGATATACTTGTGACACAGGCTAAGGCTGATGACGTTCTTTCCAGGTAAAACCAGTACTGGGATACACTGGGGCTGAGTACGAGGAGCATATCAAACCAGTATGGGTGTGTTTTTGATCTTATCTAGGGAAAATCTCCCAGAGCCAGCTTGTTCATGAGCCAAATGTAGCATGGTACTGTAGGAGGTGGGGATGGCCTACACAGTGTTGATGCAACAAATCCTGCCCACTCACCTGACTTGATCATCCCTGGCAAGCCAGCGTTCCTGAAGCCATACTGTGATACAAGTCACAACTCAAGATGTACCAGAAACCTCCTGTAAAGTGTGTTAAATATTTACAGGATCAACAGTGAATAAATCTCAAATGTTTTCTTTTTCCTCCTCTAAACAATCTGTTGATAATGTAACTTCTTAATTCTTTGGAGAGAGGCAGGTTTTTGTGCTTAACGGGCACCTTGGATTCCTCAGGTATCTATTAACCTGTAAACAATAATTGGAGCAGAAGGATTTTTTTCCTCTGTTTGTGACCAACAGTGCAGGCATATCGAGATTCTCTTACACCTGTGAACTGAATAGTCCTCAATACATTGAGACAGTGTGGGATTTTAGGTCTAAATAAACAGTGTTCAAAGAGCAAAGAAGAAAAGAAGCAGAAGTTACCCCTGAAACTCAACGGAGTATCTCACAGTTTCACCCTGGATGATCACTGGACTCCAAGTCAAGAAGTGCTTCATGTTGGTAGAAAGAATAGAGATATTCTGAGGTGCTGGCAACAAAGCATCTTCACCTAAAAAAAAAAAGAAAAGAAAAGAAAGACAAAGTTGTTGTAGGAATATACACAAGGAGAAAAACCTTAGAAGAACAGTGCAAAACTGATTTGCATCAGAAATACACACTCTGCAGTTCACCACTGTCACTTCAGTGTTTGAAAGTATTTTACAGAGAAGAAGAAATGACAGCCAAAGAGCAAATGACACAGCAGTTCAGCTGGCACTGCTTACAGACAGGTAAAGTGTGCATTTTCATTATTTCAAAGTTTTTCACTGTACCAGTAAAACAGTGAGAAAAGGTCAAGCTTTTATAAAACCATCCAATTAGATTTAATGAAGTCAAGTAACAGCTACTCAATTGCACATTTTCATTATTTCAAAGTGCTAGAAACAGCACATTTCTAACCATCATGGTTAGAAATGTGCTGTTTCTCCCCAGGCTTGATGGAATGGGACATCCTAGCTCTGGCACAGCTCTATTTCGTGTTGCAGAATTCTAATAATGAGCTTGTAGTCTGTACTCAAAGTACTTCTTAATGGAATAAACTTATGTAATGGACTATGAATGAAATTCTTACATTACTCTGAGATCATCAAGCCATCTGGGATGGCACCTACACTGTAGACAGTTTTGTCGTGTGTCATGTTAATGCAAATCCTTAGCAGTGTTTAGACCAGAGCACAGAAGCCAGGACTCCCCATGGGCTCATCCTACACCATGCTGTGGGAACAGACTTATCACTATTCTGCTACTTTCCAAGAAAATTATTTCCTTCTGCACAGCAGGGAATGGATCCCAAGAAACCACTGGGAGAGGAGAATGGATGGAGAGGTTTCAACCCACTCAGTGGTCATTTCAACACCTTCCCAGAAAAAAAGGTAACGGTTTTATCACAATATATCTACGTTACCTGAAGATTATTTCCTGATTATTTTTTTAATTACATCTATTTCACTTAACAAGGTCTATCTTCCATTACTCTTTAACTGTTTTTAAAAAGAAGGTGTCTTCTTTTAAGCTGTGTTTACAAAGATAACCAGTAAATGTCACTTATTCTACCCAGGATCAAAACCAGGTTGACAAGTCCAATGTTTTCATGGTGATATTCTTTTAAAGCATTGGAACATCAGTCATTTTTCTGTCTTTAGAACATTCCCTGTACTCATGTCTCTGTAAAATAACTAATAATGTGCACACCCTTGATGCCAACTCCTGTGATTTTTTTGCCTAATTTATATGGATCTGTTGACACAATGCTTGTCTATCCTTTAAGCTAGAAGTCAGATATCTCTGGGATGAGAAGCTTTCTTCCATTTAGATAGCAGAAGAGTCACTGTCTGCCATAACAGCAGGTCCATCACTTCTGTCCAGTTGGAGGTCCATACTAGTGTCAATGCACTTTTTGCCCTTTTATTTTTTTTTTTTAAATTAAATCTTTTGACCTTCACCCTGCAGCTCAACCACCCATTTGGTCCCTTGTGTCCTCCACGCTTCTCAGCATTTAGACTGTTTGGTACTGCTTTTCCTTGTACTCTTGGTTCCCACGTTGATTTGGGGAGTTGGCAAACCTCACTGTGTGAATTTCATAACAGACTTCAGTTACATGAGCTAGTTTTTCCACATGACTCTTATGCACAATGATGTTCCAGGTCTGAACAGGGGTGAACTGCACTGTAGTGTTTCCTAATTTTTTAAGTCCTTGACTTCAGGACTTTTTGGATATGTATTGATTTGCACTGATCAGTACTGAACCCCATCCTTTTAACAGCCTAGAAACCAATTTTAAAAGTGGATAGTTCTGAACTGGACTATGTCCCTTTTAATGGCCCAGAGATTATTTTGTACATGGTTGAGACCAATCTTTATTTCCTTAACTTAACTGTTTGTATACAGGCACTTAGGTTTATTTCTGCCTTTCATTAGGAAAAACTCTGAGCCCAATGACAGTCTATAAAAAAAATTGACTCATTTAAGTTTCTGCTTAGTATTAATAGATTCGGGATGGGCAGAAAATCTGCTACTCCTAAGAACTCTTTTCCCAGAAAAAAAAAAAGTCCTATAAAGTCCTAATACTCATGTGGGTCAGTGCAACCCCAAGCACAACTACAGACTGCATAGAGAATGGTCTGAGAGCAACCCCAAGCCCCAAGGACTTGAAGGTGCTGATGGACAACAAGCTCAACATGAGCCAGCACTGTGTGCTGGCAACTTGGAAGGCCAAGTGTGTCCTGGGCTGCATCACAAACAGCGTGGCCATCAGGTCTAGGGGGATTCTGCCCCTCTGTTCTGCTCTTGTGAGACCCCACCTGCAGTAATGTGACCAGCTCTGGGGTCCCCAGCACAAGAAAGACATGGAGCTGTTGAAGCGAGTCCAGAGGAGGCCACAAAGATGATAAGGGGGCTGGAGCACCTCTCCTATGAAGACAGTGGGAGAGTGGGGCTTGTTCAGCCTAGAGAATAGAATGCTCCAGGAAGACCTAACTGCAGCCTACCGATACTTAAAGGGGCTCTACATGGAAGGGGGAGAGCGACAGGGAGTGTAGGGACAGTGGCGGACTTGGTGGCAGTAGGTTAACGGTTGGACTTGATGAGGGTCTTGTCCAACCTTAACAATGATTCTATGATTCTATGACAAGCAATGGCTTCAAGCTGGAAGAGAGCAGGGTGAGATCAGTCATCAGGAAGAAATTCTTTACTCTGAGGGTGGTGTACATGTACGTGTGTGTGCAGCTGTTAAATATAAGAATTATGATTTTGTGTTTGTAAGGTTAAATAGTTAAGTAACAGAAGCAGGTTCAGTTTTAATGTCTCGCTTGACTACGTGCTCAGAGGTGTTTGTAACCACATAGCCATGCCCTCCTGCAAACACAGTGCACAGCCCTCAGGACTGAATCAAGAAGGTGTAAAGCTAAGACCTGAGATCTTCTCATCCAGCACTCACATTAAATGGGTCCCTGAGCAACAGGAGCAGTGATGCTCTTCCCTGCTTTCTGCCTGGGACCCAGAGCCATGCCGAAAGCTGTGGTTTGGAAGAGAGGTTCATGCTCTTCCAAAACACTGCTGATCTAGATGTAATGTACCCTGTATCATACCCAAATACATTATATTCATGGTTTATCCAATCCATCTGTCATGACAACCCACAAAACAATTGTAAGCAAATACATGTTTGATGCTGGGACAAAGGACAATTCTAGGTAATACAGAATTTCTAAATGGGGAAAGCTCCAAGTATAAACAATGAAGTATGTTGTTTCTGTACTAAAATACTCCATTAACTCTGGTCTGTGCATTTTGAAGGGCAAAGAAAAAAGAATCATACAAAGTGCAGGAGACAACTGGATGGAGCAGGCAGGATGCAGGATGCTGTTAGCCTGGGGCTGTGTACCACTTCCATTTGATCTTGGATTCACAAGCGATATGCACACAGCCTCACAGGAAAAGCTGAACTGCGGTCTTTCAGGCCAGCATACTGACTCTTACCCTACCATCTCCAGTCATGCCAAACTAAACCATGTCCAGATTTTCTCTATAAATATCATTTTTGCCTCCTGTCCTATCAGCAGTCTGTTCCCCTGTTCCCCTTCAGATGTTACACAGAGAATAGAATATTTCCATTCAGAATGATCACAACTTCTCTTGTTTAACATTTTTCTCCTCTTTGTGTCAAACTTAAAGGACCTACAATTAAAAAAAAAAACTCAAAACAAACCCACAATATTTACAATATCAAGCCCAGTATGCTTGTTCACCTTACTTTTCAATCTTAAATAAACCCAGACAAAATTCCATTGCTCCAGGACAGATTTGATACCCTTTCTTTGTGAATATGGAGCACATTAGTATTTCATTGCCACTATTCCATTATTACTTGCTGTTACTCCATCACTACTATTGCCACTATGTGCTGTTAAATATAAGTGAACTCTGCAAAAATGCTATGGAAATTTCCTCTTTATTCACAATACCCTCTCCTTCCAGGGGCTCAACAAACACAAGGAGAATCAGTAACTCCTGGGTCAGTGTTGCATAGTGTTCAGAAGTGCTTTCTCTCATCTCTGCGTTTTCTGGCATGTTCCTTAAACTTTTTATATACAAGGCTGTTAAATCCTTTACTGCTGTACTAATAAGCACTGGCTTTTAACTTCCCAGTGTTGTACCATTCAACCTCTTTATCTAATCTGGAGGACAACAATGTCACAGATTTTGGTATCTTTGAGCATGGTTTGCCTCTGCATTTGAGGAGATTTCAGGGAATGGGAACCTGATGAGGGAATTCTGAACTCGGAATATTGATGACAACAAAATAGAGTCATTTCTACAACACCCCAGAAAGCTAAAGGAAATGGTGACAATGAAATCCATACATCTTTAACTCCTAAAGGTGCAGTGGTTTAAACAACAATAATCCATTGTGATAAGCAATATCTTTAGCTCCAACCCCAAATTTGTGAGAGCATCCCCACCTTCATATGCTGACTGCAAAAGGCAAGATCCTAGTATGTATCCCCTTGCCTGTTTTTCTCTCCAGCACCCTGGATACAACACCTGGACTCGTGGGCTAGATGGGAACCACACTGTCTTCTAACCCGGTGTCTCTGCTCTGCACAGCCACCAGTGCAGATTCAGATGTAAACATTAAACCAAAAAATGTTCTTGGCTCAAAAAGGAGAGTAGGGGACATATTCTCATTTTCAGATCAAGGCCAAGAGAATGGGGGACACAGTGTAAATTATCCACCTTACTCTTCTACTATCTGTCACAGTGTAGAAGATAAAATTGGATGAGCAATGGCTGAACAAGGCTGGCAGTCACTACACTCGCAGGCAACATGGCTCCTGCATGGAAGCACCATGCAACTAGACAGGTCTTAAAAAAAAACCCACAGTAAAAATCAAATATCTCTAAAGAATAGTTGCCCAGCTTTGTCATCTTCAAAAGAACCACATTTGTCATGACCTTCTGTAGTTCACAGGATAAACTTCCAGAGCATACACGACTTGACGCTGAGTCAGTTGTTTCCGTACCTAGGAACTAAGAACTATAAATAATGATCCAAAGTGTTTTTCTGGCCAAAGTAGCTGTAAAATTACTCTTTCTGAGGCAGAGAACAAACTGGAGGAAGAAGCAACCTGAATTTAGGAGCTAAGATGGCACATTCAGAAAGTCAGAGCTGAGAAAACTGCGAGCACAACTTGCACGACCTCCTCCCCAGGTAATGAGACCCGCAGTCAACAATTTTGAGCCATTAATAAAACGTTATACCATTCTTTTCTGACCCTGCATCCACTCCACAGGCGAGGCATGCCCTGTGCTCAGAGATCAGAGTTAAAAGAGGACTTCAAAAGCAGCAGAAGAGCAGATACAAATGCAGTAAGTTAATCTCTTTCAAACCAAAACTCCCCTTTAGATTTCAAAAACTATGTGCAGAACATGGAATTTATTGATTTTTTCTTCATTTCCTTATTTGAGTGTTACTTTTAAAGAAAGAATTAGGTTTCACGATCATCTGACCTCATATTATTTGGCTTAAGTTTTGCAGAGGTCTGTTTAACAGGACAAAAGACTTTTCGTTTCTCGGATCTCCTTCATCTTCTGACATAAAGTGAATATATTTTAGCCATTTACCTGTGAGAATCGGTGCAATCGGAGTGCAGAGGAAGAAGCAGATGAGTTTTAGAGACATTTTCATCTCGCTTGTTGCCTTTTCCCATGTTCAAACCCTTTTGAACAGCTCAGAAATTTCCCTTCCTAGACAGGGAGCCCTGTGTGAGCCAGCCATGATGCGGGTGAGGGGGTGACTCTAGGGGAATACTGTGAGCGTCACTTCTCCGCCCGCCTGTGCCAACGCCAGAGACGTACATACATTGTTTGTCAGGGTGTAGTTACAGGGAGTGCCTGGTAATGTGGTGCCAGCATTTCTTTACAGGTCTGTGCAACTGCCCAGCTGGATGGCATAACTCTGTTCCACTTGGTTAGCAATTATGTGTTAAATAAAGATATTGTAAGGAGGAAACAGGATTCGTTGGGTATTTCCGTGTAGTTTATATAGCTGTAAACGCTCATTTTTTTGCTCAGACCCCAAACTAGATAAATCCCAATGTTTCTAAGCATCAGGAGCACTCCTGGGTATTATATATAATATAATAATGTTATTGGTATATTACAGTAACGCAGACCTTGCACCAAGGGCTGCTGAAGCACTGTGCCTCTGGGCTGGCAGAAGGGAGTTGTGTGCTCCAATTTATCTTTGAATACTATTTTTATGGCAGCTGTGTTGGCTGTGTACCAAGGATGACATTCTGTTTTCACATCTGACTTGGCACAGGCACATGAACACCAAGGCTTTCCCATCTTTCAAGGTCCATTGCTTTCCACCTCTTGAGCAAAGGCAGGTTCTTTGTGTGGATCCAGCTCTGAGACCTTCTCAGGAGATACCTTTGTGCTGGTGGGGCTGGTTTCTTTAGAGACATTTGAGTGGAAACTTTTGATGTTCTGCAAAAGGCCATTTAAATTAAATTGAATTCTGGCTGTACAGATAAGGAGGGGCTGGGTGTGGGAAGGAGGGAAGCCAAATCCTTCCATATTATTTTAATTCTGATGAGAGTGAGTATTTAAACCCATCCTCTAACACATCTTACCTCCTTATAGATTGTCACCCTAGAAAGAGCTTTTATTTCTTCACAAAATGTTTTCCTTTCTGGTACCTTTAATAACAGATACATGCCTATTGAGTGGTGAGCTACAGAGATCTGTTAAAACATGATTAGTCCACATCTTCTAGGGAAATCAAGCTATTTCATTAATCACAGGTCTCTGGACTTTCAGACATGTAGGAACACCACAAGCAGCTACACACCAAAGTTCGCTCCTTCTGTCCTCTCCCTTCCTTACCTCTTCCTTTTACTTCATCCTTGCTTTGCTTTCTTGCCTTCCCTTTCCTTTCCCCCTCCCCCC
>VXBZ01005291.1:100504-113313 GCA_013399135.1 Heliornis fulica | reverse complement strand
CCACTGTCCCGTCCCCCTGGCAATGCCCACTCTATGTGTGTGTGTGTGTGGGTGTGTGTGGGTGTGTGTGTGTGTCCCGGTGATGCCTGCTGTCCTGTCCCCCAGGAGATACCCATGTGTGTGTGTGTGTGTCCCGGTGATGCCTGCTGACCCATCTTCCCCAGCGATGCCCACTCCATGTGTGTGTGTGTCCATGTCCTGGTGATGCCCACTGTCCTGCTACCCTGGCAATGCCTGCTCTGTGTGTCCTGGTGATGCCTGCTCCGTGTCTGTGTGTCCTGGTGATGCCCACTGTCTCATCCCCCTGGCGATGCCCACTCTGTGTATGTGTGTCTGTGTCCCAGTGATGCCTGCTGTCCTGTCTCCCTGGTGACACCCACTCCATGTGTGTGGGTGTGTCCCAGTGATGCCCATTTTCCTGTCTCCCCAGTGATGTCCACTCTGTGTGTGTCTGTGTGTCCTGGTGATGCCTTCTGTCCTGTCTCCCCAGCAATGCCAGTCTCGTGTGTGTGTGTGTGTCCTGGTGATACCCGCTGTGTGTCCTGAGGATGCCTGCTCCATGTCTCCATGTCCTAGTGATGCCTGCTGTTTACCCTCTCCCCCCGCCCAGCAATGCCCACTGTGTGTGTGTGTGTCCTGGCAATGCCCACTCTGTGATGCCCACTGTGTGTGTGTGTGTGTGTGTGTGTGTAACTAAGGCGCTGCTTCCCCTGGTCCTGCTCTGCAGAGGATGCTATGCTGGTTTATTGCCATGAGGACGTGCGCCAGAGACTGGTGTTGTGTTGCTTAGAAAAACCCAGTGTGGAAGCTCGGGGCACTGAGTGAAGGCTGGGGGTTGCACAGCACCAGTGCTGGAATCAGAGGGGAAAGCAGGGTGGGATGGGAAGTGTCCTTGGTGCCAGGTTTGGAGCCCCCAGCGTATCTTTAAAGCTATCTATTTCACCACAGCTACACCCTGAGCATAACACATCAATGAAATAAGTGGTGCTAAGAGTGAACAATGGGCACTTGAGGGGTTAGGAGTCTTTTACCTGAAACACTGGGCTCATTTTGAGGCTGATACAAGCAGATACGCATTCATCTCCTCTGTTGCCCTCGGCCAGGTTTAAGACAGGGAACCGCAGCCTGCTCTGCATAACAGCAAGAAGTGAGACGCGAGTTGTGGCTCCACAATCTGTGCTGTATTCCTCGGATCAGAGACTGCCTTAATATTATCTTCAAACTTCTGCTTGCTCCAATATAAATTGCTTCTCCAGCGCTCAGGCACCCGATGTAATGCGTGCTTATATGGAGCTGGGTAGCAGTTTATAACGAGAACAGAGGAGGCAAATAACATGGGTTGGACACTGAGAGGGGTTCTGGAATTGTGTCATGGAAGGCTTTGATTGACCAAGACATACCTTTCAATCCGTGGAAAGCTGAACCCTCATCAATCCCGAGGCACTCACAAAAGGCAGACCGCGTCTTTCTGCTTCATGACTGAAGAAGTGGCATGCCTGCCTTCCAGGGCTGATGCTTGCAGGAAAATCTGCTTGCTGAAAACCAGCTGGGACCACAGGCTTTATTTTCACTGGAGTATCTGTGATAATAACTTAATTGCCTTGAAGGCAGAAGGGTTCACCTCCTGCTTTGGATCTCGGTCTTCTTTGTGGCTCAGGTAGTAATAGACACTCAGAGTTACATTTTATTTTCTTCCTTTGGCTATGATGAAAAGATTGTTATCCTCTTTTATGGAAGAAGGCTGTGGCTCAGTTATTTCTACTTCTGTTGCTTCCAGGTTGACCTAAACTGAATATCTTTATTTCAGACCCTCCCCGCTGTTCACCTGGTTCACTTTTTCTGGACATTAACGTGTGGTTTTGACCTGTCTCCTGCAGTACAGATAAAAAAATACAATACTGCTTTTGACTGGTAGAGTACATTCATCATGTAGGTGGACTATGGTGGCCTCTATTGGTCCTAGTTATGATCAAGACTCTGTTACTATAAGCTTTTTTAAAGAATGAAGCATGACCCAGCTCCCTCAGGAAGACTCAAAGCAGACAAAGGATGTGATGTACAAGCAGAGCAAGAGCTGAAAAGTGGTGGTGGGGGAGAAACAAAGCGTTTCCAAGGAGGGTTTGGATGAGCCTGTGCTGAAGGAGAGAGATGAGGAGAAGGCTGTAAGATGAACCTGATGGATGGACTGGAAGAGTAATCAGATGACGGCCACCGCGCCTGAATGGTGGCTGAAGGTTGCAGCAGCTCCCTTGCCCCTTCCAGCCACCTGATTCGTGCCTTTGTGTCTTCTCCTGCTGTGAGTAAGCAGGTTTCCAGCATTATGATGCTAATGTTACCTTTTGAGCTGCCTGTATCTGAAATCACTGATAAGGGTCCTCCTCACTTCGCTGATCAAGATCTCATTGTAAACTGGAATAGTGCTGGGAAGAGGAACAAAAAAAGCCCCAACGAGTGTAGTGAGAGCCAATTGCTGCGTTTTCCAAGCTGCTTGCTTAGATTTGCAAGCTCCTCCCTTGCAGCCCGGTGCTTTATCACTGTTCCCAGGCCTGCCAGAGGCTTTGGGAGATGCCCAAGAGCTGCAAAGTGATTTTTTTTTGTTCAAGGACCAAGGAGAAGAGAGCAAAGGGGAGCTTTCTAAGCCTGGGCTCCTTCAGACACATGCCTTGGTAATACAGATAAGTTTATTTTGATGCATGACAGCTGTTGCTGCCAAAACTCTGAAGTCTGTTCCTAGCATGAAATCTAATGATGAATGAAATTAAGGCTTTGGAACTGCCAGTGTATTATTAGGCCTCAAACACAGATGGTGGGATAGAAAACACTTCAAACCAGAAATATTTAAGGGAAAAAAGAAGTGCTTATGGAAAACAGTTTTCTTGCTGGTACTAAGTAGGAAAACCTGAAGTTTAAACCTAGAGAGGGCAGGAGATTTCAGTGTCCTTGCAGATACAGGCATAATAGGTGCTATAAATAATTTTTTTCTGGTTTTGATTTTGTTTGGAAAAAAAAAGAAACTGACTGAACTAGATTGTTCACATTTAGAAAGGATAGTTTAATGGAGCGTCCACTGATCCCTATTTTTCCATGTTCCTACTTAAGCTGTTTATTAAGAATTTACAAGGATGCTCAAATGGAAGGAAAGGCAAAATAAGATGACTGTTTGGAATTTTCTGTTTCCTGGTTTGTACTTGATTGGTTTGGATGGGAGATGATTAGTTGGAAACCACTTTGGAACATGTGGAAGGAGAAAAGGTTGAAGACAGCACAACTTAGTTATCTTCTTGCCTGAGGCTTGGTCTTGTGGTCAGACAAGCATATATGTAATATTGAATACTCTGTCTACTAGGAGCTTCAGTGGAAGGCATTTATTTTATGATTAAGGATGCTGAAGGAGGCATCTTGTACTGGTTATATTATAAAAACCAAACCCCAAATCTTAAAACCAGAGGTAAAAAACATCCTTGTCCTCCTTTCTCCCATCCTTGTCTAGCACACTGGTTTGCCTCCAGCATGGAATCATCACGGTCCTGAGAGCACTTCAGGGACCCTCATTGCACAGTGCAGCCCCTGCTGGGTCCTGGACTGGGATTCTGAGCAAAGCCCAATGCTTTGTCTGGATTGATGCTGTGAAAAGTCGAAATCAGAACTCAACAGCCTTGGTGGCTCTTCGGCAGGTACTCTTTATCACAGTGCTGGCTGCACAGGGAATCACACAGGGTGACAGAGGGTGACAGAGCCCTGGGACAGGCTGCCCAGAGAGGTTGTGGAGTCTCCTTCTCTGGAGACATTCAAGACCACTCTGGACATGTTCCTGTGTGATTTAATCGAGGTGATCCTGCTCGGGCAGGAGGGTTAGAATAGGTGATTTTTCAAGGTCCCTTCCAACTCCTGACACTCTGTGATTCTGTGAATTTCTGACACTCATTCTCATTATGAGGATCATAACAATTCATTATCATAACAGCTCATTATTCCCCCCCATTATCACTTCTTGCTGGGCCTCAAAGATATTTGATGGTCGTTTACTTCATTTACTCCTCTTCATTACATCTCCTTTTGGTGAGCTTTGGCTTTTGTCTCATTAACAAAGCCCGGAGCTGGTTCTGCAGACTTGAGTCGCCTCCTGATCTTCTTTTTTCCTCTTTGTCTCTACTTTCTCAGAGTTAAGTTGTTTACATGATAAAATCTATCACAGTGCCCACAGTGTGCTGTCCTTGCAGTCCTTTAGGAGGAACTTTGCACATCCTTTACGTAGTTTGCTGCTGATGCTTATTGACAAGATTAATATTTACCTTTTTTCTTTTCTTCAGGATCACAGACATTCCAGAAATATTCTCATCACAAAAGCTTAATAGTTCCCTGTACTGTTGAGAGAACATTTAGCATATTTCATCTTTAAGCGAGAGTATTTGAAGGTGGCAAGCTTTATGGTCGACCGCCCCATTAATTTGCGTTCTTTGGCCGAGGTTTTACCCGGTTTCTACACCCCAAAGGATCTCCAGGATGTGCATCTGTGAGGCTGCTGTGGCCAAGAGCTTGTGTTGCATGATGTGGCCAGTTTGTTGGTGGTCACTGAGGTCAGTGTGACTCCTGCTGTGGGGCTGGTACACTGAGTAGCTTTGTAGTGTGACAGATGCTGAAGTTTCTCCCTGTTACATATAGGAAACCAGGTCTGTTTCCCCTGAATTGGATTTGGGTGGGTTTTGTGGTAACTCGATTTTCCTAGCAGCGAGAGTTTGCTGAAGGAAAGTGTGAACCAGCTTCAAGCTTTTCATTGGAATCCAAACTGCAAGCTGCGTGGGTGTAGGGTCTGCTGAAAACACTTGCACGAACAGGAGCTCCTACTCCAAATACTAAATTTTAAAACTGTTGAAGTAAAACCTGAAGTAAGCCTGTTTAAGAGGGCTTAATGTCTGTAGGTTATAACTAAATGTGCTTCTAAGTCTGAGCATATAAAGAGGGTTGTAAATGATTTCAACTTTTTGTTGCTTTCATATAGATAATGAGACAATATACAGTATACATTTTGAAATAAGCATGCATTCTTCATTTCAATACCATGAACAAGTCTTGTGCAACAGTGCAAATAGTGTTTTACACTGATCAGCATTTGGTATGTCACTGCTGTAGTGAGTTCTCCACCCGGTTGTGTTTGCTGTACCACCTCGGCACCGGGCAGTGCCGATGGGAGTCCTGAGCTCCCTTCAGCATGCCTAGCAAATGCCATAAGCATCCTTCAGGGACTAAACCAGGGTGAAAACGTTTTCAAACCCTTGCCTCATCTGCACAGAACTGATGGAAGCCGACCTCAGGAAACATGTTGCTACAGCTGCAAGATGAAGGATACTTTGAAGCTGAATTGAACTGCTGGCTTTTCCCAGGACCAAGAGCCTTCACGTTAGGAAGGCACTTGGTCCTGGGAAATCAGGACCTTTATCTCCTTAGGAGTGGCTTCTGCCACTTAGGACTAGTTGTCTAGTCCTAAGTGCACATCCAAAGCACAGGACTAGCCAACCCACATGTAAATAGGATGTGAGAGGCTTCCCGGGTTCTTAATGTATATCTGTTCTATCTTTGTTTTCACATAGTGTGAATGCTTCAAGACACTCTTGTCATGAGGGAGCTGCTGCAGTTAAGAGCACAGAAATTTTGTGTTTAGGTGTGTTTAATGTGACTGTGTAGCAATATTCCATCGCAGGCAGGGTCCTTTCAGTAAGGTGACATCAAAGCACATAGGCTGGTGCCTATGACAATGAAAAATTTTCCTCCAGAGGACTTAAAAAACCATGAAAGAAAATACAAGCTGTTTATTATCTGCTTAGGAGTTTTCTATTTGTGTATGGATTCAAATTAGTGGGGGCAATGCTTGCAGGCTCTGTCTGTAGTCCTGTCTGTTGGACTACACAGGCTTTTGCTGGGTGGGGGAGAAAATGATGCTGTTGATGTGTTCTGCACCAACACTGTGTGGTGCTGAGCAATCCAGCCTGGCACTTGGGAGAATAAATCCAGGCAGTGGATTTATGGCTACAGCTGTGCCAAAAGGGATTCTCACCTTCTGGTCTGTGAGAGTCACAGAAGCCATTTGAATACAGGTTTGTCGTATCAGCTATATTGTTCACCACTGCATAATATTTTCTCACCTGACTTTTATAATTCTGAGCTTTTGAAACAATAACTAAGTACAACTGTTTTTTAAAAGTTTCTTCTACACAACATTTTTTCCAGAAGGGAAGATTTTCTTTTCAGATGTTTTATTTTCCCCTGTAGTGCTTGCAGTCTTCAGTAGTCGTTTGTTACTTGCTGGCCATTTAAGACTCTCTTTAAAGAGAAGTTAGGAAAGAGCTGGGATTCAGATGCTTTCTGGGTGATTTTAAATGCAGTAGGCTGTGTTTATAAAGTCTATAGGAATAGTCTCTCTTTAATAAATTCTCTTTAGAAACTTCCTTGGGTTTGTAAGGGTTATAGAGATGGTAGGAAGGGTAACACTGATAATGGCATGATC
Organism: Heliornis fulica; assembly: GCA_013399135.1. NCBI lineage: Eukaryota > Metazoa > Chordata > Aves > Gruiformes > Heliornithidae > Heliornis > Heliornis fulica. The sequence continues at coordinate 106,811 of VXBZ01005291.1, read as the reverse complement.
TCCTTTGTACTGAGCAGGTGTGAGACCAGACTGGCTCTCCTGATGCAATGAGATATATTGGGATGGCTTCTTATAAAAATTGAATCACTCTTTTCCACCCCATGTTTTAATATGAGACACTAGAGAGAAAATGATGTTTTTCTACTCTCCAAAAAGAGTGATTGCTGACTGCAGCAGCTTGAGGACTGGATGCTCAGGTTCCTCAAAACTTTGTAGGTGGCACTATCCATTAAATGAAAGGCTGAAACTTGATCTGCAACATCAGGCAAGACAGTAAATGATTCTACCTATAACAGCCACTTTAAAGGGTGATTATTCTAAGGGTGAATAGGATTGGGTGTGCTGAGACTAATATAAAGGATTGAGATGGATCATACAACATGTCTCATTTGCTTATGTAGGCCATGGAGAAAACAGCAATTGCTTTGTTAAAAAATTAATCCCATCATTCAATGTGTTCAAATTCTGTCCTACAGGTGTATGAGTGACATTAATCCAGCTCACCCAGCTAAACACTTCCTTTCTCTGCTCTGATGCAAAATTATTAATGATCAAGATTATCAATAATGGGATTCTCAGAACTTAAGTATTATCCTTGTTTCATCAGAAGCCCATAGTGTTAACTCATGGTAGGCAAGGTTTCTAATTAAGAAGGATTTATAATTGTTACAGAAAATTATGTGGGAATAATCTACTTTCTGGTGAGGATTTCAGGTCTGCCATCTATGTTCAGAGTTCATGAAATCATCTCATACTTTGGGTGGGAAGGGTCCTGTAAACCTGGAACCTGTCATCTGGTTTGACCCCCTGCACTGAGCAGGGACATTTTCAACTGGATCAAATTGCTTGGAGCCCCATCCAACCTGACTTTGACTGTTTGCAGAGATGGGGCACCTACCACCTCCCTGGGCAAACTGTTACAGTGTTTCACCATTCTCATAGTAAAAAGTCTTTTCTTTATACCTCATCTAAATCTGTCCTTTTTAGTTTAGAACCAATGGCCTATGTCCTATCCATGGCATGGTCAGGGTAATAGCGAAAGAATTCCAATCCATACCATGTTTTTTTAGCAAGAAAGGTACTGGGCCAACAAAGTGCAGCCTTATCTTTATAAATGTGTCTAAGGATAAACACATACTATGACATTGGCTTAAATGTATTGAGTTGTAGATTTGAAAGTGTCTTTGTTTTTAATTTTCTTTGACTTAAGAAAGGAGGTATGGAAAATGGATTAAAACATGCATGTATGTATCAGCTATAGTTGTGCATGTCTTGTAATGATCCTGCAAGTTGGACTTTGTCCTGTCATCAGCCGGGTATGATGGCAGCTGGAATGGGAATAGGTGTGTTTTCCTGTGCAGAATGCTGCGTGTAGCTTTTGGGGGTAAACATCGGCCTGTTTCTGACCCTCCAGGACAGATGGGCGAAACAAACTGTACCATTTGATCCCAGAATGGAACAGTAAATCTTTCATTTACTGGGTAGCCATGGATATTTGGTGCCTACTGAAGTCCTGCCTCAATTCTGGTAGAGTTTCATGGGGATATTTTGATGCCTGATTGGTTCTGAAGGATGTACTGGTCAGTGACAGGCCCCACTGTGTTTTTCATTATGGCCATACCTGTTGCATGTGCGTGTTGGCCCCAGGCTACAGTCCTGCTGTTAAGTGCACACAGCAAGCAGGGAAGATGTATCACAGTGCTGCTGTTGGGAAGGAGTTCTGCAGTTCTGCCTTGTGCCAAATCTTATTAACTACACGTCACTTCCAAAGGGCCATTTTGAAGGTCCATGTGGTGCCACCAATCTAGTTCTAAACACTCAAGGGAGCTGCAGAAGCCTTTGCTGATGCCTACAGCCTGTTCCAGTACTGTGTGAAGAACTTTGTGAAGTTTTGTGATCATACCCCTAGAAACCCAAATGGCACAACAGTCCTAGACAAAGATACCAGTTTGGTTTATGTGATATGTTGCTTGCAATTATGTTTTGAAATACAGGCAATACAGAAAGCCCCACGTAAAAGATTATTTCTCCCTCTGCTCCTAGCACGGAGCAGAGCATGTTTACAGGGAAACCCGAGTTTACAAACCATGTGCTATAAACAACAGAGTTGGTGCCTTCAATGTTTATCAGAGAACATAAAACAATAATAAAGAACGATGAAATATTTATAAGCTTTTAGAGGTAATCACAACGCTGAGATGCAGAGTTTAATTTGGAAGCAACAGCAAAATAAATGAAAGATTAATTTTCCGTACTTATTGGTTCATATTAAGACTTATTAAAAATAACTTGTCCTTATTGTAGCAATAAGATGTTCCAAATTACCTGATTAAGGTAAATTTACAGTTCAATTCTCCTCCCGTTAATTTTACAAGCAGGTAAGTTATCTGTGGGATTTTTTCTTTTGATCAGAACATTTATGAAGAGAGATATGAGTTTTTACTGGTGATTATATTGCCTTTCACTGGCAGCACAGGCATTTTATGTTTTTCTCCAGCATGGATAGACTTACAAAGCCCGTGTTTTCACTGAGGAGAAGAAGGACTACGTCAGTGGGCTTTAAATCAGTCTTACGTTGGCTTGCAAATGAAGGTGAGCTAGGAGAATGCACTAAGTATTCCATTAAATTACACATTGTAGAGCTCTGATGTCATTCTGAGGTAATTCCCCTCATTTGACTTATTAAGATGCTAAGGTCTATGAATATACCAAACCTTTATGTTGTGGCAGTTGTGAAGGGGTGGAGATGAATTGCACAGACACTTGGGAACAGCTGAACTCCACTGGCTCTGAACCCGCCTGCTTGCCATGGGAGCACGGCTAGGTCACAACATAATCTCTTGGCTGATCTGTCCTTGAAACTAGAAATTCAATATGAGTATTGTGTTCCTAGAAGAGCCTAATAAAGGGATCATTGCCAAGTTTAAACTCTGAGAGATTAAGTAGGATGCCAATAACACATAGGCACCATCCTGGCACTCTCCAGGAGGCGAAGTTCAGTCTCTGAACTGAAACGACTGTCCTCGATATTTCAAGTGCTTATTTGTAGAACAGGTAGGATAAATAAACCACATTTACATCTGAGTGCTATGAGACTGTCAGCAGGTTTCTTTTCCCTTTCCCCTCAGCCCAAGCTCCTGTCCGCTCCCGGACCCCACAGCTCTCGGGTGGCATTTGGTAGAGGCCAGGCTTGCCAGCAGGACACAGCATGGCTCTCACGAGTCCAGCTGCCCCATGGCTCAGTGTGCTTTGCTGTTGCACAACAGGTGGAAATCAAGTGTGGGTCTCTCTCCCTAGATAGTAGGCACACAACATGTGAACGGGAATCTGGAACATACATGAACAGACTGTAGTGCTTCCCTCCTTGCTGCTCCCAGTTACTACTCCCCATTCCATATGAACACTGATGTTATGTTTTCCTCTCTGTCTGACTGAACACCTCTGTGACAAGGTAAACAAAGATCAGAGGGAATTCTGTGATGCTTTTTTGGTAACCTCTATCCCAGGATGCATTTGTGTCTCAGTTTGAGTACTGGTGTCTCAGTACAGTGTCCTTGGATGCTCAACATGCCTGTGTGTTATCCTTGCATACCCTACAGTCCAAGAAGAGATGCTGACTGGGGTTGGATGGAACGCTGGGAACAGCATTGCGTATGGCAGCTGTGGAAGTCTGGCTATTCTGTTTTGTTGATGGCATTATTGCATATTTTAACAATGATTCCATGCAGAAATGTATTGGAAACAGGTTGTGTGGGATTTCCCAAGGGCTCAAAGAACTTTGTTGCTCCATTTGGCATACCTTCCTGGCTAATGGCCTTGTAGATTTTAGTGAGTTGTGCTAATTGCTCTACTTGGGTCATGATCAGTTTTGTGAAGGCTTCTGTAAAGAACCAACACAGAATGTAAAATCTAAAAATACTCTTAGGTATAAAGTGAATTCTGTCAAAAGAATCATTTGTAGCACTGAATCTTTTCCCAAATTCTTCACTTTATCCTCTTCTGAAATGTAGAGTGATCCAAAAGATTTGGACCCTGTTCCTGAAGGGAGCTCCATGCACAAAGCCTGGTCCTCCATGTTTAAATTTACAGGGTGGGCTGAGGGACTGGGGAAGTGCTTGACATTGGGGACCCTTTCAGTGAAACATGCTGTAGAAATGCAAAACGTAGCAACTAACTCTTCTGGCCATACAAGATTTGTGTGCTTGGTAACGTGAGTAAAGACCTGACCAATTTTCTCTCCCCAAATACCAACGAGGAGTTTATTTCTTGTCTTACCACTTCTTTTCCTTGCAGGAAAATGTTGGCATTTCAACAATGTTTGATTTTGATTAGAAATAAAAGCAGTGTGTCTGTCTCTGGTTTTGAAGAAATGAAAATTTACAGAAGCACTGTTTCAAAAACAAGGTGCTGAATGCTCTATTTTGTAATTTGGAAGTGGCAGACTCTGCCTATGATCAAGACAGCCTGGAGACATAAGGATGCAAGGAGCCAGGCAGCTGCCTGGCAAGCAGATTGGCTTGGATGGGTAAGACTGCGCACTGTGGCAGCAGTGTGGATGCCTGGTTCCACTTCAAACAAGGACAAAACACTGGTGGGACTGGCAGGTTCTTGCAAAGCACTTGAGATTCTATGAAATCAAAGCTTTTGGATGGAAAACTGCTCCAAACAAACTCTATGTGGTTTACTGCACAAACAAGCCTGAGCAGTACGGTGTTAAAAGAGCATTTTAGTTTCAGGATTATTTCTGTCTTTTAGTATTTCAGGTAAGGTGGGGGACAGTAATAAGAGGAAGAATGAACTAAGCAGAAATAGAAAACAGCATTAAAGGATGTGGTGGAATAAGCAGGTACAAGTGGTAAATGAGCACTAGGAAGAAGAAAGACTGTAACTCAGCAGTTCTGTACAGGGGGTGTAATTTCTGTAGTAAATCCCAGATGTTACTCACTGCTGCTGTCAGTGAGGACACCGAGTCATGTTTTAAGCTTTCCTCTTCTCCTGAGCTGTATGGGTGTGGGAACTCATGGGTCTGACGAGCAGCATGAGCTGTGTTAGTCCACTCCTGTGCTCCTCTAGAGTGAAACTCTTACTGCAGTGGCTGCCTGGTTGTACTCTTGCTGATGATCTCCTGTAGTTTATTGAAGAGGATAAAAATTATCAGCCAACCAGGTTACTTCTGTAGATGGTTAGTCACAAGTGGACATGTTTCAGAAGAGAAGGCCAAGCGGTGGAACCACCCCACTGCAGGTTACAAGGCATGAGTAGTGTTTAATGGCTCCAGTTGTGGGTGTGCAGCCTTGCACGTCTTCGTCCATCAGAGCTATTCCCTTCTCAACCAGACCTGCAGAAGTATGTCTGGGATGACTGATACCTGTTAAGATTCTTCCGCTCTTTGCTCATTCTTGAATAGTTAATGTAATTTTACATGCTCAAACTAAAGCCTGCTCCATAGCATGGGTGAAATCAGTGTCGGGATGGTCAGTAACTCCTAACTCTGTCTTTCTTGGAAGACATGCCTTATTGAGCACTGGAATTGCTGGACAGTTTGGTCAGATACATTCATCTGGCCCTGACTCTGGTCATTGCCTCTGAAACTTAGTCCCTAAGCCACTGACTGGAGCACCTCTAGATATTTGCAGAGGCCTTTGTAGGAGTTTACTTAACCTCACTTAAATCTACAAGCACTTATGGAGGAGAAAACAGAACTCAGATTATCTCCTTTGTATTTTTGTTAAAACTCCACATTGCCTTCAGTATTGGAGGAATGGGGTGAAGCGCCATGTTGTAGCCTGTATTGGAAAACTCTAGATTACTGCTTAACACCACCCCACCCACAACCAAAAATAAAGCAATGAAAATAAAAAAGCCAAACTTCTACGTATTGCATCAATTATTTGATTATATGTTGTCAATTTTTGTAAACAGGTTGAGAGAGCAAAAAGCATCCTCAAACTGTTACACTGGGTTGTCCTGACCTCATTTTAATCTCATTCCTACAGTCGTAGGACCAGAACAAAATTGACGTGAGAATGCAGAGAAAAGGTTTAGAAGATAAAAAGGTAATTTACCAAGGTGAGGGCACCCTTTGGGGGCAAGAAGAGAAAAACAGTCAACTCCCCCCCAACACCCGAAAGCCTGAAAGCGGTATAAGGAAATCATTTGGGAGGAAGCCGTGTGGAACTGCAGCCGTCGGTGGGGAAGAGCCCTCGGGGCATCCCTGCTCTCAGAGAAGCCTCAGCGGATCCTCGGCGCTCGGAGCCGCGACCGTCGCGCTGGGCGAGGTAGAACAGAGCCACGGGCTGGGAGGGGG
>VXBZ01005291.1:64365-91614 GCA_013399135.1 Heliornis fulica | reverse complement strand
GTTCAAGGCCAGGTTGGATGAGGCCCTGAGCAACCTGATGTAGTTGGGGGTGTCCCTGCTTCTTGCAGGGGGTTGGACTGGATGACCTCTGGGAGTCCCTTCCAACCCTAATCATTCTATGATTCTGTGAAAGATGCAGTGAGACAGGCAGCATGGCCACTTTGTGTTTAATTATGCACAAGCTTTAAAAACTCTTTTTTTTTAATTGAATTGATACAATGTCTGTAAACTACTGCCTAAGTGTGCATGTTTGTTTTCCTGGCCAAGATGTAGTGTGTATTCAAGACATAGTGTTTTCAGTGAAAGTTCTTTTTCAAAACCCACAGGCTAATCACAAAAAAAAAAAAAGAAAAAAAGAATGGATTTAGTATATACAATTCTGAGCTGTCACCACACTGAGATTACCTTAGTTCCTTGAGTTGAGCCATAACTAAATGGCAAGTAAGCATTCTGATCAGTAATACATTGGTGAAGTAACAACTGCTCTGAGATTCTGAGAGGTTTTTGCTTTAACTAAAATATATATTTCAACTGAAAAACCTAATCTTTCCACTGCCTCCAGAGGACAAAATCATTGCCTGTTGTGTTTGGGAACTGTCTGTGAATTAAGAGTCTATATAAAATGGAAAGAATGCTGCTTGAGCAATTAATCACTTTTTACCTAATTTAAAATAATGACATTGTGGAAATCTACTGCATTATATTTTTTTAAAAAAGACTGATTCTTGGAAAAGCAGCAGAACAAAATTTCTTCCTCCCACTATGGATTGTTTTCCAAATGTTGCAGGCACAATAAGTTTTGGATATGTGACAATATTTTCTTCTAGTGCCTGTAAGTACATGTTACACAAAGGATGTTGCTCTTGGCTGCAAATACCTAGACCACTCTTAGGTTTCAAGGCCAGAACTGACTGTGAGACTGGTTTCTGCTAAAGCCAAAACTTCTGTTTGAGCCAGAACACATAATTTTTAAAAAGCAACTGTTGTTGATTTAAAGCTTCCACTCATGGGTAATTGATCAAATCCTCAGGTAAGTTTCTTGCAGTAGATAATTATTCTCACTGTTTAAAGCAAACAAAAAATCTGTGCCAAATAAAATGAATACCCTCCCCTCTCCCAAATCCCACCAAAACACACTACCAACCCCGTCCCCCCTCCAAACCCAGAACCAACCAACCAAAAACCCCTCCAAAACACCTTGTTATAGTTGGAATTTGTTCAGCTGTACATCTCTGTGATGGGAATGAAGTCATCACCTAAGTAACTGTATCCATACATTTTGTTTTCCCTCCTGAAGGTCCTGTGTCCTTCATCTGAAATAATTAATCCCCACTCTTTCTGGGCCTCTGCAAGTTCAACATTGATGAAGGAAGCTGATTCTTCTGGGTGGTCCATGGTTAATATTTCAATGGTTTAGGTATTGCTCTGCATTGGATTTCAGGTTTGTTTACCAACTGCAGAGGAGTTGGTGAGCTTGTTGGCATGTTGCTGCTGAGCAGAATTGTACCCTTATCCTGCTTTTGTCACAAATGATTCTGTTTGTATCAAAGCACATTTCTGTCAGAAAAGCCCAGAATTCATCACTTCAATTTAATTTCTTTTAAGTTGTCTGAAAATTGCCAGTGACTTGATATATACCTACTCATTTTTCCCAGATCATTGAAATAAAGCACTGTATAATATTAATGGAAGAGATGGTCCTTGTAGGATATAACTACAGAAGTAACTTAATTGGAATGACTTTGTTCCTTCCCCACCCCACTGCCCCATGTGATTTGTTTTAGAGAATTTTTGAAGTGTGCTGTGAAACCTGTGCAGTCAAACCAATCTGGACATGCATGTTAGTGCTCCAGAGTGGCTGATGTGTAGCATAAATAACCAGTTTTGTATACAGAACTCCTAAACATCAATCAAAAATCACTTCAAGTTGGACCATGCTTATTTTCTGTAACCCACTATCAGTTGTCAGTGGTTGTTCTGTTACACAGTCCTGAGCTGTGTTCTGATTTCCCTCATTGTCCTGGATCGGTGCAGCAGTGGGCAGCCACTTCCTACCCTTACTGAGTGGTGCTGAGTGCTGATTTCTGCCTTCCCCCAAAATATTTCACTATATGATAGAGCCAAGAAATCTAAACTGAATTAAAACTTGTTATCTCTTGACAGGTGAATTTTGCCCCAAAGATTACTGTCCAAGATTCTTAATCTACTACTTGGTGTCTCAGGACTTAATGTCTATAACCTGTGTATAAGGGAGCTGCCAAAACTGTTCCCCTGGGGGTGTGGACGGTGTGGGTTATTCACAGCAAGGAAGCTTTAAACAAAACCAAACTAAATACACAACCAGGGTAAAAAACAACTGAAACAAATTACAGACCAACGTGGTCCTCAACGCTTGGGTCACTGTAGTGGGAATGTGCAGTGATGCTGCTGGCAGGTGAACAGCTTGTTATACATCCCATGGAGAAACACGAGCGAACTGTTTACTGATGATACCTAAGTGATGTCTAAACCATGCATAAAAATAAAGCTGACCTTCAGCAGTGGTTGGAATCACTGCTGGATGCTCTGAACAAGGCAAAGGGAAAGCAGTGAGGGAGCTCAAGAGTTGAGTTCACTTGGGAGCTATCTGTGCAAGACTGACTCCAGATTCCTTTCAAGAGGATGAAGTACTGAGTGGTGGCAGCTTGGTGATGAGGCCCAGTGACAACTTAGTTTCTTCCTGTGCCATAATAACATTCTCTTTGCGGTGTTTATACAACACAGAGTATGTACAGTTTGTACAACTCTGCATCTGTGGAAGCAGAGCTATCCTAGAACATCAGAGGCTCGTGTGAACCAACTGGGCAGTTTGTATTGTGGGCAGCTAGTGCAGGAGGCGTGGGGAGTGAGTGCCTAGTAATGCCGAGGGGAGAGCTGCCTGCTTCTGCTTGCTTTAGGGGTTTATTGGGGTTTTTCTCATTAGGGGAAAATCCCCATAATCCCACAGAGGAATAGCTTCACTCAAACCATCTAGTAAAGAAAAGAAAAAACATACACAGTGATTAATGGCATTTCATCTTGATTGCTGTTTCCTCTCTGTGTGGCAGATTTCATTGGAATTTCACATATGCAAACAATTGCATCCTTCTTTCTGTTTACTTTCTTCAATACTGTTTTCATAAAATGAGCATTTACCTAAATTGCTAAAGTAGTTTGATTTTTTTTAAATACCAGCTGTACAGTTGCTAAACATGCTGCTCTTAAATCTGCTGGCTTAGGGAAAAGGGCTTTTCCACATGCTAATCCTCAATCCTCAGCCCTTCGCCTGGAGGTCCTGAGGCAGTAGCTGCTACAGGTCACCGAATTAGTACTGAGATATGAACACAGAGGGTACAAAACAGAATCACATATGTACTATGTGGTTGTGCAAATGTGTGCACATCTTTGTTGCTCTTTAACTCTTGCCTCATTTTTTTGTAATTGCTGAGAATATTTGGGTTTGTTTCCCTAAGCCTAAAGTGCCCTGCTTCATTAATGTGTCATTTTGGCCCAGTGAGTTAAGGAATCCTGGAAATGAAATGTGTGTCTTTGGCCTCTAAACAAAAGCTTTTGGCTCTTTAAATTACTGGCCCCACTCCTTGGGCTAAGGAATTGCCTGAAGAAAATGCTGACCATGTAGTGGTGTAAAATGGGTGTAAGAAATGTCGCCTGTCATCTTCAGAAAGTGTATGTTGTTTACAGGACTCTGAAAATTCATTGATCTTTTCTTTCTGCACCTCTTTAGTTTGAACTTCCAAAACTGATGCTGTATGTTGGTCCCGTGGGAGCAGGATACTTCTGGGGATGTAGAGCGTGGTTCCTGGGGGAAGATGGTGGAGAGGAGAGGCCACTTGTTGTAAGGCTGTTGTAAGGCTACATGATTAGCACGGTGTTCATCTAGTCAGTGACAGGACTGAGAACACTTTCAAAGAAATGAACATGTGGGTAACCCTTGCTGTGAATCTGAAATCAGTGAGCTTTGTTGACAGGTAATAGCAGCTGTCTTGGATGATATTGAAATTGGTAGACCTCAGCATCTAGACCATTCTCCTCACAGAAACAAGCAATCAAAGCATCACATAAATACGCACTTACTGTATAGTACCTTTTAGCCAATAATTCTTTCTGGTGTGAAGTGCTTCAGGTGTCAAAAAAGTGTCCAACAATTTCAAGTGTCAAAAAGTTTCACCCATAATATTAAGTTACATAAAATCACCTGAATAGTCTTCCTTATGAAGACATTTTATTATTTACAGAGACTTTAAAGGGGATTTGGAGGCAGGTTGATGGAATTTCATTGCTTTTGCCTAGCAAGGGAATTTTATTTTAGTGAAGTAAAGCCTCTCAGTTGAAGTGATGAAGCTGGTTGGTGGGAGGGGAGCAGGGTGTATGGATAAAAAATAAGGGAATAAACACTGGAAAGAATCTGCTTTTCTCAAAGGCATCAGGAAGAGAGGGAACTAATGCAAGGAATTGTCATGAAGCTCCCACGGTGCTTCACTTTCTTGAGATTTCTTCCTCGGAATCTAGAGGCAATTTGTGCTTCCATTGAAAATAAACGATATCAGTCATTAAAGTCATAGCAACAGAGGATGTGACCTGTTAAGAAGTGTATGTCTCTCTGGAGAGGGATGTCAGGTTCTGTTTAAACAGCCTTGTGTTGTCTTTGACAATGTTCAAATTATTTGATACTTAATGTTTGTTGCATCTAGAGTTTCATGGTTTTACCTTGTTGGCCCTGGATGCTGTTCTGTAGATGGATCACAGAAGTCAATGATTTTGTGTCCAGTGTTCTGAGACCCATTTTTCCTTACAAAACCAAGGAAAAAAACCCATCTGTGTACCAAACCAATGTCTTGATTTCTTCCTTTGTGTGGCAATTTTCCTCCCATGTCTTTAATTTGTAAAGAAGTTAAAATTCTATTGCTTTTAGCTATACATTAGTTCAGTCAAGGGGTTCCTGACTCCCAAAGTGGCTTCCTTAGCATATTTTATCAAGAATTATTTGTATCACATAAAACAACCATACATCATATTCTGGGATTATCCATTTTATAAACGGCAACAATTAGACTTTAACATGTACGTCTCCAGTAGGTTCAACTAGAACTTAATTAAAGTTTGAAAAGCATCAGGAGTTTCTCTGATGAAAGGCTTTATGTAAATTTGAGAAATGTTTTTATTACTATTGATAATAAAGCCTGCTTTCTTCCAAAGGGCTTATTTGTAAGCTACAGCTTGAAGGTGACTCGGGGTCATACTCAATACAATCCCTGTCTGCATTCAGTGCCAGGAAGCCCTCCAAAGGCCAAGCTGACTCCCCACCCATCAAAATTAGTTTCTCTATATTACTGCAGCAGACTTTGATTTGCAAACACAGTAACTAATTTCCCTTAGTTTAGGCTTAAGGGAGGTGCCTGCTTTCTGTATAACACTTACTGGACACATTCTGATGCCCCTTAAACTGAAGGGGATGGTGAAAACCTCATAGATGGTATTGGGATGCTCCTAAATCTCCCAAGACCTGAGCTGGGATCTGGTCTTTATGAGTGTTAAGCACCCTAAGACTGGAGTAAAATGTATTTGTATTAAAATACCCTTGATACCTCCTCTAGAACTGAAAAACATTTAATTAAACAAACTGATACTTGTTTTCTTGTATTTATTTTTGTTTTCTTTTTTTGTATGGGGCATTTGTGTGAAAACAGGATCTTGAAGATTTCATCTGCTCCTGCTGTTCTTTCCTCACCTGGAGGCACAATCTTTGCTCTGGTTTGCAGATACCTACTGCATAAATTACTGCAGTGTCAGAGTTGGCATTATCCTTTGGCTGGAGAGGGAGCAGCGGGAGCTGATGAATACTTAAATCCACTCAAGCTTTATGCAAAGATCTTGCAAAAATTACACATGCTGGAGGAAAGATGAAATTGAGAAGTCACCCAGACTGAGTGAAATTGTCCTTAAAACACTTCAATGATCTGTCAGTGATCTGTCTCTTGTCCAGACAGTGTCAAATGTAGCTGTGCTGGGACAGCAACAAGGTTTGTAACCTACAGGGAGATGTCAACAGCTGTTCCCCAAGGTATTTGATTAGGGTACCTGTGGTTGGAACAGGACATTTGGGGGAAGAAATCATCACTTCAGGGTGTGGTATGAAATGTGGACCTGAATTCCGTGTCTGAGACCAAGAGGAAAGAGCTAAACTGCCTTTGCAGGACCCTAAGAGTGTCCCTCATTCATCACAACTAGTTTTCTTAATAACAATCTTGGGTTTTGTACTTCCAAAGCAATGCTGCTAGAAGATGACACGTGTTTGAGTTACACAGATGTCATTGGGAAAGTCACCAGTGAGCAGTCTTGTGTGTTACCTGTGGGAACTGTTAACACAGGCATGAGACTTCAGATGTGCATGGAAGTTGGTGTTGAATATAACATTCAGACAAAAGTATTTGATGCTCTGCATTCCTAAGGTCATATTGAAGCTGATGAATTTTTCCCGTGGCTTTCTTCAGTTTCTATATTGGGAGCAGGGTTGGGGTGATTCCTTCATTTTCATGGGCATGAAATTGCTGATGTAAAGCAAAGCCACATGCTTTGCCCCCTGTAGCATGTAGAATATGTCCAGAAGCTGTACAGCATAAGGAGTGACCTGAAGAAGGATATAGAACCATGGAATCATTAAGGTTGGAAAAGACCTCCAAGACTATCTAGTCCATCCATCCCCCTACCACTCATATAACTCACTGAGCCATGTCCCAAAGTACCTCATCCAACCTTTCCTTAAACACCCGAGGGACAGTGGCTCCACCATCTCCCTGGACACCTCTTCCACTGCCTGACCACTCATTCTGAGAAGAAATTTCTCCCCATTTCTAACCTGAACCTTCCCTGGCACAACTTGCAACTGTGGCCTCTTGTCCTAAGACCTGGTCTCTCTGGCCAGCATGAACAGCCTTCCTGGGGGCACCTTGCAGCCATTCCCTCTCATCCTGTCACTAGTTATCTGCGAGAAGAGGCACATATCTGAGACCCCAGATCACCACAATTTCTTTTCAGATAGTTGTAGAGAGCAATGAGGTCTCCCCTCAGCCTCCTCCAGACTGTAAGGCCCCAGCTCCCTCAGCTGCTCCTCGTAAGACTTGTGTTCCAGACCCTTTACCAGCTTCATCTCCCCGCTCTGGCCATGCTCCAGGGCTTCGATATCTTGTAGTGAGGGGTCCCACAACTGAACACAGTGTTTGAGGTGCAGACTCAACAGAGCTGAGTCCAGAGGGGTGATGCCCTCCCTGGTCCCACTGGCTATGCTTCCAACCCTGGATGCTGTTGCCTTCTTTGCCACCTGGCCACACTGGTGGCTTGTGTTCTGGTGACTGTCAAGCAACACTCCCAGATCCTTTTCCTCTGTGCAGCTCTCCAGGCACCCTGCCCCAAGACTGTAGCATTGCTTGGCATTATGGCCAAAGCACAGGGCCTGGCACTTAGCCATGTTGAGCTTCATGCCACTGGCCTCTGTCCATTGATCCAAGCTGCCCAGGTTCCTCTGGAGGGCCTTCCTACAGCACATCTGCCCAACTTGGTGTTGTCTGCAATCGTACTGTGGGTGCTCACAATTCCCTCATCCAAATCATCAATAAAGCTATTAAGGAGGATAGACCCCAATACTGTCCCCTGTGGAGCACCACTTGTGACTATTTGCCAGTTGGATTTCACTTCTTTCAGCACCAAATGAAGAGGTATTTCCCAACAAGTGTAAGAGGTGGGTAGGATAAACAAATCATTCCCTGGAACATTTCTCCAGTTGTAAGTTCTAAGTTGATTCTGAGAAGCTGTAGATGAAGATGAAGGAGTTGTTAATGCTGACTTTGACCCGTATCTGTACATGTAATCTCTGCTTACCAGGCAGCTGCTCATTGCAAAGGAGCTCCATTGTCTTGTGGGCAGGAGGGAAATTAAGTCCCAGTATCTTACAATTGCAAGATCATGTTAAATCCTGGATGCTGTTGGAGGGTACTGGCCAGAGAGGTTGACAGCAACTCACAGTGAGCTGAGTGCCAGTGAGACATCTCACTGTGCATATGCACAGATAGGTCATACACCAAAATAACATGAGGAGCTTTGAAACCCAAGCAAAGTGCTGAGGCCATTATCACACTGCCTTCAGTCAGGGAACAAATCGATGCTTCAGCCTGGCTGCCCTTCCTGAGGTTGTTTTTAGAGTCTTGGTATTTAGGAATCCCCTTTGACAAGGTCTTCATTCCTCTTGCCTCTTCTCAGCGTTCCCCTGCCCTTCTGTCTCCCCCTTCAGCAGGACATACAAGGGCTGCAAGAGCCTGCACAGTTCTCCTGGGTTTTGGTTTTCATCTCTGCGACTCCGGTAGCAGGAAGGAAAAAGCTGATTAGAGCAGTGACTTGCTCACCTCGGTGGCAGGTTCCTCTGCAGGATGAGTATGTTCTATCTCCTTCAGGGATTACAGAGGCTGAGCTTAGAGCTTGCTGTTATTGGATCGTTAGTAGTGGTTTGCTTTCTTCTGCTTTAGCATTTCTGAAAATTAAGCAGATGCCATTTTAACTTTCCAGAGACAGCGTTGAGAGAAGTTTCCAGTACTACATGCTTTGAAGAATAAAGAAACTAAATATCATGTTCTTTGGGCTACATGTTTTGTGGAAGAAAAAAAGCCATAACTGGATTCTGTAGGAATAAGGACAGTTGTTATCTGTGGGGACCAAACTGCCAAACCTCACCTTAAGCATTGTAAAACATGCCAACAGTATAACATTAAGAAATACAAGAAACTATGCAATTAATAAAAGTGTTACTCTGTGTGTATATATGTATATGTGTATATATGTATCTATGTATATATGTATATATGTATATGTCTATATATGTATATAGGTATATAGGTATATATGTATATAGGTATATATGTATATAGGTATATATGTGGTGTATATATATGGAATTATATAATCCTTTAAATCTATAGGATTTATGACAAAGCTACTCTTGGATTACCAACCCCAAGTATTAGAGACTGTAAGTAAAATTCTTCTCAAATGAATCTGCCTTCAATCATGATATTTCAGGAGTCATAATTTTAGAATTTAGTTTTTCTGTTCCTTTCTGTTCCTTTCTAAGTTTTAAGCTGTTTGGGTGATATTTTAGTGACAGAATCATCTTTAAGACCGCAAAGAATGTGAGCTGCTGCATGAGAATGTAAATTAAAAGCTGAATTTTCAGTAAAGCTGAGCTTCTGAAATACTTCCATCATTTCAGCAACACAGAATTTCAAGAATAACCAAAATGTTATGAGAGTCTTGATTTAAAAACCGGAAATTTAGAAGCGTTGATACGTGCTTGAAATAAAATTCTTTTAAGTCAATGGCAGATTTAAATGGATTGCCAGATGAAGATTTGCTGTGAAAGATGATTTTTTTGGTATCCTCTTCATTAATAAACTTTCAAGTTCGGGCTTGCCAGGCAGATGAGCTCACAGAGCTGCAGTCTCACCTCCTGTTTCAGCAAAATGCAGGATGCGCAGCTGCTGCTGGGAAGAGCGGGTCATTTCTGTGGTATTCCATAATGGGCCTGGAAACTTGACAGTGTTTGAGGCAGGATGAATTGAAGCACTTTCTAGAAATGTAACTTCATTTCTTCTTTTGAGAAGCTACGAAGGACAAGTGCTAAAATGTAATTGTCGTGTTTTGAATGTTCTTTGAAGAGAAATTTTTGTTCTTGCAGATATTAAGATTGACCATTTTTTACAGAAGTTATTAATTTCTTCTTCCTTTGTTCCTTAGAAAAGATTTTGTTGGCTTGAAAAGCACCATTAAATACTTAGAGCTATTGTAGCAAGACAATCTTGACATAATTCATTCAACAGCAAATTACTGTTTTGTGCCTGATCTGTTAGACAGCAATCTACCTGCATGCATCCATTACTGGATTCACTATGCTGAGGCCTCATCATCATAAAAAAGGCTCCACCAATCAGCATTTTAAAAAATAATTCTCAGTAATAGCAGTTTTTTGAGGAAAAAAGTGGCTAACCTCTTTACATTTTTTAGAAGAATCTGCTAAGTGCAACACTTCCATTTATCAAAGGAGAAATGAATATGCTGTACAAATAAAAACAAAAACCTTTGGAAAAGCAATTCTCGGAATAAAATGTAGATAGAAGCAGTTAAAAAAAAATAGATATATTGGGTAAAACTAAGAAAAACAGCTCCTTAGATTGTAGTTGCCCACCTTCAACCCAGGTGGTTTCAGTGAGTGGTGAAGGCTGTGTGTCCCATCTGGCAGCGTGTCCGCTGCAGCATCTGGGGTTGTTCTTTCCAGGACTGGTCTTTCAGGATATCACCTCCCTTGCAGAAACTTCCTTCCCTCATTCTGAATATTTATGTGCTTATGAAATACTGGAAGATAATGTATCTATACCAGCCCCTCCACTGTTCCCAGCAGCTCTACGAGTTTTAAACTGTAAATAATTCCTAGTAACTGCTGGTGTTGCTGATTTCTGTTTTTTTTCTGTTTCTCTGCTATTTGCAGTAACACTTCTAAGTTGTTCTTTCTTTTGTTCTTTCACACATTTTTGCAATTTAATTTTACTCTCCCCATCTAATGAGGGCATATTTGTGAGGTCACAACGAGAAGGGAATACTCTTCTTCAAGCCAAGCCTTTGATTTGGCCTGGAAAAGCACTTGCACGTGCTTTTCAGCACTGTGTAAGTTCCACTTAAATTGGTGGTACTGAAGACGTACCTTACAATAGGGTGGGTGTAATCAGACCCTTTCATCGCTCTGCTGAGAACTTGAGTGGATCAAGCATGTGCTGTGACACTTTTTTCCTCCTGGGGTCATGGGCAGGGTGAAGAAAGTAATATAACAGTCTTAAACTGTAGCAGAGTGTTTCTCAAGACTTGTATCTTGAACCATGAATGTGTCTGCTTAGTCACAGGAGAAGTAACACCGGGAGTCTTTTGACTCTGTGTGGTGGCAGACCTGCACAGGCGCTTGGGGAGGTGGTTTTGGGCACCCCACCATTTAAAAAGTGAGGCAAGTGGATCTGGCATTCAAACCATGGTTACAAAACTACCTGCCCTCCTGTCTGAGTAGTTGCTTCCTGCAGCTCCTGGCCTTCGTGTCAAAGCTCCTGCAGGTTTCTGCCGAGCGTGATGATTTTATTACACTGAGAAATGTCTCCTCTCTGGCCACAGCTGCTTCATGTTTGGTGTTCATCTCCTAGCAGCTTAAAATGAATCTGCAGTTCCTAAGTCAGTCAGCAAGAGAGCATTTGGATGTGTTAAAATTCAGTTCACTAAATGAGGTGGAATCTGGGTGTAGTGTGCTCACATGGGTACAGGAGTCACTGCAGGATATGAGATGATCACAGGGATGCCACCTACTTTCACTGTTTCCTGATCTGTGAAGCCAGCTTGTTACTCAGGTGTCTAACAATGTCCATGTATGTGTATTCACGGTTTTGGGATCATATCAAAATACCAACTTTATGATTTCTCACTTGATAAAGCCTGTAGAATCTAGTTAGCAGCCTGTGCTGTTGGAAAAGAAGACTGCAAATCAATTGCTGAGTGCTTGGCCCTGTTGGGATCTCTTTGCTTTGCTAGGAGTGGTGTTCAGCGGGCCCTGTGAAAAGTGAACGTGTGAGTTTGATCTATTTGGCTGCAGTTATCTCTGAATAATAACAACTTTGATCATGGAGGAATCTGGGGTTTTTTTTGCACCTACAGGAAAGCATAAATGTCCCAGATTGATAAACTGAAATTTATAGGCTTATCAGGTCTAAGATTCAAGACGTGGAAAATCAAGGTCAATCCTACATGCAGAACGATAGGCATTGTCATCAAAATCCTGCCCTGTGCTGTGGTTTGCTCCCTGGGGAGGCAAAATGCAGAAGAGACGATTTCTGGAGAGCAACCACAACATTCTTAGCAACAGTAATTTATCAAAATCCTGCTTTGGAAAATGGTGTGTATTTAATGGTACTGCAGCTGCCTTGCAGTCCAGAAAAACAAAAGAAAGATCAGATCTGACTTGGGCAGTGTGGTTCAAATGTTCTTTCCAGATGCTCAAAGCAGACTTTGCTCTAAGGTATTCTGTCTTCCTTGAATGTTAAGGCCACTGCTAAGTGGAAGGCTGATGACTACTCAATTAACCTGTGTCTAATGCTCCTAGAGTTGCCATATGGTGAATCAGCTTTGCTTTTGGAATTTTTGTTTTTCAATGTGTATGGTTTTATCACAGAGTAAAAATGCTCTGAGATTTACTGTTGTATTTTTTTCCCCAGGTTTAGTATTGTGGCACAAATCTTTAGCTGACATTCACCATGTTATTAAGGAAATGTTCCAGCACAAAGCACAATTTATTTTTTCTTTGAGTGATGTGGCAATGCTTCCTTTTAAAACTCAGTGCAAATAAAACCTCTGGATTTAATATTCTTTGGGTTTTCCCCACAGAAATTAAAATGGCTCTTGTATGGTAATAGGAACTTTGGATCTAATGCAAAATCAGAAGAAATCAGTAGTGAGATTCCTATTGCTGTTGTACATCCATTAATCCTCATCTGAGTAAATTATTGAAGGAAGCACTCTTTCTCTTCTCTGAATTGGGCTCATTTATTTCTGTTACACTTACTACTGCTTTGCAGTGAGGTGAAGAGATCCTGGTATGGAAACATCTTCACAGAGTTAATGATATTGGAGTTTTTGTGTGTGGTGTAACACCGGGAACGTCCCATCATGTGGTATTGGTTTCTGAATATCACTGGCCTCTCAGTTCCACTGGGTATTGGTTCTTGTTTCACTTTTCTGTACAAAATTAGGCATGTCTTTAACACCTACTATTTTTTCAGTTACAGATCATTATATATTATGACTAATGCTGAATTTCTTGAACTTGGAGACTGAGTTAAGGGTGTTTTTAGGGCATGGGCCTACAGATATCTAAACAAAAATAAACATGGATGTTTCAGTAAGTGCTGCTAAATCCCAAATTATACATTTCTAGTACAGGAGAACTGGAAGATAATAAAGTATGTATCGAAATATACTTTCAACATCATAAATCTTGTTTCGACTCATCGGTATGCAGCTACCAAGTAATTAAATGTAATTGAAGTGTTATGCCAGAGAATGTGTGATCCCAAAGTAATTTCTACTCATGTAATGCTCTGTAGTGTGATCTAGAAGCTGAACTTAATTGTGTATTTGACCTGCACAGAATTAATAGCAACTACCATCTTATTATGCTACACCTGCATTTTAAGTGCTGCTTAATTAGTCAATACAAAGCTAATAACGAAGCAGTAAAAGACACTACTGACTATATTCAAGTGACCATTAAGTTCTATTGCATATACATTGTGCCAGCATGCTATAGACACAAGCCATCATCTCATCCTGTTTGGTAACTAAGAGCATTCAAGGTTTCCATATGTGTTCTTTCAATGCTGTGAAGCATCTCTGAATTAAACTGCTGCATCTAACCAGTCTTCTTTATGTGAGGTGCTCTATATCCTCTGTGTCGTTCTTACAGGTTACATTTGTTAAGCCTGTCTCAGACTAAGTTTAATTTATTAAATCAGGCATTATTGCTTGTGCTGCATTTGAGCCTACATAAGCAGAAGGGAACTCCTGTTTTGCTGCAATTAGTCCTAGACTGAAAATTAATAGAAAAAACCTATTTTGTTTTGCTCTGTCTTCATTAGCAAACAAGGAGGCCCAGTTAGAGTGGATCTTTAGAGCAAAACTATTTGTTCTAACAACCCACTGACTCCCCTTAGAAGAACTTTCATATCTTTTGGGGTTGTACTCAACTTATCCTTCAGTCAGTATTTTCCTTGGATGAGAATAGTCTGTCATTGTGAGGTATGGCAGCAGCTGCCTATAGTTGTGATGTTCTTGGTAATGGGCTTGTATATACATTAAAATAAAGATGAGAGGAAATGTTCTCAGGTTGCATCAGGGGGAAGTTTAGCTTGTATATTAGGAAAACTCTCTTCACTGCTCTGGCGTTGGACCAGGCTTCCCAGAGAGGTGGTGGGGTCGCCATCCCTAGAGGGGCTCCAAAAAATGTGATGCAGCTCTCCAGGACATGGTTTAGTTGGTATGGTGGTGTTGGTCAGGCAGTTGGACAAGATGATCTTAGACATCTTTTCCAACCTTAAAAATTCTCTGATTCTGTGACATGAAAAAAAAAATATAGCCAAGATCATTTGCTGGTCCATACCACGGAGTTCACAGCGTTCTACTTGATTTGATATTTTCAGAGTATTTTAGCTTAAGAAAGGGAGTGAAGGAAAATCTTGTGACCAGATGAAGACTTGAGATAAAATACCATTCTGAAGAGTGTCACTGAAGTAGTCTTATCCAGACTCACATGGATACTCACCAAATCAGCAGGCCAAAGGCCAAACTGTCTTTTAGTTGAGGGAGTATGAGTGTGCAACATCTCTGGTTTAATCTGCATGGCTTTGCAGCAAAGAAAGGAGAAATGAGAGGATGTAGGGTGAAAGGAGAGAAGATGTAGTATGATTTTTCTCTTGGCTAATAGTGGCTAAGAGACTAAATTGAATTGTGATCCCTTTTCAAGGATATTTCATCAATTAATTGTTCTAAGCAGTAACCACTTGTTTTTAGCATGGTGTGTGTCTTAATGGATGGTTGTTATGTTAGAGAGATGACTCCCTCTGACTCATTTAGAAAAGAATTCAAAGATATGGTGGCTTGAAAGGAATTTAATTAGGAGAAGTCACAAATGGTTCATTGCCTCATGGAAATGCAATTGCAAATCTAATCTGTTCATGCCTGAAACTTCAGTGGCCTTATCTGGAATGGATGGTGCATAAACTCCCTTTCAGGCTAGCCTGGTTGATGATTATTTTCTTGGGTGGTGTCCTCTTGGCCACATAACTGTCACCAAACAAATAGGTAGTGGAAATAATGATTGCTCTGAGAAGTTAGGTGATTCTAATGGCAGTTCTTAAAAATATTTGGAAAGAGAAAAATGAAATCTTGTCCTAATCATTAAACACTGGAACTTCAGCTGTATTGTAGCTGTAATCCAAATAGTACTACCAGGATTAGTATATCCAGAGTAAACAATATTTGTAGTTACAATTGTATGTGGGAGTAGCTTTTGAGTACACTGTGCTAAAAGGGGTGTGCGTTTCACTTGGATGTGTCACGATGCATAATTTGCCTTTGAAAAAACTGATGCTTCTCATTTTGGAAAAGTGTGCTTTAAAGCTTGTTTTGCTGTTTCAAGAATAATATTTTTTCCTGCATTGTTACCTTTGCTACTGTGATTATTCTGCTACCTTGCTTTCTTAAAATACATGTGCAGGATTTGTCAGGGAAAATCTTCAGCTCTTAAGACAATTTTGGAGTGGTGATCGAAAGAGCGAGCATATGCTTCCATGTTACTTTGGATTAAATACTCAAGAGTGTCTACTGATTTCTGAATGTCAAATCTGACACTAAAGTTAGATGGGGACTGGGTTTCTATTCTGGAAAAATAAAATAATTCTTATTTTCCACATGAAGTCTGCTTGAACTTAAATGGGGATGTGCTGAGTAGTGGAACCGTGAGGCTGCTCTGTGATGTAACTTGTCCCGTCTCATTGAGTTGGTACTGAAAATCTGTAATTATTCCAATAAAAAACTCCAGTATGTGGAAGTAATCAATGTCTGCTTCCATCCCAGTTCCCCCAGGTCTTCTGGTTTAATTAGGGCTGTGGGGTACCTAGAAATATGGACTGGCTAGACTAGAGGTGTTAATGGATGCTAAGCTTCCAGATTTTAGTTAGTTGTTGTTGTAAATGTTAGTTAGTTGTTGTAGTAAACGTTAGTTAGTTGTTGTAGTAAATGCTATTGGCAGTATCCCTCCTCAGTAAAAAGCAGACAAAGGCAGGTGTGCTTCAGAGTGGTCAGGAACTTGAACTTGGATTTGGAGTGTAGGAAATCCACGTGTGGTGTTAATGTTGTTTGGTTCCTACCGGTGCTGGAACACATCTCTACTCCAAGCCATGCCACTGAATAGCTATTGCTGAGTTTGCTCTCCCGTGCTGGAATCATCATGCATCATAAAATAATCGAACTTGTGGCAGGCTGGAAAAAGGTCTGAACCTGGTTCTCTCTGATCCTGGACTAGAAAGAGGCTCCAAAGGCTCTTACTGAGTCTTGAAATTCCATTTTCAGCTGAAGGCACTGCTCTTCTTTGCCTCTCCTGTTATAAGTTGCTTAGTTCTGAGCAATGTAATTAGCACAAGTCCAAACGTTGTGTTAATAGCTTGAGTTTATCACCTCCCAATTAGCTCCCTGAGCAGAGAGAGTATTTTCCTCTGGCACGCTGGTTATAATAAGATGTATTCAATAAACACCAGGCTAAAGGTGTACCCATCCAGAAGGCAAAACTGTCAAAAGACCAGGATTGCTAAGATCAGAATGAATGTCCCTTTTAACTTTGCCAGAGCTGCATGCTGCCTCACGTTATTCCCTCCTGATTACAGCATCTGACATTGCTTTTTGGTCTGTATGGTACTGGAGAAAGTCAAGTACGATGGATTGGAGGTGTGAAACTGTGCTGGGGCTTACCTGCCTTCTCAGAGATGGCCTGGGGGCCCTTGGCAGATCTCTTCTCTGAAAACATCCAGGAAACTCATGCCTCAAGAGAAAAAAAAATTAAAAAGACTACATTCAGCATTAAATGATGACTAAATGTCACAACTGACTGCAGAAAGTTGTGGCCTCTCACTGAAGGGTCAGTGTTGTCAGCACAGGAGTTCTGTGGGATGTATGGTGGGTGATGCTGATGTGAGCAGAGGCTGCATCTGCACACTGTGTGATCCTGATCCACATGCTCCTATAAACTGCCGGTTACATGAGCTGAGCCAAGCGCTCCTCGTGAGGAGAGGAGGGTGTAAGAGCGATACTCAGCCCATGCTGCTCCAATGTAAAGGCTTGGAAATGTGTTTTTCTGCTTTTAGTTCATCTGCAAGGAGGCTGTAGACTGCTCCTCATCTGCCTGTGGCTGTTACAGAGGCCAGCATTGATTTTATTTTCTCCTCATTTCTTCAGGGTGTTTCTTTTTGTTTTCCTCTTTTTATAGATTTCTACTTGCTGATGCCCCTAGGGGTCATTTGTCCACACTAGATTTTATAGGAGAGGACTCTTCCAACTTCCCACAGACACTTCAAGAGTGTGAGCCATGTTCATGTAGTTTTATGTGAAAGAGGAGGAAATTAAAGAACCTCACTCCCAAATCTGGAGCGGGGAAGCTCACTTGTAAAGGCTATGGACAACTGATAGTCTTTCCTTGGCCTCTTTGCTTTCATTCCATAACCAGGGGCTTTTTTTATCACACACTTTAGAAGAAACAGCAATTTGGAGTCAGCATGAAATTTGGATGACCTTTGCAGATAAAATCTCCAAAATACTGCAGTGGAGAGGCACTGTAGTGAGATGAAGGAAATATGTCTATAGAGGGCATGGAAATTGGTAGGTCATGGTCAAGGACAGGGCAAGAGAACAGGCTGGGCCTTCCTTAAGGGAGGTTTGGGTTTTTTCCTCTGAGATTAACTCCTTTAAACTTCAGTAGCAGTTCAGTGGAAGACAGTTCCTATTTCACACTTCCCAGGTAGTCATACAGGCACAGAATGGTTTGGGCTGGAAGGGACCTTAAAAATCATCTAATTCCAACCCTCTGCCATGGGCAGTGGAACCTCTCACTAGACCAGGCTGCTCAACCTGGCCAAGCTGGCTTTGGATACCCCCTCCACCATTTCCCTGAGCAACCCATTCCAGTGCTGCACCATACTCACCTTAGTACGGTGTCACGGTGGAGAAAGTACCAAAAAATTAATTCAGACTTGCTCAAAAAGCTGTCAATAACATTTTTTTTTCTTGTTTTAGAAACTGTTGATGCTGAGAAAATAGGATGAACTGTTTTTGCCATTTTGATCAATTCATTTTTCAGTGCTGTGTGCTGAAGTTGAGCCCTTTGTTTTTTAGGGGCGATTCATTACTATAAAACTTGATTGCATAATTGCTGTAGCAGAAGTACTTTAAACCAGCAGAAATAAGCCAAATTGTTACAATAATTATTGTCAGAGAGCACGGGAAGGTTGCTGTGCTTCATCAGAAACAGCCTTACACAAGTGGCTGTAAGTCATTCAGTCCTCTCCATAAATTAGACCTGCTCGAACAGTGCTTGGAACCAGCATGCAGGTTTTGTACTCGGTGAGATGAGATAATATGGTTGGGTTTTTTAAGCCAACAGTTAACATTAATCTATTTCTTGTTTCACTTACAGAATAAAACCATAAAATCTAAATGATTCATACACTTCAGCCATCTTTCCAGAAGTGGTTTTGATAGGTAAGGTTTTAATTCTCAGCGGAAGGTAGGCTGCTCCCGATCTTCAAATGCATTTGAGCACCTTGCTGCACTTGACAGTAAGACATGGGTTTGATTTCTAATTACATCTTTCTATGAAGTTCTTACCTGAAGAAAAGATAAGTTGAAGTCTAGATTAAAAAGAAAAAAAAAGTATAAATTAGCCTATATGGTGTCAGAACTGACTTGCTAGTCATACATTATTACTTAAGGCAGTCCCAGAGCCCTTGTGGTGTAAGAGCTTTATTGGATTCCAGAGCTCAATAAAAATAGGGTTTTTTCGACAGCCCCAGTAGAAAGGCATTTAAACACTAAGCTTTCAATAGATGTTACGTAATTTTGTTCCCTTTTATGCTTCCTCTGCACTACATCAAGCTGGTGCCCTTCTGGAAAGGAAAGGGACAGGGACCACTTCTGCTGATGCCTTCAGAAAGCAGGATTACATGCAGGGAGGTAGTCAAACCACTGGAAAACATGCACTGGTCATTTCAATATTGACAAATGACTTTGCATTAACAAAGTACTTTAATACTGCTGCTACAGGTAAATATTGTTATTCTGTAAGCGTTTTTACTCTGAAAATATTCTGTGTTGTATGGAGAGACTAAATAATTCATCTGGACCCCAATGTAAAACAGAAAATCTGAAGGGTGTAAACTCTTATGACATTGTTTTCCTGGGTTAAAGATGCAAAAATGCTTTTCTAGGACTTCTGTGTAGTTAAACAGTTAAACTTGCTCTTAACTTTGAAGTGTGATAGAAGATCTGCAAGCTTCAAACAGACCTAAGTCCCTGAGTGAGGGATGCTTTGCTAAATCAAAAGGCTAATCCCCCAGATGCTCCCTCCCAGAATGTATTGATTTTTCCTTAAGAAGCTGGCATCCATCCCATCTCTTCCTTGCTTATAAACCTTGATCAAAGATGTTGCCTGTGCTACATGCAGGCAAGAACTCTGTAAAGTTTTTCTGTCTAAATCATCAGACTAATTTATAATTTGTCTACAGAGCAACTGAATGGCTAAGGGAAAAAAAGTCATAAGTAGTTAAGATTTTGTTTTCTTTCAGTGGATGGCATTAAGACAAGGAAGCAAAATTAAGGAACCAGAGAAAACATGCAGCTGGTTGCAGAGCCATAGGTTGCAAACCCTCAAATGCGTTCAGGACAAATACTTGTGTCAAAGTATAAAACCTTTCTCACTGTCAGGTGGGTGTAGAATCACAGGATCACAGAATTGTAGGGGTTGGAAGGGACCCTAGAGACCATCGAGTCCAACCCCCTGCCAGAGCAGGTTCCCTACAGCAGGTCACACAGGTTGGTGTCCAGACAGGTCTGGAATATCTCCAGAGGAGTCTCCACAACCCCCCTGGGCAGCCTGTCCCAGGGCTCCATCACCCTCACTGTGAAGTGAGTTTCATATTGTGAAGTTCTTTCTCATATTGGTGCAGAACCTCTTGTGGTCCAACTTGTGGCCATTGCCCCTTGTCCTGTCCCCACAGGCCACTGAGAAGAGGTTGGCATCTCCCTTTGTCTGCCACACTTCAGATATTGATAAACATTGATCAGATCCCTTCTCAGTCTTCTCTTCTCCAGGCTGAACCCCCAGCTCAGACTTTCCTCACAGGGGAGATGCTCCAGGCCCTTCATCATCCTCGTGGCCTTCACTGGACTCTCACCAGGAGATCTCTGTCTGGTTTGTACTGGGGAGCCCAGAACTGGACCCAGGACTCCAGGTGAGGCCTGACCAGGGCAGAGTAGAGGAGGAGGAGCATCACCTCCTTCCACCTGCTGGCCAGGCTCCTCTTAATGCATCCCAGGATCCCATTGGCCTTCTTGGCCACCAGGGCACACTGCTGGCTCATGGCCAACCTGTCACCCACCAGGACTCCCATGTCCTTCTCCACAGAGCTCCTCTCCAGCAGGTCACCCCCAGCCTGTCCTGATACCCGGGGTTGTTCCTTCCCAGGTGCCAGACCCTGCACTGGCTGTTCCTGACCCTCACCTGGTTCCTCACTGCCCAGCTCTCCAGCCTGGCCAGGTCTCACCCAATGGCAGCACAGCAAAACCTAGTTAGACCCTGATTCTCTGGCCCAGCAGTGAGGTGATGCCTCCACAACTCTGAAAACTGTACCGGTAACGGGTACCACACGCCTGGTGTGAAGGACCCCCAGGGGTGGCTGTGCAGATATTCAGAGTTAAAGCAGAAACCAGGGAGGTCTGTACAGCCTCAGTAACCGTGAATCTGCCCCATGCTCCTTAGTTACAGAGGGGAGGGCTCATGCCATGTGGTGAAGGGGGCAGAGAACACACTGGTTTGTTTTTCTTTTCTTCTGTGTTCTAGATCCCTTATTTTGATCAAACCAGTAAAACCTTTCAGAGCCCTTCACAGTGTTCCTTCCAAATGACAGATCTTCACTCCTTTGGTATGGACCAGTCTGATTCGTGCAGTCAGTAGCACTGCATTTATCTGCCAGGTTTGAGTCCAAGCTGTCTGGAAACACCCATGAAAAGCACCACAGTGAGCACAATTGGAGATAATCTGACAAAGAAATGCGGTGGGTGTTTTGCCCAATGCTCTGCAGGCTTATAGATCTGATGTAACACAGAGCTGTACCTTACCAGACATGTTCTGGCACTGAGGGATGCTAAAGATGCAGAGTGTGTAAAGGAGCAAGGTCAGACCCACCTGTCTTAACACAATCTGTGATGAGAACAAAAAACCACAGGAAAATGGGAAGTCACAGCACGTATTTGGACTAACAGTGGATGTGGGTGGTGTTTTGCAGGGGGTGGTGCCTGTGCATGATCAGCTTCCTGAAGGTTTCCTGTCACTGCTGCTTGCAGACTTTCTTCCATCTTGATTTTTAAAGTTGAGCCCTCCTATGTATATAGCTTTGGGGAAAACCTTAACATTGGTAAACTTCTGAAAAAATGTGTGTTGTATTTGAATAGCAATCTGGGTATTTGTCTTTTTTTTTAGATGCTTGAGATACAAGACTGTAAGAATAAGAATCAACAATTTGATTTCTTGACTCTGAAAGTTAAGGGAGTGAAAGGATCCTCTCTTATTTCTTTGGAACCTGTTTGCTGATCTCAGGGATCAAAACTTGGGGCATAGCAAACCACTTTGCCAGCAGATGCAGCAGATCATCTTCTGATTTCAGTTTGTGACTAGATACTATTAGTAAGTTCTTCTTGATTTTCAGCATAAGAAATGCCAAGAAAATACCATGACATCATCTGCCCCAGCAATGCTTTGTCATTGAGAATACGTGAAAAAACGTCTAAGGATGTCAGGTTGGTTGTGAAGTTGTATTTCTATTCTCCTGCTTGTCAGTATCTATATTTGCAGGGGGGATTTTGTATCTCTCACTCCCCACCCCTGACTCCCATTTCTGTTTTCCTAGCTTTTAGTAAGAACTCAGTATATACTGTCTGTATGAGAGGCCAAAATTGCACTAGTAAGAAGGGAGGGTGAATGCAAATGCTGGTGGAATGTTACATATGGCTGTCATTTAGGTTGGAAGTTGTTACACTCCTGTGTAAAGAGTGGCAGATGCTCCTGATACCTTGAGGTATCTTTTCTAAGCCTTATGATTTGAACTTGCATCATCTGTTTCTCAGCTCTACCATCTTCATTTGACACCAGGCACATTTTCAAGCAGCCTGAGTCAACATGGAAATAGAAACGGACAGAGTCCTAGAGGGGACTTTCACCCCCCTACTTTTCTGATTTGTTTACCACAGACAGGATGAAATGAGCAACCATTTGTATAGGGAGATTCTGTCCTGGGGAAAGGAAGTGTTTGTATGCAGTGCCTTCAACAGAAAGGTAACAGCAACTGGTGTTGTGTGATGTTTTTCTTTGGTT
Organism: Heliornis fulica; assembly: GCA_013399135.1. Taxonomy (NCBI): domain Eukaryota; kingdom Metazoa; phylum Chordata; class Aves; order Gruiformes; family Heliornithidae; genus Heliornis; species Heliornis fulica. The sequence continues at coordinate 69,314 of VXBZ01005291.1, read as the reverse complement.
CTCTCCCCCACCCCAGTATTATCATAATGAGATGCCATTGCAGCTACTCACTTGCTCCATGCTGCACTGAACATGGTTCAGTGGGGACCTGCAAGAGCCAAAAATCAAGGTGGTTTCAGGAGCATGCCCCAGAGAAACCAGACAACCACAATAATGGATTTCAGAGAACTTTACCTGCAATCTTGGCCATGCAATGCAGTAAGCAAACTATCTTGTTTAGTACAGCACAGTAGTAATTTATATTTCATTACAGAACTTCTGAATGTACTGGTGTGTGACTTGGAGAGTCAGATGTCTTATATTTAAAAATTCAGGTCCTACTTTTACAGTGAAGACATACAGTTCAACTTTGTGTCTGAATTTCAAAGCCAATCTCAGTTCATCTGCAGATGCAAACCTTTTGTATGAAGACAAGCTTGATGTGAGGAGGGCACCATCTTGGAGGGGTACACTACATTCATGGCTTTTGGCTAGTAAGAAGTACTGTTAGCTTAGCTGAGGGGAGTGAATATATCACTTTTGTTGGAAAATTACTTCTGTCTCACCTCAGCTGATTTAACCTCTGATGGTTTCTCAAGGCATTGCTTCCTGTGCACTGCAGACAGCTGGAAAAAGGTAATTGAAAAAAATAAATTAAAAGACATACTACAATCCATAGGTGCTACCAGTTTCTGTCAATGTTAATTCAAATTGGTATTTGTGTATTGTGTAGCACCCTAAGCCTGTTAGGGTAATCTGTGGCTCTGTTTCCAGCTACTGGGCTCTCTTGGACTCCACTGCTGAGTGCACAAGCAGATGTCCTGTTTGCTGTAGCTGTAGTTTTAGTACTCTTTACATTGAGCACAGACAGCACAGTGATGCACAGACATTAAAGCTGGTAGACAAGGTTCCAGCCCTGCTGTCAATAATAGGTGGGCTGTGCTCCTGTATCATTATGATGCCATTTGATCATAATGATTTAGCCATTGATCACTTGAACTTCTGGACTCTTCCAGAGAGAAGGATAACAAGTTGTTTAAGCAGGCTGAGATTTACTGCCTGAGAGCTTCCTAATGTTTTAATTTAAGGATTATTTGTCCTTTCCCCTTCAACACGGTGTAGCAGGACTCGGTGAGTGCAGGTCCCTGTAGTGGGAGCACTGCACCTTCCAGAGCACCCCTGGGAACCTGTCCAAACACAGTTCATCGATCAGGCTGTTTGCAGAAGGAAATACCTTACAAAGCCAACATCTGTTCTGAGAGTGCTGTAAAGAGCCTTGCATTAGCAGGTTTCCATGCTGGCCTTTCCTGGCCAAATCAAAGGCTCCTGCTCTCTGTGGTCAGTGCTTAAAGACCTGAAAGAATAAATAGAGTGTATATATTACTAGCAACATCCAGACATCCAGATTTGTATCTCAAGATATTTAGACAACACACTTAAACCCTGCTGCTGTCAGGGTGCTGTGATGTTTTCTAAATAAGGATTGTATGTTGAAGTTGGGTATAAAGTAGAGAAATGTGCTCTGATAATTGAATCCTAATCTCATATTTCATGGGTTTGTGCATTTGGAGCACCATCTGATGACCCAGTCACATACATCCACAGATGAGTTTTCTCCAGAGGTCACTTTCTGTGCCTTGGGCTCAAAACATACCAGAAGGCACTGGGAGACACTGGAAAGTGTATGCTGGTACAACTGGTAGTCTCTTGTTAGTGATGTCTCCCCTGGTAACTAGCTGATGTGTGCAGGCATCAGGATAACAAGGATAACAAAAAGTCATGAGCTGTCCTACTGGTAGCAGTTGGGTTAGCTCAGTTTGCAGTCTCACCTGAGATGTCTGCATCATCTGAGATGTCTCTACATCTGAGGCTGTGAAGTGCAAATCTAACAAGATGCAGTCAGCCACTTGCATTTTGAATTATTACTTCTCCTTGCTTCCTAATCAGTTGGTTATAACACAGGAAAAACGGTTTCTGATTTTTTTTCTTCTGATTCTGGCTTCGATGGAATCAGAAAAATGCAAAGAGACGCTAGAAAATGGAAAATAAGGAAAGGACAGTTTCTCCTGTTCTTTATTTCTAAATAAAATAGGGATTGCATTGCTTCTGGAACTGTAAAAGCGATGATGGAGGAGACCTGATGTCTAACTTTGGTGATTTCCAAATGCAATTTAGTTATTCCAGCAGTTCTTAAATAAGTGACATGTTAATGCTCAAAGAGGGCAAATGCAAAATTCCTCATATACCTTCTGCTGCTAGCAGGGGTTTGCAAGGACACTTACAGGACATGCTAACAAAGTGGAGCACCTTCCTGCTGCTTTCCTTCATAGGGCTGCACTGCTGCAGCTTGGGTAGCCCCAGGGAGCGGTGCTGATACTGGTGAGAGTCTTGCTTCTTCCCATTCTGCTACACATGAATCATCTGGTTCCTTTCATATCATTTCAATGTCAGATTTCCAGAACTCTCTTAATTCCTAGCATTTCTCAATTAATTCACATTAAATTTCTACAGAGCCTGCAGCACTTAGCTGAACACAACTTTGTGTTTAACATCTGAACTTGAGTCATAAGCATTTCAGAGCTCACTGTATTTGGGACAGAACTGCCTATAACTTACATCTTGATTATCAAATCCAGTTTATTTTCTATTTCCCAATAGTTTTTTGTCTGTGCTGGTGCAGCAAACCTTAGAGGAAAACTAGAAGATTAATTTTTGAAACATGCTCTTCATGTTCTTTAGTTCCAAAAGTCAAAGAAATCTCACTGGATTGTCCCACTCATTTTATTTATGGTTTTATTTATACTTTAATTTTTTTTTCCCATCTTTTAGACATAGTAACAACTTTGGGGTTGTCATCCTAGAGTGCCCTGAGGTTTGAAAGTTTCCAAAAGTTGCTATTTTTTGTTTACCGTTTTTCATTTCATTTGAAAGACTCAGCTGCTACAATTTCAGTATCTGTATGGGGAGAAATGTCCAGACACTCAAGATATAATTTCCAAGGTAACACTACAAAATTGCATGTTGGTCAGTAGCAAGGGAGGGGAAGAAAAACACCAAATCTCTTTGCCTGACTCTTCTGTGACTGCTGTTTGTACCTGGCATACAGCAGATGGTCTTCTGCTGGTGGATACATGAGTGAGAGGTGTTTGAAAGCTCTTTCTTTGCTGGGGCACATCGGAGAGAGCAGATACATCCACTGCACTTCACACAGGGGAAGGTCTTTTTAGTGTGAAGAGTGTTTCTGCTCTGTGGACCAGCCACGGTGTGCAGTGGGAGCAGGTTTCTTCCACAACCTCCTTTGGCACCAGAAAGACTCTGGAGCAGTGGATGAAGCAATGGGTTTTCAGCAGCCAAACAGAGCTGTGCACTGTTCTGGAGGTTTCCTGGTGGAGACAGCTGGGAGAGGCTGGTCAGCCTTGTGACTGCCCCTTCCCCCAGAGTTCTGCATCTGGGCATCTTGATTTTGCCTTTGGATTTCATGTTTCTTGCATCTATTAGCTGTTCTCCTCCACTTCTGACACAACTGCTTCCTCCAAGCACATGCCTCTCTGCCTGGAGTTGAGCTGAGCTGTCCCAGTGGGCATGACTGTGTTTCTGAGATTTGAGCTGAATGCAGGCTCCAGCTTTACTGATGCCTGGAGGGACGAAGCCCTTACAAATGGCCATCTGGTGGGTTAGCAGGCTTCAGGTATTCTCATGTCCTTTGTAGCCATACAGAGCAAAGACAATGAATTTTTGTTCCCTAGACTCACGTATTCCAATCTAGGGCTTCCACAGCATTCACTTTTTAAACCTCATTTTGGTTCTCAGCAGATGAACCAGTGTTGGTGAATGGTGTCAACCCATGTTAGTAACTCCACTCATTTCCAAACACAGCTCTTCCAAGGAAAAGTCTTCCTTCTCTCACAGAACTAATATTGGTCTAAATTGGGCCTTTTTGCATTTAGGAAGAAGTATATCAGTGATAAGTAGCTGTTCAAACAAATCATGCAAAACATTCCTTGAGAAGCTGCTGTTTTCAAGCCAGAAGTTACACTCTGTTTCTACCTCCACCATATTAAATTACCCACAGAAACATGCCCCAAACAGGGACCAATGCATTTAGCTGCAGCAGAGTTAAAAATGGGGTAAAACTGAAAAGTTTAAAGCAAATGCCTGTTACAAATCTGCTTTACTCGATGTACTCACCACATTTGTTTTCTTGTTATCAAAACGCTTTATTTGATCCACAGAGCTGCCACTTGCTCTTTTTGACACATGAAGATACTAAACATCATTTAAACATCACATTTTATACTATAGGGCAAGACTTCTCCTTGTCAGTCTCTTCAGATGACTTTCATTTTAGCATTTAGATGTATAAAGAAATATGTGTACTGGGATGTATTCTCAAAGGGTATCTGCAAATTCGTGTTTAACTGGTAACACCATTAAGAATAAATCACACAGATTGAAGGAGGATGGCTCTAATCTATACACTGACCTCAGTGTATGAAGATGTCTAAACCCGTCTTTTTCAAAATGACATTTCCATATGTTGTTGAGAGAAATGTTTTGAATAAAATGACAGAATAAATATGTGGTTATCCAAGGAATCTCCTCCAAGTACCTTAACTGGTCAAAGCAGTTCATAGAATCATAGAATCCTGCAGTCTCCTGAGCTGGAAGGACCCATCAGGACCATCAAGTCCAACTCCTGGCTCCACACAGGACCAGTCAAGTCAGAGCAGGGGACTGAGCACATCATCCAGACACTTCTTGCCCTCAGTCCAGCTGGGTGCTGGGACCACTTCCCTGGGGAGCCTGTCCCAGTGCCCAACCCCCTCTCAGGAAAGAGCCTCTTCCTGACACCCAGCCTGACCCTCCCCTGGCACAGCTTCATGCTGTTCCCTCGGGTTCTGTCCCTGGTCCCCACAGAGAGGAGATGGGCGCCTGCCCCTTCGCTGCCCCTCGGCAGGAAGCCACAGACC
>VXBZ01005291.1:0-64272 GCA_013399135.1 Heliornis fulica | reverse complement strand
CCCCAGGGGACGGGTGTCTCTCCTCTTGCCTGGGCACACTGCTGGCTCCTGGGGAACTGGCTGTCCACCAAGACCCCCAGATCCCTCTCGGTACGGCTGGTGTCCAGAATCTGATCCCCCAGTCAATTTACAGACACGTACCCCAGCACTTGCTGGTACTCAGAGAGGAGCTTTGGGAGGCATCAGAGGTGTTCAGTCCCTGGTGACTAGGGGTTGCTGCTAGCACCTCACTCTTAAGTGCAGCAGTATCCTTGAATGCCAGAAAGTTCTGGCAAGGTTTACTTCAGCTCCCCTTTCACTGCTGCCAGCGTTGCAGTGGCAGCGTGTTGTGTTGGGCTTTCTTTAGGGATTGCCCTTTAGCTTCAGCTTTGTCCTCTCGCCCATTTGCTAGAAGGGCTCCAATTAGTCAGGTAATTTTCATTAGCACATGAGCTCTAGGCTTCTAATCAGTCAGCTCTGCACATGTTACAAGTGTAACCAGGAGCTTAGTTGTGTTCCTTATCAAAGCATCTACATCCAGCACCGGGGCACCGTTCCCCTGTGGAGTCAAGGCGTGTGTATGTGAGGACTCATTTATTTATGGCAGCTCCTGAAGAACTTGTGTCAGGGCTCTTATTCAGCAAAAGCACTGCCTTACTTCACATCACCTAATTCCTCTTTAGCACAGGCACTTTTATTCTGAATAATGGCATTTGTTGAAGTGTCAGGTCTAGTTACTCGTCCTTCATATCAGCCCGGTCTCTCTTCCCTGGCTGACGAGCTGTCTGTGATCCGCAGGGTGAGGCAGAGGCAGTGTGGAGGGATGCCTGCAGGGGTTTGAGAAAAGCTAAAGAGGACTCAGTCCTGCAGGGTTTGCTAAGAAGTCACTTACTTGTTATTAAGGGCCCAGGATTGGGCTTGGAATGCTGTAGCCTCTAGATCATGAACACAAACAAAAAACCACAAACAAACAAAAGGCTCAACCCCTTGTTCCAAACAAAGAAGTAATTACATAGGGAAATGTTCCATTTTGTAATACCCCAGGTTTGTCTTATTTCTGCTGAGGCTTGCACAACACTAACTGACAAAGCTACACATAGATGAGTGTCATCCTGAGGCTGTCATTAGAGATTTATAGAAATACAGATCAGAGACCTTAATTAAGGTTTCTTGCATCGTGGGCATCAGGAGAACACTGGCAAAAGGCCTACTCCAATCCAGTGAGAAGAATTTCCAAGGATGCATCTGACCAGTGAAATGAGTCAGTGGGTTCTTTGCTCCAGTGCCAGCCTGAGCTCTCCATCCCTTCATTGTGAAGGATCCTGGAGACACTGATGTGGAAGAGAGCTGAGCTAGCCACAAATGCCTCAGCCTTGGTCACACACAGGCTCTGTCTGTGTGACTCGGCCTCCTCACCCGGAAACAGGACAGATGAAACTTGCTTTGGGTGGTTTATTATATGTGTATTAACTCTGCAGAGAGGAGAAGGGAACAATAGTGATCAAACAAAAAAGGCAATTATAGCAGATGGAGGTGGTTATGGCACTTTTGAAAGGAAAACCCTGTGTAGTGAAAGTCAGTATGAATAGTATCTTACTAGGAGATAAAACTCTGGCAGGTCCTCTTGGGTGGGGAGGGAAGAGTAAGAAGGTTGGAGGTCAGGGGCTCACACTGCTCAGACACAAGTTCCACTTTGCTTTTTCCAGCATTTATTTTTTGCTGTTTTTTTTTTTTTTGTAGCTATCTGCATGTAATTAATTTTAATTGCTTAAAAACCTGCTGGAGGGCTGTGATCAAGGCTACTTAGAATCATGCTGATGTAAATTCACAATAATCATGTTGAAGTCAACAGTTCAGCAGTGGGGACACACACCGCAGAGCAGGACAGCTGACCTGCTGTGTAACCTCATCCAGCTGCTAAATGGGGACAAATATGTTGTCCCTTTCTAGAAGATTAATAACGTAACGTGCTGCTATATCTCTGGACAGAAGGTGCTGCACAAGTGCAAAGTTTACTTCTAAGCAGTGCTCAGCATTACTGAATTCATAGAATCACAGACTGGTTTGGGCTGGAAGGGACCTCAAAGGCCATCAAGGTCCACCCCCCCTGACATGGGCAGGGACACCTTCACCAGACCAGGCTGCTCAAGACCCCATCCAACCAGGGAGGGGGCAGCCACCAGTTCCCTGGGCACCCTGTGCCAGGGCCTCACCACCCTCAGAGGGAAGAATTTTTTCCTAAGATCCAATCTCAATCTACCTCCATTAAGTGGAAGGAACTTCACAGAAAGTTTAACAGCCATTTTAATAAACCTGGCTTCAGTTCATATTAATGGGGCAAAAATTCAGTGGTCTTCTGAGGGAGAATGCCAGTGCAGTGCTGAATCACTTGGAGTGTTAATATTTGTTAATATTTGTTGGTATTTGTTAATACCAACCACCCAAAACCAGTTGACCTTATGGCAAATCAAGTCTCCTCTATGTAACACCAAGTTTTTACTGAGAGGCTATTCCTCCTTTTGCATAAATTTTTACCATTCTGTCTGGACAATATGACTGATTCAGACCAAATTCATGTTGGTGAGGGATTCAGTAGAACACAGAACTGAGATTTGTTCCTGTGTGCTTCTGGCCACAGTATGTGCTCATGAAAATTGATGATAGCTTTAATTTTTGCCCTGATGGCCTTGTCCTGGTTCCATTGATGCTCCTGGTATGCTGAAGCCTATGTGGAACTGTATAAAACCTTGAAATTTTGGACCTGGAAAGATTAGACAGGAAGTTATGTTAGTTTACCTGTGGGATGGAAGAGAGTGCAGAGAGAAAAAACACACAACTTGAGTGTGACATTAAGATGGAGGACAAAAAGCTGTTATACTGAGCGTTGCAGAGATGGAGAGAAATTGATATAAAAATCACCACTAGACAAAAAAAAGAGGTTGGCAGTCCTTTCAGTGTCAGGATTGCTTTAAAACAAGATCTGGAAATCTATATTTAATTAGATAGCTATTGTACTGCGTGCTAAATAAACACTATCTAATTATTAAACATGGGATTTATTGAAGTTTAATAGATGTATCTAAAACTCTAATTCACTTAGCCTGAGTAAACAGGTTTTAAATGATCAATATAACCTTGTATACAAGAGCTCCTCTTGCCAGTAAACCAGGCTAGCATTCAAAAGCCATGATTATGTTGCTGTTTCCTAATAGGATTTTTCTTAACAGAATATACCACAGCACCGTGTGTTTGTCAATGCTGTTTGTTGTAAGATCCAGACTGCTATTTGCAGAGCACATGTACCTTACACACTTGTTCACTTGCCATTGAATGCAGCAAGTGAAGCTGTAAGCAATGATAAATTCAACATTCCTGTAAGGCTCTTGCTAGCAAGGCCCTTGGCAACAAGGCAGGCTGAAACCTGAAAACAACAACCATCTTCGTGTCCTTTCCCTCCTTGCCCGTCTCCCCGGCGCACAGATGCACACGGATGCACAGCGTGATGTAGTGCTGACCCAGGTGCTGCATATTGCAATCCTGTTGTCTTTTTCTGTCTCCAGAATTAAAGGTCAGCCTGTGATCCAATAAGATGCACTTTTAGCTTTCATGATTTTGAGAAAATTGAATGCTGCTTTGTGAGCTTTTAAAGTCAATGCCCAAATTTGATTTGAAAACTATGGCTATACTAAATGCCTCAAAATAGCTCAATTTTTCTCTAGACCAACTTGTGTTGCAAAGGCTTCTTTAGAGCATGAACATTCAGAAAAATACACCAACTTGGAATCTGGTGTACCCTACTGATGGGGAATGGGAGCTGCTCTTTGAGCTGGGAGCTCCTGCTGCTTGCTCCTTGCTTGGCCTTCTTCATACACTTAAGCCCTTTACAGAATAGGATCTATTTAATATCTAAAAAGGATCATAAATTAAAGTCCAGGATAATACATCTAACATGACATGATCTTTCTAGCAGCGTTTTCTAGCATGTGCTGCTTCATGTGGGCATCCCTTGATTTTTACCAGAGCACCCAAGAGGTGTATTTTAGAGATAGGACTTCTGCTAAAAGGGTAATTCTAGGCTTTTTTTTTTTTTTGGATGAGCTCTCCAACAGTCCCTGTCAGTCTTTTATCTTAAGCTAAGAAAAGGAAAGAGAGAGAGAAAAAAAAAGCCATCAATAATTACTAGCCTATATTTGGAAAATTCAATCTCTGATGTAAGCAGGAGACTTGGCAAGGAAGAAAAGAGTTTGTATTCTGCTCAGAATAAATATAGCATTTCTAAGTGCTTTGCTGCTTCTCTTTGCAGTAGAGCTCTTTGTCTTTTAATGCTGCTTTTAGCAGGTTTGAAGATATCCTCCTTTCAAGTTTCTACCCTCTCTGTTTCCTACTAGGTTCTCAGAGTTGCCTCTTTTGTTTAGGTCGAGAGTGGTTTTATTTTTTCCTGTAAGGAGGCATCCCTCTGAATTAATCAGGAGTCAGAATACCATGAAAGTGCATGTGAGACTGTGAATAGGAGGTAAGTTACCCAACTGCTGAACTAATCTTTATGGGGTCTGGACCAACTGATGGTTTTGGACCATAGCCATATGGATTTGAACTGACCTGTGTTCCATCATTGTATTTTCTGGGATGTTCAGGCTATGAACAAACATTTCTATGCAAATCTTTCGGTGCCTTCTCTCACAGATATCAGGGAATGATGGTTTTTATCTTCAGCATTTGCTTCATCTTCTTGTGTCCGAGCATCCCTAATGGGCTATTTTAACAGATCCCACTGGACATTGTTATTAAAAATATAAACTTCATCTTGCCTACTCTTCCTTTAGGGCAAAAGGTACAGAACCAGAGCTCATAATTTTTGGAGATCAAGACAAATTTGGCCATTAATTCCTCATCCTGATACTGGCTTTAGACTTTGCCTTGTTCTCCTATCCTGTTCCTCATTCCTTTAGGACTTGGTGCCATGAGTTGGACATGTTACTTTTTAGCTGAAATAGCTTCTTAATGTTTGGAAGACAGATGGACAATTAGTGTTCAACGAAAAGGAAAGCACAGTTTTTGGAACTCCAGTCTCTCTTATCTCTCAGTCAGCATCAGGAGAGATGCTCCCTTGAGAGGAACCCCTGTCAACTCAGATAGATTAGAGTAGCCATTGCTGTATTCTGATCAGCAAGATCATTTCACTATTATTTCCAACCTTGTTTGAGCTGGTGTGTGGCATTGCTCAAGAAAGGAAACTAGTGGAAAGGATTTTGGAAAACACCCACTTTTCCATGCATACTACACTTGTATTAACTCAGAGAATGTAGCATAAGTGGTGGTGGTGTGACAGCAGCTACCCTAACTCCTCTGAAGAGCAGAGTGTGAGTTGTCCTTGTGACCGACACCGGAAAGTATAATAAACAAAAATGCACCCAAAACAAAAAGGCAACACAAAACCTCTCAAATCAAAGTTCAATCTGAGTCTGAAGAATAACTGTCTATACCAGGGGAGAAGTGCAGAGTGTTCCTCACTGATGGCAGAGGCTGCGCTTTAGAGAAGTGACATCATCGCCAAAAGGTCTTGAGGCATTTCTTGTGATGTATGGAAAATGGTATAACTGTCAAAATAAATATCTTCCATGGCATTAAATGGTACTTAAGATCTAAGGAATGGTCTCGATAGCTGTGGGTAAGAGACTTTAGGAGACCTTACTCCTACTCTCAGCTGTCAGAAGAGCTCAGTAAATCAGCTGGCCTTACTGTGCCTTGGTTTTCCTTCACATGAGTGTGAACAACGATCCCTACTTTGCCATGAAGTGATGCAGAGGTATGAGGTGTGTGACACAGACACTGGACCAGAGTCCTGCAATTCAGAAACTGTTCACCACCAGCATTCCTCGTGGATAACTACCATTCTTCCTGCTATGAAATATCCAGTAAAAAGGGGAAAATTTGCAGCCTGTTTCAAGCTTCTCTGCATGAGCCAGTTGGGAACAGTTTATCCATACTAAATTCGAAGCCTTATTTTGTATTCAGGTGACCTTGATTTTTGTACCCTGATGATAATTGCTTTAATCTGTTTTAATTCTGCTTTTGGTTGCTCATTGGGTTTACTTCTGGGCAGCAAGGGGGAGTGGTTTAACAAACTTTCACCTGATCAGTCATTTCTGTGAGTTGTGGAATAATGTTTTATGGTGATTTCATTGTTTCATATATCCAGCAGTGTGGGGTAAAGTACCAGACAGGGAGCACAGCAACTGAGAAATACGTTTGTGAATGCACACTCTAAGTCTCTAAAAAAATTTGAAAAATCAGAGGAAATTGTTTTTATGTAATATGTCTTCAGAGGGACAGCACTTTAGCAATGTGCTCGTGCAGTTTATCACCAAGGTGACAATAATCTAATGATGTATTAGTAATACATCACTGCAGTGCTTTCACACTATTGATGTATTGGAGATCATAAAGCATAGAGAGGGGCAGCAGACTTGCAGCCTGAAGTGCCTGCTAAGCCCTTTCCAGGTCTTTTCAAGTTGTTTTATTGCAAGAAGCTGTCAGGGAGAGCTGAGGTTTTCCCCTTGCTGTGCACAGTTGGGCCCATGCACACATGTGGAGCGCTGGTGGGGAGGGACAGGTGTCCCACGAAGAGAACTGAGAAGAGCCCTGATTCCCATGGCAGTGGCTGCAGGCTCTGTAATTGTCTTCAAACAGTGCAGGGACTCCTGTTAAGGTGGTTTGTTGACTGACAGTCTGGGATTTATGGCAACTGTAAATGCTCAGGAGGTTATTTACTTTTTTTTACCACCTCTGGTAGGTACCATGAAATGGCTTTGAGCCTTGACATCTCAGTATGCAAAGAGTGAGCCATATGACATCCCCACAGACACCAGGGCAGGGGGAAAAGGGTTCTCTCTCCATGGCAGTATATAGTATCTGCTTCTCTGGCCTCAACTTGTGGTTACATAGTAATGTCAGAAACTTCCTCTCCCTCTCTGGAGGTCATGTTTAAGGTCACAGAATAAAATTAATGCATACTTTTTTTTCAGCATCCTGATGTCCACTGCCTTATGTGCATTGTCCACAGGGTCAGTAGTACACTTGCTTTTATTTAAATGTGCTTTTCTTTAGGCTCATAGTACCTTCCCCATCCTTCAACCACTCCTCAGTAAACTCCAAACCCAGCCTGGTTGACCTCCAAGATAACATCCTAGAAATTAGGGCCCAATGCTCTGATAAGATCAACTTGAAGTAACAGGGTTTCTTGCAGCAGTTTCTGTGCTGACACTGGACTCTGAGGCAACTCATTATTACATGATTATGTTCCCCTGGTTCTTTGTCTTCATGGATTTGACTTCCAAGATCTCTGCAAACACAACATCCCCCCACCTCGAGTTGAAGCTAATGTTGAGTAGAAAGGGAAGGTGATGTTAATAATGTAAAAATATTCCCCCATCCCTGTCCTATCTTATGAATCCTCTTTGCTAGAACAAAATGCCATAACTAGTCAAGGAAATTTAACCCTTATAAAGGCTCCCTGGGCTGCTCCTCCTTAACAAGCTCTATAATACTGATGTAGTATGAAGGAATTCCATTGCAACATACACTCTGCCCAAAGGTGAGAGTAAATCATACCCCACTTCATGATGGAGAACAGAAGGGTGTGAGTCTGTGGGGATCAGAAATGCTTGGCTTGAAGCATTTTACTAATTGAGGACCAAATTATTGGCTGTGTGACTACGAATACAGTCCTTACCATCACCTTCACTGGATCTTACCTGCTGATGAAGGTAAAGTGATGGGGATTTCTGAGCAGTACTACCAGGGAGGGGTTTGGTTGTTTACAGAGAAAGCAGAAATAAACCAGGCATAACCCCTCTGCAGTATGATGGAGGTTTGCTTGCAATGAAAAGCCAGGTTTGTGCCGCAGCAGCCCCTGCAGGAGAGCTCGTGGGATGTGTAGCATATATGGTCCACTACACTTTCGGCTTATTGAAACTTCCATATGCAGTTGAATGTAAATTTAAAGATCATGTGCCTGTGGAGGCTGACTGGCCTTGGGGGGGAGATGGTTTGGCTCTTGGTTTCTACTTGGCTTCATTTTTTAATTTTTACTTTTTTTGCCTTTTTGTACTAATCCATTTGCATGGTGAACGTTGGGCCCCTCACCTCATAAGCAGTCTGCTCCTGTCCCTGGCATTGCTGGCTCTTTAGACATATTTTGCTCTACGCCCTTCTGAGCACAGATTAATTACACTGTAATTCAGAGTGGATGGACTTTTAATGCACTGGCTTCATTAGAATGTATCTGCTTGAAGCACAGCAAAGTAAAATACACTTATCTGTATGTTAATAAGTTAACCCGAGCCCTTCAGAGCATGTAAAGTAAGTTGGGGTTTTTTTTTTTACCTGGTGCTATCAGTGTGTTATTTAAAAACATTCATGTCAAATTCTTCCCTTTAAATAGCTTCCCCAAGCTCAGGTATAAAAGAAGCAGGTCTGGCATCTGGAGTCAAATCACTGTTTTTTTGTATTTTAGAATGAAAATTAAATTGCATGGGCTGGGCTGCACTGTGAATGGCTTTAATATTCCATCCTAGGCCCATGGAGAGGCACCTATAGCCAAAGTTAGCACATAGAGCAGAGTATTCTCTGCAGGTGTGATGCTGGGCTGATTCATCTTGATTTGCCAAGATGTTGATCCACAGCTGTGGCTGTGAAGATGAGCTGTGGTTTGACCAGGGAAATAAATAAAGAAATAAATGAAAGAATAGGAGTCTTTATTCTTGCTTCAGAGAAAGTCAGAAGGTAATGTAAAAGTAGTTATTTTGTGTAGCATAGGAGTCAAATAACACATAACTGTAATATTATTACATGTGAAGTTAGAGCTGTGTCTGGAAGCTGGAACCAGCCAGCCCTCCTGTCCTAGATTATGTAAGACACTTTGTGCCAGGCAGAGCCGGAGCCAGAGAGGCTGCCCAGTAAATCAGGAGTCGTGGGCTGGAAGAGAGATTTCTGCTTTTCAGTTACAGATGGAGCTGGAGAATAGTAAAATGGAATGACCAGCCTAGGGTTATGCAAGGCAGCTGAGACAGAGCTAGGAATGATGATACCTCATCTTGGCATGGCAGTCATTTATCCTGGCTGCTGCATGGCGACTCTGATCACAGGTCCCCTTTCCCGCCGCACACCAGTTTGGGAGGGGAGGTCAGAGAACAAATCTATCAGCTTTCTGGTAGTTTCTCCTGGATTTCTAGTTTCTACTGAATTCAATAGGTTCTGTTGTAGACAACGTGTTGAGTCCATCATTAGGGTTGTGTAGAGAAGAATATACATTTCAGTCTCAGTACTTTCCTGCTTTGAAATTTCCTTTTGACTTTGCCTTAATGGGGGAAACAGAAATTGTTGATGGACCATTTTTTTTTTCCTGTGCATCAAATGACTTTTGCTCCAAGTAAACCTTTAGCATCCACAACATCCTAAAGCAGTGAATCCCACAGTGCAGGATGTGTGAAGCATGAGGCAGGATTTTTTTTTTAAACATACCTGCTGATCATTTTACTACCTCCTCTCCAGTTCTTCTGTCGACAGACAGTGAGCAGCTATTTTTCTTTCCACTGTATCTGTGCTGCTCTCAGCTTTATAATCTTTGGTTTGTTGCTCCTCAAGAAGAAATGCATTTGATTTAAATATTCTTGAGATAACCTTAATTATTGTTGTTGTTCTTCCCTCTAATTTTAGTAGATCCTTTTAAGGTGGGTGAGAACTGCACAAAATATTGAAACTGTGGACTCACCATGGATTGATTCAGTACCACAGTGATGCTTCCTGTTCTGTTCTCTGCTCTTTCCTAATAATTCCTAGTGTGCTATTTTTCTTTCAGTGCTATTGAGCATCGAGCTGACATTTTAATTGAACTATTATAGCTCCAAGATCTCTCCTTTTTTTTTTTCCCCTGAAATGCTAATAGGCTACCAGATTTCATCAATTTAGGATTGCTTTTCCTCTTGTGTGCATCACTTCACATGCATCAACAGTGAATTTCATTGCTTTTTACAATTTTTTTTGTTTATGCACTCTCCATTATCCTTTTGTCCTCTTCAGTCAGTTTGTACCAGCTTGTATGTCTTGCTGTGATCTGTGGACTTTGTCATCTCACTTTTCCAGGAGCTTGGGAGGCTTCTCATTGTGTTTAAAGAACCCCAAAGGATTGAAGTACCTTGAAAACATGTTAATTCAGAATAAAGGCTGCCCATCTGAGTTCTGCTACTATGACTAGTTCAACCCTTCTGTGTTTTGTACAGAAGATGTGTGAGTGGATAAAACATGTCTGAGTTAGCAAACAGCAGCCAAATATTTACTTAATCATCTTGATTAAATGAACAGAATATTAACAAGGCAGGTAATGGGGAATATGTCCAACAAAATCATTCAACCACAACAGTTTTACCAGTCATTCAGGGAACAGGCTTTTGGCATTAGGGGTGTTTGTTTGCTAATTGGATTTACTCTAGCAGTGATTTCCTTAGTTCCTCACAGTTTTCAGTACTTCAACGTTCACCTCCTGTCTGAATGAAATCTGGTACAAGATTCCCATTTCCTTCAGAAAGAGTTGGGCCAGGCCTCTCCTCTTGTAAGAGGGTTTTAAAAGATCTGTATAGTGTAATCTTGTTTTCCAGCTAACTAATAGTAGAGCATCTCTGATACTTCTTTTTCTGTACCTTTCAGGAGATAACAGACAGATCATGTAAAAACTAGTTTGATAATTTTCCACTCCCTATAGAGTACTCACAAACCATTCGTGAAATAATAAAGCCTGTCACAATAACCTGTTTTTTTTTCAGATTTCAGGTTATATGGGAAAGGTTTCAAATAGGTCAGGAATGAACGAAGAGCTCTGATGTGTGTTTGAAGCGACAAGGTACAACACAGAACAATATTTATTTCTACAGAGCTCACAGTAATTTCTTCTGTCGAGCTTTGGCAAACTGGAAACAGAAAGTACATTATGTTTTCCTGCACTAAAGTCAAATCCAATGTATAAATTCATTTGACTGGTGACAAGACAGATTTTGGGCATGATGCTTCATAGAATCGTAGAATCATCAAGGTTGGAACAGACCTTCAAGATCATCAGGTCCACCACCACAACCACTCAACCGCCTCCCAAAGTGCCTTGTCTACATGTTATTTGAACACCCCCAGGGACAGCAACTCACCACCTCCTTGGACAGCCTGTTCCAATGCTTCAACACTCTTTTGATGAAGAAATGTTTCCTAATATCCAATCTGAACCTCCCCTGGCACAGCTTGAGGCCTTCATAGGCTTGAGGTTTGGGATTAGTAGGTGATTTTAAATGAGTACGTGTCTACGGTGTAATGGAGCAAGGAACTGTTCAGCTCCTTTCACAGGCACATCACTGTGAGTGATTCTGGATCTGTGTGTCTGGATCACAGCCCCAGGGGAAGGCACAGGACAAAGGTGGCCCTGCTGGCTGGCTGGGACAGGTGCCCTCGCTTTTGTCTGTCTGAAGTTACACGGGGCTGCTGTGAGCTGGCCTGGAGTCCAGGCAGGGAGATGTGAAGCTGACTTCACACACCTGACTAGGAAGCAACCTGAGTTTTATGACCCCCTCTGGTCCCTGACACCCTGATGAAATGCTCTTTCCCCGAGGTCAAGCACTCTTGAGCCCAGCTCTTCTCCAGAACCTCCTTGTTTGCCTCCTGTAACTGTTTCTCCGCTTTTTACCTCTTCCCTTGGTAGTCAGTCTGAAGTTTGCTGCTTGTGATGTTTCTCCTTTTACCCATCACTGCATAAATCTCAAGTTAAATTTGAGACCTGTGAATTTTGAGTAGTACTTTGATGTCTTACAATTATTCATACTTTATATATCGATATTGTACTTCTCATTCAGCACATCTCCAATCTCTCCTATTCATGTTCCTGTTCGCCTTTGATCTGTGTCATTAGTGAGTTCTTATTCTCTGTGAGGATACTTTTCTCCCCCTCACTTTTACAGACCTGACCACTTCACTATTGATTTTTCTCTTTTCTTTTTGCTTTCTCTTATCCTGTTGGTTTGGATATTTTCCTTTTTTTTTCCTTTCTTTTTTTTTTTTTCCCCAAACTTAACTACAATTGTTTATTTTTTCACCTACTTGATCAAGAATCATTTTCCTTAAGCCACTTTACCTAGAAAGCAGCCAGTGAAAAAGAAACGGACAAGAACAGGATCAGATTCAGGACAGTTTTAATGTGAAATGAAATCACAGGACAATGCCCAAGAAAGAGATATCAAAACAGTGGCAAAATATTGATCTTAGTTTGAAATCAGCCTGAAGTGAAGAGGTTTTCAATTCATTGCATTAATTAGTTTTGGTGTGGGGGTGGGGTGAGGAGAGAGAGAAAATTTTATTTTCAAAAGTGCTCAGAAGAGACAAATCCAGTACAAATAACCAAGGATCTTTCAGCTCTTCATTCAGGATTTCACTCGATTTTGGTTTTGTTTCCCCCCTCCCCCTCACCCCTTGTGTTCTTGGTGATGTTTTATTATTGCACTGTGCCCATGAAGGGAAATTGTTTCCAATCTAGTTCTGGAGTATTTTCTGCTGCTTGTTTGTGACACTGTAGAGGAACGTTGTCCAGCTGTCCTGGCTAAGGAAGCCTCTTGCAAGCCTGTCTGAACCAGAGGCAGTGTTGTCTTCTGCCTTTTGAGACCTGGGTAAAACAATAACCTGTTCTGCACTGGAAAAGTTGTGATGAAGAAAGGCAGAAATGATGAAGGAAAAGAAAAAAGTATCTGTTTTTTTTTTATTTCAAAGGAAGATGAAGTGAAAAACCCAACATAAGGTGAATTAAAAATTTAGCTGAGAATGTCTCCTATTCCAGAGAGTAACAAAGAAAACTTATTTTTTAAATCTTGTTATTTAAAACCCATCACCTAAACTGAATCTTACAAAAGGTAAGGTAGCCTCTTTGTGTTAAATAATTACTGATGACATTGAGAGTAGTATTTGCTTTTGCTTAAATATGGATTTTAGTCTTTGGGACTGGTGTTGCATATGGAGAGCTGTGCTGCTCAAGGTCTAGTCCTCTAGAGACAAGACAGCTGGAAGCCAGCACCCTCCCTTGGGAGGTAGGCTGCTCTGTCTCAAAGATTTGTGGCACTTGGACAGGTTTAAGCTCTTCACCACATCAGCAGTGTTCCCACTGGGCTAGGAGCTGAGCTCCCTGTGTCCTTTCTGCCTGAGTCTCCATTGGTCTCACTGCTTCTCCCTCCTCTCTCTTCCTCTGCCCATTGTTCCTCCCATCTCTTTGCCTTTCTTTTCTCCAGGACCGGAGTGTTGCGCTCACTCTGTCTCCTACTGCTGTTAAGTGAGGTGTAGGGACTCAGTGTGCCTGAGTCTCTGGGCAAGGCATGTCATCATGATGTGCTGCTGTCTCCAAATGTCATCTCAGCCTGGTAGACCATGACTGTTCCTCAGAGACGAGTTTTCCTGGCAGAGGGAATTAAGCAGATTACGAAAACTTGTTTTATAGCCCAGTACCCTGCAGACATGGGATCATAGTTCTTTCTTCCCAGACTTTTGGAGGATGACTTTGAGCAAATCACTTAATTACTCTGTGCTTTGGTTCTCATCTGTCAAATCAACGAGGCTAAGGGCTCTTCTGTATTTAAGTAGAGAAATCTTGAGCTAGAAGCATAAAAAATTGTAGTGAGATGTTGCAGTGCTGGAAACGGTACAAACACTAACATGGACTGTAAATTTCAGCTGACAATTATAGAGGATTTTTGCTTAATGTGTAGGACTGTTTTATTTTATTATGGCTCTCACCCTTGCCAAGAGTTACCTCATGCTACAAGAGATATTAATCTGCACATAGGAGAAGTGGTGGCTTATCGAGCATCACTGCCCTGGTAATGCTACAGAAAGTGTTGACCCTTCCAGAGCAGCCACTGTGATAAAGGATTATTGCAGGCAGCATCTTCCAAAGAGCAGCAGCCCTGGGCTTGCTTCAGCACAGCCAGACAAGCCCTTCAGTTTGATGGGTTTTTTCCTTTCTTCTTCCATACCTCAGTCTTTGTTCCTTCTCACCAATTAGAATATTCATGGCCTGCTGATATAACCAGGAAAACAGATCATGCTCTTCAGAGTTATTGAAGTTATCGATTGGGACCTTTATAATAAAGTTAGCAATGTTTAATGTCTTGTTGTCAGCTTTCATAGTACTAAAGAAATCAATTTACTATTGTCTCTTCTCTATTATTTAATTGAGCTAATGAGCTACCTTGTAGTCCACTCACAGTCAGATTTTTATGATGAATCATTGCAGAAATGAGGCTATATGAACCCATGTATATGAGAACCATCCCAAATCCCTAGTAGGTGGGATGCACTTCCCATCAATTAGCAACTAAGTTTTTCCTTTTTCTCTTTAAAAAACTCAGTGAGGCAGATTTTCTGTACTTTCACTAAACACCACAAGATGTTTATTACAGCTTGATTTCTCCCATTTATGATTCATCTGTCATCCGGCCCTCTCTGAGTAAGTAGAAATCTCTCTTGAACTTCACTGTTGAAGTGATACCTCTCTTATTTTCCCTTTCCTACTTCTCATTCCACACCGAATCAGTCTCAGGAAGCAAAGGCAGAGTGGTTCTGTAGGACAGAAGAGAAGAACCAAACTGCATCTCCCTACTCTGGCTTTCTCCTCTCACAGTGAGGCACGTGCCCGTTGTCTTCGTGTATCTCATGTCGCAGTCATCCTGCCCTGCCCTTGGGATGTCTGAACGCTGCCACCACAGATGGTGGTGATGCAGGCAAGGAATCAGTGTAGCTCTACCTACTTCTTTCTAGGTCACATGGCCATGTTTGTTTGTTGTTCCACATCACGGGCTGGGAGCTTGCTCTTGCTGTTACTTTTTTCTACTTCAAATGCTGTGGGCTCTTGATTTTGTAGAGCTGTGGATGGCAGCTTAATCCTGATAGAGCTGCCTGAAGAATCAGGTTTGAGAGGAATAGGATTTTAGGAGAAATTAAATAAATGTGTCTTTTTGTGCTAGTGAAGTAGGCTACTCTCACAACTCTGAGGAAGGAAAAGGCACTAATTCTTTTTATTTCTCTGATATAAAAAGTGAAATCTGTGCTTGTCATGTTTATTAGTATACAAACCAGGTTTAAAGTGTTCACTCCTATTTGAAAATACCTTATTTACAGGTATATTATGCCTAACAATTATTTTGAAAAATTTCCTTTCACTGCAAATAGCACTGTTTGTACATTCTCAAGTTTTAACTCAGACTTTGCTTGCTGCTGAATATTAGCTGAACATAGAAGGCTCCATATCCTTGGGCTCATAGATAAATGTGCCAACTTTACAAACACAATAAAGGGAATAATATTCTTTAGGAAAAAAAAGCTGTCTGAATATTTTTATCTGTGTAATTAATAATTCTGTAATTTGGAATAACTGTAAGTCTTAATGTAATACACACTCAGCTCTCGCTTCCATCAATTTCTAAAGCAGATAATGTTATTGCCACCATTCTGTTTTTGAAACTTGCCAGGTAGTAAAGTGAAAAGTTTATTTTAAATTGGTAATAAGAAGGGAAGTAATGGCCTGGGAGGTTCAAGGGTGAATGAGTTAACGAGTGAGCGGTTTGAGTCTTCTCATTGGTTCTAGCCCTGTCTAAATTTAATGGCTTCCTTTTAAATGTCTCCTAATGAGAAAAAGCAGTGTGGATGTTACATGATGGTACTATATCGAGGTCTTAGTTTTCTTATTTAAATACCATGTTGCAGTGCATCTAGGGTATCTCTATAGCAAATAGCTGTGCATGGGAGGTGTTAGTCCTTAGCAGCAAGGAGAGCTGCAGTATTTTCTGGTTAGGGAGGGAACCATGTCTATACAATGTACATAACTAGTGATTTTTAGTAGCTTGTACAGACACTGAGGTACTAGTATGGTACCTCAAGCATGGCAGTAGCAACCACAACTGACAGTTAAGCTCACCTGTGGTAATATCACAGTTGTGTCATGTATAGGTATTTTAATTGGCAATGGTAGAGGCTGAAAAACTCATCGGTCACAGTAACTCTTAGCAGTGCAGCATGGTAGTTATGACAAGCACCCTGCTCTGTAGGCTCTCCCACTCCATTAAGGTGTGGAGGACCCTTCTGGTGGTGGGTCTGTGCTTACAAAGTGGAGGCTTTCAGGGACATCCTGCCTAACATGTGGAGATAGCTTGGAGATGGCCACCTCCCACCAAGGGGTGTTCAGCACAGCTCCTCTTCTGATACCATACTGCATGTTGTATGGAAAATAGTTCTAGGAGTTGCAGCATGGAGGATTTCTTACTCTTTACATGCAAAAGTGAGGGTGAAAAATGGGACTGAAAAAATGTTTTCAGTCCATTTGTATTTAAAGGAAATTAATGAAAAGGAAATAGAATATCTATGGCAGTAACTTCTGGATTTCTCATAGTAACAAATGTCATCTTTCCCTCATTTCTAACCAGTCATATTGCAACCACGCTGATTTTTCAAGGATAAAAAGACAATTTTTTTTTAGATGGGCATGTAGGATAAAAGATTAAAAGAGGACTATGACCTGCTTCCATTTATGCCAGTATAGATCAGATTTAAATTATAGATTTAATTAGATTTGGCCTGTTTTAAAGTTTAAACATATCAAACTGTATAATCTGCTGAGGACAGCAGTGATGCTCCTTTTTAGGACACCCAGACTTGTAGGTTCATATTTCCTTTAGAACAACAGGGAGATGTTAAGGAAAACCTTCCCGTGCTTCTACCCACAGCACAGCTCAGAAGAAGGTCTATGAATAATGTTACAACTTTATTTGCCATACCAAAGGTCCTGCAAGGCAGATGTTTTCTTTCTCTGTTTCAAAAAACCTCACCCTTATGTAATGATTAACCTGAGGGAATCTGATTTTGCAACAATCACTGTAACTGTCAATTATGTCAATTCAGAAGCCAACCCCATCCTGGGCTGCATCCAGAGGAGCGTGGCCAGCAGGGCGAGGGAGGGGATTCTCCCCCTCTACTCTGCCCTCGGGAGACCTCACCTGGAGTACTGGGTCCAGTGCTGGAACCCCCTCACAAGAAGGACATGGACCAGTTGGAGAAGGTCCAGAGGAGGCTACAAAGATGATAAAGGGGCTGGAGCACCTTTCCTACGAGGACAGGCTGAGAGAGTTGGGGCTGTTGAGCCTGGAGAAGAGGAGGCTCTGGGGAGACCTTCTAGCGCTCTGCCAGGACCTCAAGGGGGCCTACAAGAAAGATGGGGAGAGGCTGTTCAGTAGGGCCTGTTGTGACAGGACAAGGGGTGATGGGTTTAAAATAGAGGGAGGGAGATTTAGATTGGATATTGGAAAAAAGTTCTTTCCTGTGAGAGTGTTGGAGCACTGGAACAGGTTGCCCAGGGAGGTGGTGGATGCCCCTGGATCCCTGGAGACGTTCAAGGCCAGGTTGGATGAGGCCCTGAGCAACCTGATCTAGTTGGGGGTGTCCCTGCTTCTTGCAGGGGGGTTGGACTGGATGACCTTTGGGGAGTTGCTTCTAACCCTGATCATTCTATGATTCTAGGATTCTATGGTTCTATGATTCTGTGTTTTCACCTTCTCTAAACACTGAGGTAAGGGTATATATATCTGTGTGCTGGTTTTGATGACTTTACTACTTGTTAATCTTTCAGCTGCTTAAAATGAAGCCAGTTTTCTACAGTCATAACAGACATCTCACCAAACCAAGCAGTTAGTGCAGTTGACTGTGCAATGAATATGTAGATGTTGCAGTGTGCCCCCAAAGAGCATGAAATTTAGGTATCAATCAGATACTGCACTTAAGAGAAAGTAAGTTGACTAAAGTGAAATAAATTAAATGCACTTCTGCCTTGGAAGGGCTGGTCCCCTCCTAGGGACAGAGCTGTAGACGTGACATCTTTAATATTGGCAGTTTCTACTCAACAGCTTTAATTTATGCTGGTGATTGATTAGATGGCTGTGACACTGGATGGGTACCCCTCAGCTGTGGAAGCACTGCTGGGTCTCTGCCCACAGGAAGATTTGTGTTCCTTGGTAAAAATCACATCAGCTTTCTTTCCTTCTAATTTTTTTTAGAAAGTATTTGCTAAAGACACAAGAGCTGAACTGAAGAAACTTCCTTGGCACTCATGGGTTTTGGCACTATCCCACTTCTTTACTCTGCCTCAGGGACACTCTCCTGTCACTGGAGGTGACCGTGGGGTCCAGGGTTTGAACCTTGGTTTGGAGCCACTGGGAAGGTGGTGTCCCATCGATTTCATCTAGGGTAGTCATGGGTGTAGGTCACCTATTAATAGTAAGACATGGAGACAGAGAGTGAGACAGGAATAAAATCTCTGAGATATGCTGCATGTCCACTTGCTAGCAAATCTAGCTATGAATGCCTGGCTGCTAGGAGGAGGGGGCTCAACAGTGCTATTTCTATCAGCTTAGAAGGTGTACAGTGCTGTGTAACACAACCTACTGCAGATAAATCAAGTTATGTAATGAACTTGGACTCAAAGATGTGTAATGTTCACTCACAGACACACAGAATGATGGGGGTTGGCAGGGACCTCTGGAGATCATACAGTCCAACCCCCTTCCAGAGCAGGATCTCCTAGAGCAGGATCACAGGGTTGGAATGTCTCCAGAGATGGAGACTCCCCATTCTCTCTGGGCAGCCTGGCCCAGGGCTCTGCCACCCTCCCAGTAAGGAAGTTCCTCCTCGGGGTTAGGTGGAACTTCCTCTAGTTCAGTCTGTGCCCATCACCTCTTGTTCTGTCCCTGGGCACCACTGACCAAAGACTGACCCATCCTCCTGACCCCACCCCTCAAACCTCTGGTGTTTCACATTCCTGCCTACTGTTATAACTTCTTGTATAAATCAGTAAGGGTGAATATTACTACTTTGAACCAAATCCTGCTGTTTTTATCAAGGGATATGTAAAATGAACTGTAAAGAATTGCTGTTCATAAACTCTTAAAGCTAGAAAAGGACCCTTTGACTTGATCATCTCGCTCACCTCCTGCCTAGCACCAAAGACAGGATTCAGCTCACTAGTTCCTGACCTGGATCCAAGCAGCACTCAGAAAGCCTTGTCCTGGCACACCACAGAGCTTCATGCTTCAAGGTGGCTTTAAAAGGGAACATCAATTGCACAGACTTATGGCTGTCATCTTACAGTGAGGATCATAGAGGGATTTTACTCTAAGGTTTACCTTTGGGAGGGGTTTTCCCTTCTGCTGTAGCCTTTAACGCTGCTATAGAGGCCATTTAATAGGCTGGGGAGGACATCCTTGAATGCAGGTGGTACCTAGCCAGAGGCTGGCCTGAATGCCTGTGCCCCCAGCAGAGACAGCAAGGAAGGATGAATCCTGGGTGCCATTTATAGCTGCTGGATGTAGCCAACAGCTCCTGAGCAATTCCAGAAGGGAAAGGCACCATAACTTAGCAGGTCTTTTGTTTGGCTGTTTTTTTTCCTGCTTTACCTTACACTGAAAACCTTACCTGCTCTTATAAAAGTCCAGAATATGAGATTCAGGAGGGCCCAAATCTGATTTTATACCTTATTTCTCCCAAGGATAGGGGGAAAAAATAATTGTTCCCCTTCCCCCCCCATCTGTTTATTTTGACTGAAAACAGGACATTATATCCACCATTCTGCAATAGGTTAATCAAATAATTCATTAAGAAGAGCTGAAATTGAGGGGCCGTGTTGTCTGTAGTGAAGGTGATGGTGCCATGGAGCTGATATCTCTATTAGCTGTTTTAGAGTCTCATCTCTCTTATGACATGCAGGTTGTCATTGCTACTTACACTGTCAGATTTCCTAATCATAAGCACATTTGAGAGAGCAGACTCTCGGCAATATCTTGCATCCCTGTTTTTCATTGGAAACACAACATACAATATTTTAATGTTCTTCATTGCCGTAGTTCTGGTGAAGTTGCAGAACTGCTGTGGCTGAGCAGGACCTGCCTGCTCAGTGTGCAAACCCCCACACAGTTGTGTGGAGTCTGTCAGGCAGTGAGCTCTGCTGATGGATACACACACCAGAGAACCTGACTTCAGAACAAGTCCCAAGTTGATGCTCCTTGGTGACCAAAATAGGGCAGATTTTATTTTACTTTTTTTTCCCCTGGTTCCAGATGCCTCATTCAGTTCAGCTGTATCCAGTCAAAGGCCAGATACAGAGAAGAAAGGTGATACCCAGCTGCCTTAGTGTTACTATTATGTGTTTTCTTGCCTTACCCAGACTCTGCCTCAGTCCTTGGTACAGCTTGGAATAGTGTTGGTGTTGCTCTAAATTGAAGTTAACCACCCCTTGCTCTCAGGTCCTTTGCAGAGCGTTGGGGCAGCTGCACCAGAGCACAGCTCTGGTCATGTCCTGGGCTGTGGCTGCAGGTTCTCTCCTGGGGATTACATGGGATAGGAGGAAATAGATTAGAAAAGAAATTAAGAACCAGCCACACTTCAGTCAATGTTTTAGGGGACAGGGGAAGAAAATGGTATTTATGTCTGTTATGAAGGAGTAGTCCCTGGTGTGGTAATATGGGTCCCTTCAGTTTGTAAGAAAAAGGCAGTTGTCTCAGACAGGTAAGTGGACCTCCTATTTATTCTCATAATTTCTAATCTGTTAGTTGTTTCTCCTGCTGTACAAAGACTTGATTTTGCAGTGTTTTGCATAGAGTATTTTGATTTTAAAACACAGGACTCCTGACTGTTTAGTGGAGAAGGAGCTGCTATTTTTCTCACGTGGAGCAATACAACTGGGACAGAGAAAGACAACTGGATTTAACCTTTTCAAATTGGGCAATGAATTAAAACACTTAATCATCTATAAGTACAGAGAATTTGGGTATTCTGACATCAGAGATGTCTATACAGCTCTTAAAATAAAAATATATAATTCCCATAATTTCATTTAGTCCCAGGATAGCAGATCAGAAAAAGGAGGATGAATCACTGTCACAAATACGGTTTCTCTGCTTCACTGACATGGAAAGATAACAGAGAAGGAGTCACTAGAACAAGGAGCCACTTACCAATTTGAATTTGGATCTCCTGCACTGACACTAAGCATCCTCCTCCCCCCTTGCTGTTGTGCAGAAGAGCACATGCTGTCAGGTATCCCATCATCCAGCATTACTGCGCCAGTTAGTGCTGCACGAGTGCAATACCGTGACGAGGGTACTGAAAACTGGAGACAGGAGGCAGGAAGGAGTTTGGTCTGACAATAGAGTTTTCAGCAGTATTAGATTGGATACTGAATTGTTTTAACTGAAAATTAATTTCTGTCCCTGTTTCCTTTCTCCCTCCTTCCCACCCCTTGTAACCCCTTTAAGACAGTCTTGGGGTACCTGATCTTCCAGATTTGCGGGCACAGGGATGTGGGGTTATGACTGTCTGACAAGATGATGCCCTCCCTGGTCCTATAGTCCAGTTCACAAGGGACAGGGGATATTTGTGTAAGGAGCAACTGGGAGGGAAAGTCAGCTTGTGTTGCCAACTGCATCATGGCAGGACATGAACCTGATACCACACCTTGCCCATGGCCAGGGGACTACACGATTTGATGGTCAGCTGGATGTTTTGGAATGGCTTTTCTACCCTTTAAAGTCATTATACTTTTATTTTTCAAAATAATGGCCGTGGACCAAGGAGATTTACAGACTTTGCACTGCTGGCTGAGGGCTCCGGATCTCGAGCCGCCAGCGATCAGAGCAGGGCTGTGTAAGATACGCTGCCGTGCTTTCATCTTGCCTCTTTGTTGTTAAAAAGGGGAAGGCAAATCTTCAGAAATTTGGAAATAAGTCTCTTAAACATTGAAGAATTTTACCTTTATCTATTTTTCCTTCAGAGTAATGTGGTTACAATAGTCAAGGCTGATTATTCTACTGCAGTTCTCTTGGCTGTTGTTTCTTTTTGTTTTATTCTAGATATGTTTGTCTGATTTTTCAAGAAATATTTTGCTCTGACCAAAAACAGTGCCATGTTCCTGTTTCCCCTTTTCCTCACCAAGCCTGGCTCACTGAAAGCAGTGACACATCTTGTTATGGGCAGGACGCTTCTTGTCCGCTCTGTGCCCATGTTCCTTGGGGAAAAACATTACCCTGAGACTTGTAACAGAAATCAGTAACAGATGAACATGGAAGTAACAATATAGTACATGACTGCACAGAGGAAAAGTCTTGTAGTCAGAACTAGGGCTAGGAGCCAGCAGAGGGTTTCAGCCTGTTCAGAGTTCCCTCTCAGGTGGGTGTCTCCCTGCAGCTTACCCATCCTGACGTAGTGCATTGCCCATTGGGTACAGACTGGGATCACAATGCTGACTGCTGCAAACAGAGGAAATGGGTTCTGTCCCCAGTGGATTAGTCAAGATACTAATTATTTCTGGGAGGATGATACATATTTCTGTATCATTAGGTAAAGGTGTGCAGTCAGAACAGAACAAACTTGTGTTGCTTTTCATTTAGACCCTTTGGCTGCACACTGCCATGTGTAGATGGCTTTGTATTCAGGATGACACGTAGTTGTGTCAGTCTTTGGGTGATGGTGCACATCTCTGAGGCTCTAGGTCTTCCTCTTTCTTCCTGGATACATCAGTCTGTTAAAAAGGCCACTGTACATACAGCCTGCACCTTGACTTCCCTGCAAACATGCATGGAAAATATTTTTTTCTTTCTTCAGCATGAGGATTTCTCAGTGGTAATAAACCACTTCTGTGCAGGCCGGTGTGATCCATAAACTTTACTGCCCACAGCCCAAAGAACAACATGGGAATACATCAGTGGTGAAACAGGTCAGAGCTAAACACCTTTTTATGGCCATGTAAAATAGCGGAAGAGAATGTGGCTGAACAAGGTGTAGGTCACATAATAGCTTGCAACAGACCTGAAAAGTGTTTAATTGAAAAAGCTGAGTTGTGAGACCCAAGTTATGCCCCAGGTGCCCTGGATGTGTGTGTGTGTGCTGTGTTTAATGCACTCTTTGCAAACCGACCTGAGAGGGACTGCTCTATACCAGGTGTCGTTAAGTTCTTTAACATGCACACAGCCCGTAAACAAAGAGGGAATTTCTGACTGCTGCATAACAAGACAGATAGCAACAACAGGCTGAGTTCTGTGAACTGCTCCGAAGGGAACACACCTTTTGGTGGCTGCACTCATGAGTCCAGGAGCTGCTCTGAATTCCAGTACTCCATCCCCGTTCCCATCTGCGTGCAGCTCCACAGCCAAGCTTTAGCCTGCTGCCCTCAGCTGTATTTTAATTGAAGCTCGTAATATTTTAAGACTGCTTTGTCTTTCCAGATACCAAAGCAAATGGATTTAGAAGTCCCTTGACTCCTCTGCTATACACATGAGCTGTCTTCCCACGTTGAGGGAGTTGGTAGAAGAAGCAAAATGTCATTCACACGAGGCTCGGCATTTGAAGAAGTTCAATATTAATTGCCTAGCGGATATTGTCTAGAAAAAGTGACTTAATATCATGACATTCTGTGCTCAGTGCAGGGTGAAAGAGCAGAAGGAAAAGAACCTAAAGCCAGAAGGATTTTTAACAAAGGGCACTTATAAAATTGATGCAGCTTAGAATTTACAGAATGCAATTCCATAATGTCTATGTAGCCTGGCTTATCGCAGAACTGCAGAACTGTGGAGGTTGGAAGAGGTCTCTTGGGGTCACCTTGCCCAACCCCTTGCTGAGCCAGTTGCCCAGGACCCAGCCTAGATGGGTTTTGAGTATATCCAAACACAGACTTGCTACAATCTCCCTGGGTGACAAGTTCCAGTGCTTGGTCACCCTCAACACTGAGGTTCCTGTTGGCCCATTTCTCCAGGCTGTCATGGGCCCTGTGGGTGGCAGCCTGACCCACTGGTGTATCTGCTGCTCCTCCCAGATTTGTGTTCTTGAGAGACGTGCCTGAGGGTAGAGCCTGCCCCCACATCCAGGTCATTAATGAAGCTGTTAAACAGAATTGGCCCCAGGGCTTCATAGCTAGTTACTGGTGTCCAGCTACATTGATCACTACCCACTGGACTAAGATGTTTGGACAGTTCTAATCTACCTCACCATCTGCTCGTCCAGCCCATCTTTCTGCAACTTCTCTGTGGGGATTTGATGCAGTCATGGTGTCTCAAGTGCTCCTGAAAAAATCTAGGCAGTATTCACAGCTCTTCTCTTGTCTTCCAAGGTATTCTTTCATCCCAGAAGGTTCTTGGTCTGGTCAAGCATGAATTCCTGCTGACTACTGCTTCCTGTCCATCACATGCCTGGAAATTTGCTCTGTCATCTTCCCAGGTCCTGAGGTGGGGCTGGCCAGCCTGTAATTCCCTGGGTCCTGCTGACATTCTTGCTTGAAGATAGGGGTTACACTTGCTTTCCTCTTGTATGTCTGCTGGATTTCTTCCTTGAGGTGTTCTGTATTTAGCCTAGGTAAATTTTTATTTCTAGATGAGTAAGGAGGAAAAGGATGGTTTTCAGCAAAGCAAGCTGCTGCTCTCTAAGGACGTAAGCAAGCAGAAGTCAGTGAGGCAAATTTGGACTTGGAGAGGCAAATCATCATTGTTCAAGTAATTATCACTGTGTTAAACCTGCAGTAACCTTTCACCATGACAAAGAACAGTCTGGACACTTGATTATAAAAAAGAATATTAATAAACCAGCATCCTGTCTGATCTCAGAGTCCCAGCTTCCACGTGTAAACTACAGGCATTAGGAAGTGATTTTCCTTGCAATGTTTTTAATCAAACTCATTTTCCCTACCAGGTCAGGAAAAATTGAGAGCACAGACTGACTTTCATGCAACATCCAAGCAGCATCACATGCCACCACTACCACAGCCAAGGTGCATTAGATCAAGGGCTGCAACAGTATTGTTATGTATGCTTGACACTGTCACCAGTGAGAGTGGAGACAACCTCTTGACGTGCTGTACTTCTATGGTATAAGCACATGGGAGCTGTCGGAGGAGGTACCTGCAGCTTATGGAAAAGCTCATCCTGCCCTGCTGTTGTGTTGCATGCAGGATTTACCCATTCCTGATGGAGGGTTTGGATTTTCAAGACTGTATAAATGACTAAAACTGCACACACTCCTCAGCACAGGGTAACATCTTGTAGTTATTAAAAATTAAACCTGTTTGAGAACAAGCCTTGGACTCTGCAATTACATAGAAAGAGAAGACAAAACATTTCAAACATATCTGTCTCGTATAGACAATAGTTATCTAAAACCTCCTTAATAGGAATTTTTGGTTTTTCAGGTTGTACAGCTACAATAATGACAAGGGAAACAGTGTGAAATAGGAAAAACAGAGGTTTGGGATATTATCCCCACCTTTGCCACTTTTGACCTGTGTGGTGTGACACTTCTGAGTCTCGGTTCTCTACATGCCAGCTAGGGCATAGTGAGGCAGCAGGCATGAGAAGGATGTGAAGGCTGTGAAGGGTGTGTACTTGTGCTGTGTGAGCAATAGTGTTTCTATTTTGAGGGAAAATTGATTTGTGTTTGGTGGGGCAGGATGCTGAAATCAGCTGATGTAACGTTTTACATGCATAAGAAAGAAGGTGGAAGATCAAGAAATATAAATGGAAAAAGAAGAAAAATGAGATTTTTTTATACTGAACTTCTTTTCTTGCCTGGTAAAAAAATGTAGCCAGATGCCTCAAGTCATAGATATGGTGGTTGGCTATTTACAGGACAGCAGATAAATATTAATCAAGGTATTACCTACAGCAAAATTAGAGACAGAGGTCTGGTGGAGGAAGCACATCAGTGGCAGGTTTTATAAAATCAGGCTCTATGACATAGTGATGCTATGCTCACCTTTCCTTAAGGAAATCAAGCTTTACATGTTTTCCTCCTTTGTTTATTATTTTCCATCACATTTATTTCTAACACTAAGTGCTGCAAACTCCTCCCACTTCGTTCTCCTTTTCCCCTGCCATAATTTTGGGCTCCATTCCTTCTGTGATTCAGTGTGGTCACTGGGGAAATGTTGCTTTAATGATTTGCTATTTAACTGCTCAGTGCTCCTTGCATCATCAGAGAAGCGGCAGCATTGACAAAGTGCAGCCGGCCCATAGGGAGTACTACATCAGTGGAGGGACGAGTTGCTATGGCAATGCATTACATAGCAATGAGGGATTTGGGAAGATGCATCTGACAGTTTGAGGTAAAGTATCATCATTTCCTTGCAGCTTTCAAAAAGTGTCAGAATCTAAATTTCAGTGGGTTTTTCCCCCCGCCCCCGCTTAGTGAGGTGACATTTCTGAATAGCCCTGAGCATGTCACAAAACTAAAAGGAAAAGCCTCTGTCCTCAAGAAGACAACAGTTCAGATAGAAACAGAGAGAGGAGGTCACTTCTGAGGTGATTAATGAAGCATGTGGTCAAATGGCTGTGCACGTTCTCGGTATGACCTTGCCTCTCTTCCACTTAACGTGCACACTTTATAGTTTATAGGTGTGGGGGATGAATGGAGGAAAACAAATACTGTGAGAAGTAATCACTAGTCAGTAGAAGTGTTGTAAAATAGTTTAGAAGGAGATGCATGAGACCAAGGACCAAGAAGAAGAAAGTCCATAAAGGAAATATTAACATTGGAAAAAAATCCACAGTCAACCTTGTTTCTGCAACGAGGATGGAAATAGAACAAAAACCCAATAATGTCATTACTTGAAAAGTAACACCAGGAAGTGAAACACTGGCAGGTGTATCTTCCATCTTCAAATCTTTCTACAGGTATTTTTTCAAAATGTGAATGAGCACCTATATTTTATCCATGAGTGGAGACAGGAGTGGGATAGTTACATACTTCCCTCCAGGACAAAAAGAGTTCTTAGCACAGGACTGATCTGCTTTGTGTTACCCTAGGAAATAGCTGTGGACAATCCCTATCTGAGTAGTGTAAGAATTGCCTGTGCTCTAATTTCTCCAGAGATTTTGTTATTCTGTACCTTTGGGTGGAACATTTGTCTGTGCTGCTGCTACCGGAATACCTGGCACTTAATTTTCACTTGCAGCGATTTTGAATTCCCCCAGACCTGCAGAAGTTAGGTTAGCCTCTCTAGGGCAGGTGCAGACACAAGAACTGTATTTTCATGGTTCTTTGACATGTCATATTTTCTTTAGCAGTTTGTATGCTTCTGTGATTGTTATTTCAATTCATTTTCTGAATAGATGCCTGCAAGATGTGGTTTTCCAGTGCTCATACAGACTACTGAGTGATGCACACGTGTATCTGGCTGTGACTCTCAAAGCATCTGTGTATGTCAGATTTAATTTTTTTAGTTAGTTTGTTTGTTTTTATAAAGCAGGCAATTACTGGTTTTAGAATGTATAATATCTTCAAATATTTAATATATTTTAAAAGCCTTCTGCTCCTGAGGCCCTTATGACAGCCTGTAGATCAGATGCTGAAAGGCTGCTGAAGCAGCCTGTTCTTGACTTCGGGTAAAGTCCATCTCTTAATTCAGATACCAAACAAAGGGTTACTGTCCATCATCTTAGCTCCAGGCAAGCTCAGATGCTTGAGCTAAAAGACATTTGTTATTAGGGAAGAGGGTAACATAAGCTGTGTGGCGTAACAAATTATACCATACTATTAGATTTGTCATAAATGTATGATGGATGGTGATACCCTGATCCAGTACCAAACCCTTGGGAGCTGTATGTTGAATGATGTCATGACATACTTTTGGAAACTTAATATGATTACTTGGAATCACTGGAGAAAACATGATACTTGATGAGGATGCATAATAATTTTGCTATACGTGTTCATACAGCATCTCTACTCTGAAAAGCATCAGTGTGGTACACCTGAAACCAGTGAAATAGAATCTTTAGGGTTGGAAAAGACCTCCAGGATCATCATGTTGAACCATTGGTTCAACACCACCATGTCAGCTAACACCTATGTCCTGGAGTGTCACATCTACACACTGTTTGAACTCCTCCAGGGGTGGTGACTCCATCACCTCCCTGAACAGCCTGTTCCAAGGCCTGACAACTCTTTTAGTGAAGAAATTCTTCCTGATGTCCATCCTAAATCTCCCCGATGCAGTTTGTAACCATTTCCTGTCATCCTATTGAGAAGAGACCAAACCCCAGCTCTCTAAAATCTCCTGTTATTTTTCCAGGATTGTTTTTTATTCCTTTTGCTAACATTGTTAGGCTGTGGCACATGGTATTGCAGTTCCAGATTTCAAAATGATGGCAGGGAAAGAACCACAGCCTAAAAGCACAGTCATCAGAGAGCTGGAGAGCTATAATTAGTCCAATTAACCCTTGTTTTGCTCATTGTAGCATTGTACAGTAACCTCTGTGGGTTGTGGTTTTTGGGTTTTGAGGTTTTCAGGTTTTTGTTTGTTCAGGGTGGTTTTTTTTAGCAATTTCTGGAGGTGTTACAGAGATGATCATGCACATAAGAGTTTTGGCACAGAACAAAGGGTGACCCACACAGACAGAAAATGTAGCAAAAATGTCCATTGGATCCTCTTTCTGTTGCAAAGTGGTTCTTTCTCTGAAAATGTTTGATTACAAACCATCATGTTAACAATGGTCACAAATACAAGCAAGAGTAATTATTATTTTCACTCCCACAGAAACAGTTTCATTAAATAGTTTTGACCTGATTCCTACAGCTTGGTATGAATTGCCTTGTTCTTTCACAGCAGGGCTGGTTTAGATCTTAAAAATAAAAAGGATAATAAGAAGGCATGTTTTTTTTCTTTTTTTTTTCCTTTTATTTTCAAGATGGTCCAAATTGATTAAATCTGGCTTCCTCTGCTTGTGTTTGTCTTAGTACACCGTATCTTAATAATGTGTCTGCTGCTCAAGGCAAACCTATAAAATGCTCTGAGGCACTCCTGTGTTACAAATAGCATCATAACATTTCAGCATGATTAGGGAAAAATTATTAAATTACACTTCTAAAATAGATCTTCTTTATCAGAAAATTTTTAGTAAAAACATTTAGACCACCTATATTGATGAAGTGGGACTTTTATTACGATAGAATCTGAGCACATTATATTTTGGGGGAACTAGATGTCATCAGCTAGAGTTTTCCATACACTCTCATCAGCAAATTGTTTTGTCACAGTGCTGTTTTGTCTCATCCCATATGGAAATACTTATAAAGTGAAACTCTTTTGTATGGAGTGTAGCCTGCTTAAATAGTCTTTTGCAGACTACTGCTGGAGGTGTTCAGCCTCTGGAAGAGCCTTGAATATACATTTGTTTCCTGCACTATAAAACCTGAAAATAAAACAGTCAAACTGGGGCTTCGTGTATCCTTTAAATCTCTGGTTTTGTTGAGTCAAGGCTGTAGCTTCATCAGTTTGTTGACAACATTTTAAAATTGTAAAACCAGTTTCACTAATTCTTGGTGCTTCTGCTGAGCAAAGGAAGAATTGTGTATCTCTTCCTGTCCATATGATTCTTGACACGGACTGGG
This sequence comes from Heliornis fulica, assembly GCA_013399135.1. Taxonomy (NCBI): domain Eukaryota; kingdom Metazoa; phylum Chordata; class Aves; order Gruiformes; family Heliornithidae; genus Heliornis; species Heliornis fulica. Next base: position 34,806 of record VXBZ01005291.1, on the reverse strand, counting down.
GAAGGCTCAACAGTGCTGGTTTTACACTGCTGCCATGGTGGTCAAATGCTCAAGATACAGAATAACAGTCTTCTTCTCTCTCTGCTGCCATTGCCCTGTGTCCTCTCTTGACCCATTCTGCCTTTTCCAGGAGTCCTAAAGGGCTTTTTCAGAACTAGGATTTGAGGTCTTGCACACTACTGTTTCCACGTGCAGCACAGATTTCTTTAACCTAATGTAGCTGTTAGAATGATGATATATTGAGTATCATAGTCTCATAACCTACTTTAGCTGTAGGCTTTCCTTGTGTTGACATGCAAACACTTTCTAAGAATGACCTTGGTTGATCAAAATCACTCAGTATATTAAAATGCATCCCATTTTGTCATTGGCCACATATGGATGAAGTACTGGAAGAGATTTGTAGACATGCAAACATAAAACGGTTGGTGTTCCTTTCAACAAGAGTTCAAAGTATGGTTGTAATTTATGACACTTCTGTTAAATTTCCCATGTACTTGGAGTACCTGTTTGAATAATATTTTGGCCTCCATGATGCCCTAAAGATGTTTGGGCTTAGGTGTTAATGTGTTGGAAAGTCACTATGGAAATGGTGAATGTGGTGTATATGCTATATATATTGAATGTGTGTAAAGTCTTCACTTTTCAAAGAAGTAAGACTGCTGAAGGTTCTTTGGGAATGGGGTATTCCATGGGGAATGGTGGCATGCAGTTTGGATCCTCATCTTGTGAATTACATTCCACTTGTACCACATTTACCTCTGAGCTTTCTATCATGGTTGTACAACTATAGAGACTCCTCAGAGTTCTGTGAAAGGACCTACTAAAAAGTTCTAAGAAAAAGACTGTAAGCAGGTGGGATTTTATTGTTTTGGTTTTGTTTTTACAAAGCATCTTCAGTTTCTCCTGACTTCAATGGGAGTTGCAGAATTGGAAATCCTCTTGGGAAAAAAAACCAAATAGTTTTTATTCGTCTGGTTGCATTAGAAAAGCACATAGACTTGTGAAAAATATTTCACTCCAGCCTGTTTTTTCTGGCCAAAGAATTTGGTTTAGGTGGCCCACCTGAAGGTGGCTCCGGGTGAGCTGTGTATGGGTAGAAAAGAGGGAAGTTTACACCTTTCACCTGCACCTTCAACTCTGTTGGGAATGAGCTGTAGAGTCGAAGTCAGAAGGCCAAAGCAGGAAACAGCTTCAGCAGCTGTGGTACCTCAGGGGATCATCAGTGAATGCAATAAATCTTCCCACCTATGTGCTCTCTCAGTCAGTGTCTGACTTCCCCCCCAGGAGAGTTTGTGTTGACACTCACAGTTTCTCTCTCAAATACGTAGCTGTGGGTTACGGGTGTAGGTTTGGTCCTACTGTGGAGGGAGAATAATGGAGGCTTCTAGGAGGGAGAGGAAATCAGGGGCCAATAAACCCCTTCATGTAAGAGAGGGCAGATGTACATAGTCCCCAAGGCAGAAGTGGTTCAGAAAATGGCACCCAGTTAAATGGGTACAGGAATAGGGTGACTTTGATGCTGGAGAATATTCTGGTTAGCATAAGGGACAGCTGCAATTACATCTCTTTTCTTTCCTGCTTCTTCTTTATTCGTGTTCTGGGCAACAAAGACTCCTTAGCTTATGTTGAAGATCAGAAAGCCTTCTGCAAAAGGTGTAATGAATGGATCCAAAACCTTCTTCCACTATGTTGATAGTCCTATCTTGTCTCATTGTATATGTCTTGCTAGCCCAAGATTTGGAAGTGAATTTTCATTAGGGACAAACTGCTTAATTTATGGCACAATCTGATACACAAGTTGAGAGAAATTGCATTGACCTATATATAATTATTGGATTTAGATATTGCAGTCTGAGTCAACTCTGGGACATTTCCCTTCCCTCTTTGCATTTATTGCTGTTTATTCTTATCAAATCCAGCCAACTGTAAACTCAGAAAGAGACAGTAAGCAGACTGCATCCATCTGAACATTATGAGCTCCTGACATTAACCCCCAATGAATTGAATAATCCAACAACCATGAATTAACAGAAATATTTCATCCCTGTTTGTGTCTTTAAGCCAGAGAGAATTACCAGGCTGGCCCTGTTGCCCACACACATATGCTATCAACTGTAGGTCTCTTTTTTGCTCTCTTGAGAATTTCTACTATTTAAAGATAGCATGAAAGTTTCTTTATATTTCATTGCCATCAGCTATCAGTGGACTTGTTAAAAATCACAAAAGATACCGACATTACCGGCTTCCTCTGTAAAGTCCTGTCGTGATTTACTGGTGTACACTGGACCTCTGCAGATACAGAGCAGGTACACGTACCAGATACTTATTTACACAGTATCTTTAGCTGAGTGTAAACTTAAACTTCCCAAGGACTTCTGTCCTCCTTCTGGCAACTTCTGCATGCACTCTTACTCATCTTGCTGCTGCTTCACAACTGGCCAAAGGGCTTTATACTCTTCTCCACCCCATCACCAACACACCAGGATGTCTACAGTTACACTGGAGCAGGGCTGAGATCCCATTTGGTGTCCATGTTTTCTGACTGAAGCAGTATTTAATTTATTCAGGTACATCTGCCTCCACTACAGCCTCATCTCACAGGTAATTCTCCTCTGGTACTTGTCACCTGCTTTGCCTGCTCTACTGCATCTGTTCAGTGAGCTCTTGGGGGCGAGGACCACAGTGTGACCCCAGGCACAGCACGGTGTGAATGGGGACGATGACCAGTCCAAGCACGGTGTGAAATCTCAGCTTCTCTTCTGTGTGGCTTTGAAATAAGGATTTGTGCAGAATTCTTAAAGTCGAAAACTGAAAAACTTCTACTTGTAACCTAAGTAAAAGTTAGCAACACTTGTCTTAATGATGTATACACAACTTGTGCTAATTGAAGAGTAAGCTTCCATCACTACCAAAAGCTAATTTCGATCCCAGGTAACCTGCTGGGTGCCATGTATTTTTAAGATGGTTTCCAGAAATCCACATGCTGAAGGACTGAAGAAGCAGACACTACTTTAAGTGCCATCCTACTCCTCAAGTTCTATGTGCTAAGTGATGTTAGCTCTTGGAAACCTGTGGTTTGAGGAACATCAATAAGTTAAGGTGCTGAAAAGTTTATATTTCTTCAACTTGTGTCAGCTTCAAAGCCAAGAAGTTAAAATTGTTAATATTTCTGTTTCTAGAGACATTCTTGGCTATTCTTGATAGAGACTCAGTTGCACAGTTTCACCTGTGTAGGACTTTTAAATTTTCTTTTTATAAATAAATACATATCCAGTCTGTGCTTTGTGGCTCACTGTAGAATAGTCTTTCAGGAGGTGACCTGGATAACAAATGAAATGAAAACCAGTTTGCAGTCTTCAAGAGCTATGCACAGATTCAAAATACGATCAAACTGGTTTTGTGAACATTTTTCATTGCTTTTACTTTTGGCAGCATAAGATTTAGAAGCATTAGAAAACTTGTGTATGAAGTTTGAACACTTCTCTTCCCTTCTGTGGGTAGAGAACGTTTCCCCTCACCCTCCCCCCGTTTATGTCATGGGGTTTATATGATGTTTCTTCTCTACATAGCACTCTCTTGATCCAAGATTAAGGAACAAAAAAAAGGCAGTTACAGGCAGCACATCTTTTTGAGCCATGTAAAAAAATCCATCAGGCAGGCTTTCAAGAATGCATTCTGTATTCATCAGGCTACAGAAAAATAGAACACCATGGGGCCAAAAAGATAGTGGCAAGGTGAGGGGGTTTAAACCATAATTGAATTCAGAGTGTAGCAAGCAATGAGGAGTGAAGAGAAAGGTATGAACACACTAAAGCAGAGGTGGGGATAGAAGTTCCTTTGCTTTGTGCCACTTTCCAGATTACAAGCACAGGAGGCTTGTACTCACTGCAATAAAAAGACCCTAACATTGACTAATGATTGTCACATTTTATTTTTACAGGGAGAAATACTTTATAGAGCATGCCTCTGTGACTGAGGGCTTTGTGAGTCTAAGGTGACTCTCTGAATATTCTTCAGCGAGCCTTTTCCACTTTCTCTTAACCTTGAGAAGCTATTTATGCAATCTGGAGAAAAGTTACTTGTGAGAGTAAATGCAGAGGTTCCCAGAAGTGCACAGACACTGGGGAGACAGGGACTGTCACAGGGAATGCAGGAAAATATTGTCTTTTCTAAGTAGTCTTCCCTTTGATGAGGCAAACCTATTGTTTCTATTCCAAGGACTCCAGATTACCATTTAGCACACAGTTATATAAGCCAAATGCAGAAAACACTTGAGACATGCAGACATCTTAAAAGGGTGGCATATATCACCGGCATTAAGCATCATTCCTTATTACATATGGAAATTCTTTTAGAGAGGTATTAAGCTGAGTATGGTTTAATGTTGGATATGTATAACTCACTCCAAAGACATGTAGAGACAGATTTATTTATTTCAAAAAGCAGACTTACTTCCTTGCTACCACAGGGCAGTGCAGTTTGAGAACCTAGCCCAGCCAGCAAGAAACGGGCACTGTTTGCTTCGCCTCAGGCTTCCTGTGAGGCTGAAGAAGTGTCAGGTCAGGCTATTAGACCTCTGGGGAACTGTGTGGTGAAAGATGATTTAATCTGTGAATGCTGGCTTGGTGAAACTGCAGTGGCTGTCAGAGATGTGTTTCTATTGAAGACCCTTTGTCAGGCTTCCAGCAGGTTTCTGTAGCTTACACCAGCTACCTGTTGGAAAGGGGCAACTTCGAAATTGCAAGGAAGCTGACCATTGACACCTGGCAGCTCTTGAGTAACAAATGTTTTTCTGATTCCTGAAAAGTTATCTAGAAAATAATTTCAAGAATCAGGAAAAAAATTAGTTAACATTTAAATTCAGAAAATTAAAAAACTTCTAGAAAGACAGAAATACTAAGAGTAATTACATGTATTTTCGAGAATTAATGTTCCTCTTGAAAGTTGCTGAAAGCATGCAGAGATGTATCTAAAAAGCCTCTGTCAAGTTTGGTAAAAAAGAAAATAAATGAATGCAGAAGTTCCCTTGACAACTTTAGATTTCTACATGGGTTTTATGATTCATGCCTCATTCCAAGTCAAAGTTTATCCTATTTAATTTTGGTTTAACAAAATTATGTAACAGATTATGATCCACTGAACTCCCCCACACCCCCCACACCCCCTTTTGGTTTACTTATGTGATGGATGGTGCTTATTATGTTTATTTTACATTAGAATGGTTAATGGATTACTGGGCTGAAATCAAACCTGAAGAAAGACGTTGGTTTATGCAGATTGGGGAGGCGACTCAGTCTAAGAAATAATGAAAGCAGAATCTCCTCAAGAACTTTGGAAAACTTTGGTCTTGTCTAAACCTATTCATGGGGGTACAAGAATCTTAAGTAAGCAATAATCTTGCATTTCTGTAGGGAAGGGAGAAGATTTGCTCACTGACAGCTGGATAATAAGACAGAAATCTTGTTGATGTGGAAAAAGTACCTCTGCAGCGACAGAAAAATGTGAAGTGTCTTCCAAACAGCCTAGGGTCATTATCCTAGTGCACAGAATAATTAACAGACACAGTGAGAGCAAATGACTTGAATAAAGCTGTATAGCACTCTTAATGGGAAAGTCTGACTTTTAGCCCTGTATACACTGAAATAGGTCAGATCTGAAGTCCTGCATCTAGTTCCCCAAGCACCTTATCAGCACGGAGGGTGAGGGATATATTGGGCCAGGTACAGCAATCTGGGAGCCTTTTCCATTTTCAGTAAATTAATCCTCTCACAGCATGAAATAAAAGATCAGAACATGATGTTAAACCTCATTTTGTATTTTCAATTACTGGGGGATAATTATTTTCTTTTTAAGTCTTGGAAGATGACATGATCTGAATACTCAGATACCTGCTGCTTCTGCTTGTGTTCCTGGAAGCAGAGATGGTTCAGCTGAGGGACTGCATGATATAATTAGGTTTATTTTGAAGCCCAACAAGGTCCTGTATTTTCAGCCTCTGGAGAGAAGTGCAGCACTTAAATCTTTGCTTTGGTGAAGTTGGGCTTCATCAAGCAGGAGTGCAATGTCATGGACTCGGTTTTGTACGTGGGTTGAGAGCAATGGAAAGTGGGACAGTGGGAAGGGGCTTTGGACAGTTGCTCAGTACTAAGCAAACCTGACAGAACAAGGCTTCCTTATATTTCTGCAAAAGTGAATGTGAGAGAGTAAATCACGAGAGTTCTCAAAGAGGGCAGCTATTTCTGTAAAAGTTACTGTGGGTGGGATTTAAAATATCACAGGTTTCCTATTTTTTTGAATGGAAATAACTGGTGACTTGTCATTGTGTGCATTGTGTAACTGTGTATGTATAGAATCACAGACTCCTTAAGGTTGGAAAAGACCTCCAAGACCACCTAGTCCAACCATCCCCCTACCACCCATATGACTCCCTGAGCCATGTCCCAGAGCACCTCATCCAACCTTTCCTTAAACACCCCAAGGGACGGTGACTCCACCACCTCCCTGGACAACCTGTTCCACTGCCTGACCACTCATTCTGAGAAGAAATTTCTCCTCATTTCTAACCTGAACCTCCCCTGGTGCAACTTGCAGCCATTCCCTCTCGTCCTGTCGCTAGTGATCTGTGAGAAGAGGCTAAACCCCAGCTTACCACAATTTCCATTCAGATAGTTGTAGAGAGCAATGAGGTCTCCCCTGAGCAATGACATCTCTTCTCCAGACTGTAAGGCCCCAGCTCCCTCAGCTGCTCCTCATGAGTTGTGTTCCAGGCCCTTCACCAGCTTCATCGTCCCCCTCTGGCCATGCTCCTGAGCCGTGATGTCTTTCTTGTAGTGAGGGGCCCAAACCCAAACAAGTATTCAATGTGTAGACTCACCAGAGCTGCGTCCAGGGGGGTGATGCCCTCCCTGGTCCCACTGGCTATGCTTATTCTGGATACAAGTCCTGATGCTCTTGGCCTTCTTGGCCACCTGGCCACACTGCTGGCTCATGTTCAGGCATATGCTGTGGGTATGATTCCCTTTTATTGTATAAGATTCCTTTTATTCTCATGGTGTTTCACATTGATTTCAAAGAAAAGAAATGTTAAGTAAAATGTGACACTAAATATGAACGTAGTAGAAGATAAAAATATCAGAAGATTTGGTTCACATAATGGGCTTGGCACTGATAAGATCCAAAAGAAGAGGCTCTAGTAGTGTAACTGGAAATAAGTATGGCCTAACTAATGCCATGCAAAGGAATCACTGTTTAAAAACCTTGGGACAACTTAATCTTTCTCTGTCATACCCAAAACTAGATGTAAATGCAAATGTAAAATATGTATGCTTATGCTTTCCCTATCTGGCTGCAGTGAATTGCACCTAATTTGGCACAAATTTCTGCTTCTCTCACTTCTTCACTTCTTTGGATTCAGTTTAAGTAAAGGAATGGAGTGTGCTAGGTTACTCATAGTGCTTTTAGCATTTTGAAATGCACGGGCCTGATGAGATTCACCTTAGGCAGAAAAGTGAAAGAGGTTAGGGAATGTAAAGACACTTAAGAACACAGACTAAAAGACGAGTATTCTCTACTAACAGCCTTCCATTGGATTGTGTCTATTGACACTGTTCTGGAGATTACATTTACTATGCAGTTATTTTCCTTCTGCAGTGAAACAGTGACGGGAAAAGACCCTTCTTTGGAACACAAAAAACACATGAAGGTCTCTGCACACTGGTGTGCAGATATTATGTTTTATCATTTGCCTTTCACTGGTAAGAGCAGTGTTTGATTTATTCTGTAGTTGCAGCTGATAAGAACCGAGAGAAAGCTTTTTATATTTTCCTTTCTCATGTGCCTTCAGTTACGTCAATGATTAACACAGGCGATGCAACACAGTGCTGATACAGTTCTACAGCTTTAGTGAGGCATCTGTTGGCTTTTTAGGTGTGGAAGGGATAAATTACTACTTCATTAAAATTAATGTGAGGCATGTTTATCCTTCTAAGAACAGAGAAAAGTTTGGGTGCAGTATAGCATATCAGTGAGATCTAAAGGAAAAGCCAAATGGAGGGAAAAATGTGCTACAACTATAGAGAAATGATACGAATTCCTTGGGGGTTCAAGGAGTGAATTCGTTCTTTAATTGCTTTGTCATACAAAGAGACACATTGCTCCAATAAGATTAAAGATGGGATTTAAGAGATTTAGGATTTTTTTTAAGAGTAAAGTTTCTAGGAGTTGAAACAAAATAGTAATGTTTTTCATATTCACTAGCCTCTATGCTGGATTGCAGAATTATTTTCTTAAAAATGTTTTGCAATGGCAATAGGTGTTGCTTAGTCAGACTTGGTATGTCTGCTGAAATATATTGTGTATGTGCTCTCTGTTAATGCCAGGGACAGAAGGGAAGACAAAAATAACAGTAGCAATCCAGATTATACTTGGCTTAGTTTCTGAAAATTGCAATTTAATTATATATTCATTTTAAAAAGAAATAAATCTTGTGCCAATTACAACAGTTTCAAGGGTTTTGCTGCTTGTTTCCAGTTGTGGTGTTCATAATGGTTCCAGTTTTTCTGGAAATAGATAACCTGGTGTTTATCGAAGCGATTATGTTAAAGAATGACATATTGTAAGTTTATTCTTTCAGATTGGTAATCTTAAAATAGTTTATTACAAAACAAGTTTTCTATTATTTCAGAAATAATTTCATTTAGGTGTTATCTACTGGTCCCTATGTCTTGCATGCCCTTGACTGTGTTTTAGTCAGAAGATACTTTCACATATTGGAGAGAAACCACATGCATGTCTGTAATGTCAGATAGAAAATTTGCTTATATGAAAGGGGACAGTGGCAAGCAGTGACTCTCCCAAGGTACTCACCAGGAGTACAAAACTGTTGATGGGGAGTTCTTCCTTCTTACCCTCTGGGTCTGCACAGGGTTTGGTTTGTGTTTGCTACCATAATCCATCTGCTTTTTCTCAAAGGATTAACAATTTGTTATAGCCAAATTAAATGTACCATATGTTTTACATATGTTGGATTCCATCTTCCTTTGCTCTCTTTGTGATCCCCAAGGCCAGTTTTATTCAGCTCTCAGGGTTATGTTTCTCTGGTGAGTAGTAATGGTTTGCATTTATAGTCTTGGGGCCTGTATTATAGTACCATCTCAGCACTTTCAAGGTCTTGGCTATCATCTGCACTTGTATTGTTAAGGACCCCTGTTAAACCAGGTTTGCAGCAGCCTTCAAGCTGTGGTTTTCTTATAAATATTTTATTAGTACAACCTAATGACACGTGCAGCCTTGTTTCAGGGTTTTGAAAAATAGCTTATTCTTCAAGAATAACAAACCATTCTAAGAAAAACACACCTCACAGGCACACAGACACACACTATGGTCACCACTACCAGTGTCTGCAGTTTAGAGTCACAGAATCACAGAATGCTTTGGGTTGCAAAGGACCTCAAAGATCATTTAGTTCCAACCCCCTGCCATGGACAGGGTCACCCTCATTAGACCAGGTTTCCCAAAGCTCCATCTAACCTGGCCTTGAACACCTTCAGGAATGTGGCCTCTGCAGCCTCTCTGGGCACCCTGGGCCAGGGCCTCCCCACCCTCAGAGTAAAGAATTTCTTCTAACTGTCTGATCTGACCCTGCCCTCTCTCAGCTTGAAGCCATTGTCCCTTGTCCTGTCCCTGCACACCCTGGGGGATGGTTCCTCTCCATTCTGTCCTACCATTCTGTAGGACACCTTTAAGTATTGATGTGTTGTGGTTTTGTATGGCAGGGTTCTGGTGTAGATGGGGGGCTGCAGGGGTGGCTTCTGCAAGAAGCTGCTGAAAGCTTCCCCTAGGCCTGACAGAGTAAATACCAGCTGTGCTCAAGGCTGTGCCAGCCCCCCACGAAATCATGAATAAAGTCAAGTCTATGAAGAAGGGAGGGGCGGGGGGAGGGGTTTGAAGAGCTGCTTGTACTTCTCACTCCCGACTCTGGGTGTGCAGGGCAGTGCCAGAAATTAGAGTTTCTGTTCTTTCTTCTGTGTTGAGTGTTTTGCCCGTGATGCTCATTGTGGAATGATCTCTCCCTGCCCTTATCTCACGCCTCAGCCTCTCAATAGATATTTTCTCCCCTTTCCAGCTCAGAGGGGAGTGATGGAGCAACTTTAGTAGGAGTGTGGCCTCCAGCCAGGGTCAAACCACCAACAGTAGGCTGAAATTAAGTCTCCCATGAGCCTTCTCTTCCAGGCTGAACAAGGTCAACTCTCACATCCTGTCTTTGGTAGGACAAGTGAACCTCAAATCTAACACTTTAGAACTACAAAAGGCAAACAAAGTACTATGGAGACACATACCACCCGCCCCCCCCCATGAGTGCTGTAAAGCCCAGGGACTCAGAGCAGTCCTGCAGCCTCGTTCACAGACAGCACAGGGACCAGCTGGGCCCCTGCCCATGGTGGAGTCACTCTCATGGAGGCAAACAAGTATGGTGGGATTTGAGGTCTGAATGTTGAAAAAGTACTTGAAAGGGACACAAATTTTATCCTTGCAGCAACATGCATTCTTTCTATCCAGTTTAACGTGTTGTGCAGGTTTTCCACATGTCTAACCAAATGCAGACTCCATATTTGTCACCTAAAGTGATTTCTTCTAAGAGGGCATCCACAACTGAATGGGTTTTGTTTTGGTGTAGTATTTTTTTTAATTTTTCTTTTTGTGTGTGTGGGTGGGGTTTTTGTTTTGCTTTTATGTGTGGAAAATCATTCTTGAAATATTGCTAGTGGTAAGAGATCTTGCTAAGAGCTGCCATCCAAGGCGATGGTGTCTGTTTAATTTGAGGTCTGGGTTACCAAGAGGTACCAGTAATACAAAAACTGTCTATAATTTAAAACTACCACTGCGTGCCTTTACTGGTGGGAGAGGTAAACCCTCCAGACAGATTGCAGGATTTTGAAATTGAAACTCAGATAATTTGGGTTAAATGCTCAAAAAAAAAAAAGCAATTTTAATTACTGGTAAGTCCAGTCGAAGCTCTAAAATGCATAGACTGCTGCTTCTGGCAGTGTTAGGGTTTGAGAGTCTCAGGTCATGCACAAACAGAACTGCTTAATTGGTCAAAGAAAATACATTTATGTTCAGCTTAGGTTGTGTCTACTTTACTCTCTTCAAAAGCTTGAAGAGCTCATCAGAGGCAAATATTTACTTTGATCTTACTGTCTAGTTTTTATCAGGAGCCTCATACCCAGAAATTATGCTCAGTGTGCCAGCAGGTGATTTGTGTGGTCTCTGATGCATAGCTCACTTTGCTTTCCTTATTCTGCAGAAGCATTTGGCATGAAAGAAGTGTGGAATAATCTGTAAACATTTCAAGTTAACAGAAGTCAAATTCTTGACCAAAAAACTTAAACTGAACTAAGAACCTATCTTATCAGCTAGTTGCTGAATTATACAGTTAGAGCAACATGTCTGAGGATAAAGCAGTTACTGTATTTGCTTAAACTTACTGTTGGAAGTAAAATCAGGGAAGAATAAATTCCATACTTTCAAAAATTTAGGCATGCCAAGTTAAGCTAAGTAGGTAATGTTACTTGATGAATTCCTGCTGTTGCTTATGGAAAATTCTGACTGTGTGGATGTGCAGGTTTAAAATTAAATCAATCTCCTAATGGAGCTCAATGGTGGGTGATAGAATGTGAAAGCATCTTTAGTGTAAACACACATGTTGTGAGCGTTCCTGAACAATGTTAAGGAAGCTTGCCTAGTTTGTTAGCATTTTACAACTTTAGCAACTTTAGCAACACGTCTTCAGTTGGCCTGGAAGTGACTAATTCTTTGGGCTTGCATGCCTGATCGTGTAACGGATTGGAACAAATATGTCTGCATGTGTAGGTGGGTGCGATACGTCTAGATATGAGCAAGAGCTGAGAACAAAATGAACAAGAAGAAAACAACCTCTTTAAAGCAATCAAATGCAGCTGTCTTAATGACTAGGAAACTGGAACGGGTTTGTGTTCCTTGAAAAATGGAAGAGAGAAATGAAGGAAGAAGAAATGAAAAGCAGTTGAACGTCTGCACACAGCTTTTCCCTCATGCAAACAGTGATAGATAGACCAGTCAGATAATTAAGATGCATATGCCACATGACATTAAGCAGCCTTTTGTGAACTGTTAATTAAGATTTAATCAGTCACATATTTTATTCTTGTTGAATTAGAAGTTTAGTGTTAATTTCTTGTGGTGTTTTCCCTAGTCCCTGTTGAAGGAGGTCAATGTATCTGAACATAATTTAGCTATCACGGCCTGGTGTGATGACAAAAGCAGAGACACTAGCTTGACAGTTTGGGTAATACAGTGTGATTAGGATGGGAAACTGATAAATGAAGTTGCTGCTTTCTTTCTAAAATTTAAAATATATTCTGCAAGAGTGTATAACGTTGGTACTTGGGAGAACCACCACATGACTGTTAACGTAAGAATAAATGTCAAGAATAAATGTCAAGGTCTTTCTCCACATTCTTCATTTCATAGAGCACTCACTGGTTTTGTGCTTACTTCATTACACTGCAGAGCTAAATGCAGGTAGAAATTCTGTCAATAATTAATGTTCAGCAAGTAACACAGGTTTGGATTTAAAAATATACATGTGTCAGTCCATTAATGTGTTCAGCATGTGGAAGTTGATATATTTCTTGTTTAAAAATTTCTCTGCAAAAATGTATTTAGAGTAGATGCTTATAAGAGGAATACTTTGATACTGTTTTTTGGGAAGCTTATATGACTAATGGCTTTAGGAGCATTCTGTTTGGTGTCTGTGCCATAGCAACAATGTGCTTTATATACCACTTCATCTTAAGAGCAATAGATTGATAAATCAGAAATGTTTATCTATGACATGTTACACATATTTTCATGAGGTGTTGTTAGCTGGAAACTTAACTTGGAATTCTCCAAAACTTGAAATTCTAAGCCAAGAATTCCTTAACAGACTGATTTTTTTGACCTTTTTTCCTTTCTCCCCCCAAATTCTCAACTACCCAATTTCAGATGCAATAGAGGCATAATTTTCAGGTGGGAGAGTTGGGTGTCTTCTGAAACAAGACATTTAAACTGTCTTGAGCGAGATCCTGATAACATGTCAGGTTCCCTGTTTTACAAAGCTCTCTTTTGCCATCAGCTTCACCACCACTGTGTTTCTTCCAGATCATGTGCTTCTGTAAAGACATCGGGCCCTTTGCCTGCTCTGCCCCTATTCCTTGTCAGGCCTTGTGAGCATTAAGAGAGAAAACCCAGGAGCAGATTAATCACTAGATCTGTGCAGGGGGTAACAAAGATGTTATTCTGCAGCAAGTCTCTGACCTGGTGCCAAAGAAACTTCAGCAGCAAATTGTCTCCTCACTTGCTCTCTATTTTGATCAGCCCCTTGGTCAGCTCTAAGCAAGCTGTAACCCCTTCATGAGTCTGGTGACATATATACTGCTTTGTGCTCATGGCAGTGACGTTAGACATGGAGAGCTGGTAGGACCTGGGTGGTATAAATGGGAAAACCTGAAGTGAGACCCTCTTCCTCCAGTATACTTTCATAACTGTGTGAGCAAGCTGTATCTACTCTGTACGCAGGAGAGTGAAAAAGCCTTTGAACTAATTAATCTTCTCCTCTCATCTGCTCTTTGTTCATGATGAAGTGATTTGTGCAGTGAAATTTGGCTGAGGAAGAACAACGGCAGATTCCTGCTAATGATGTCACTTGAAAAAATGCTACCATCCTTGAGGTGATTAAAAAACTAGAAACCACCTAAACCACGTTAGATGTGTGAGGTGGATCTGTGCTGATTCCATGCTGGTTGGGAAGAGAGAGAGAGGTCACTAAATTGTGAAATGTGGACAGCACAATGTAGCAATAAAATCTTTTCCCATGAATTCATGCAAAGAAGATTATTGTCTAAATCTGTTTCTAGCAATTCAGTCAGTAGATAATTGCTACTGTATCCATTAAGTTAGTTTAAATCTTTATCAAATGATCCATTTTTTTAAACTCTCCTATAGTGCATAGCACTTAAATTCTTCTTTATCCCATTATAGTGCTTTAAGCTCCTATAGTGGCCTGATGCATGTAATTGTTCTAATTCTGCTGAAGTACTCTCAAATCTCCTTCACCATGTTAAAGTAGCTAAATTGTCCTCATTCAAGGCGAGTAAGAGCTATTCAGGGTAGACTTGAAATAATATATAGAAATTTTATCTATGTGAAGGGCTTTCAGATTTGATTTCTTTCATCTCAAGAGTGTGCACTCTATATAGGAGAGTATAGAAAGCTCTGAATTTTAAATATTTCTGGTGTGTGTATATGTGTAAAATTCCAGAGTTATCTCTCTCAGAAGTCTAGTGTCTATCTGTGTTTTAACTCCAGTGGAAAAATAAGGTCCTAAGAGGTCCCACTTACTTTGTATATTGCTTATTTTGATAAACATTTTCTTTTGTTGTTGCCCTCTGCTGCCTTTTTTTGCCTGCCATCTTCTACACTGATTTCACTCCTAGATATTTGCCCATCTGAACTTGCTGTCACAACCTAAAGGATACCCAGTCTGTGGGGGCATGAGGATTTTGACTGTGGGTTCAGAAGATTCCATAATACACAGAAGCACAGAGGCTTTTCTTTCCTAAATTTCTCTGCCTCACTACAGATTTCTCCAAATACCACAAAATCTCCAGTAGTAAGCATGCCTACAATTTATAAAGTAAATATAGATATATACAGAGTTTGTTTGTTTGTTTTGCTTTTTTTTGCACTCACCTAGCTTCTGCTGAACTTTTCTGAAAAAAATCACAGCTTCTGACTTTGCACTAGCTATGACAGGTATAATTTGAAATTCTCCGTATGACTGTGTCTAGTGATACCGCTGGTGACTGGCCATGATATGTGCTAGTCCTGGTCCAGGGGCTTTGTGGTGATAATTCTATGCAGTTTGGTACTGTAAAGAAGAGGTATTTGTCAAAAGTTGTGCCTAGCCATATAATCCATAACCAAGAACTCCAGCTGAAATTACTTGCATCCTTTACACACTTTGAACTAGATATGTCTTACTTTTCCCATTTGACAATTTGTAAAAACAAAGTTTCTTACCCAAAGCCTTTGAATTTTTTATTTTAATGTCATTTTATTGGATCCTTTCCTTCTAAGTTTAGTTAATGAATACTGTGATAGCTATCACAAACTCTGTAACAGCTGCCAGTTGGGAAAAGGTTTGTTAATGTCACGATTGAGTCCAGGATCAAACTACAAACAACCTTATTCAATGTCTTGGTGAGTTTTTACTGGGTTGCACTGGGGGTGATGGTGTTTTTAAAGCAGTCTAACTGCATTTCTCTGTCTTAGTGAATGTGTTGCCCACTTATGTAATACTCATATCGTGAACTACATGTGTTGAATGTAGTAGTAAAAAATGAGAGATATGGGCAGTAAGAACATTCTTTACCTGCAGGACTACATAGGTGGTAGGATTAGAAAGACCAATTTCAAACTCCTTGCCTAGATTCCTCAGTAACAAGCTGCTACACACTAAGGATACTTTTCCACAGTCATATATAATCTGTCCTCAAATGCATATAATTTTGTGAGCATACTTATTTCATCAAACAGATTTTCTTCCTCTCAGATTAGCTTAAAAATGGCAGGTTATAGTCAACCCCTTAATTTTTTCCATCATAATCTTTAGTCCGTTTCTTTTTATGTTGTTGGTTCTGACCAATGTAACTAAGTCCTTGCTTTATGTATTTCTCTGCTAGGGAGCTTTTCTGCAATCTGTTCTTACCATCTGAACAGAATCTTGATGAAGTGCATTTCAGAGCCTTTTTGGTGGGAGATAGGTTTATTGTAATGAAAACACTTTATATACCAATTTAGGCATCAACTAATCTCTTATTTATTCAAGTAAGGTAGTAAGATTGAATTATGTTTCTATAAATTTTCTGTGCTTTCTTGGGAACACGTAAATTGTTTCAAGCAGTTTGTCATCATTGTTTTGCTCAGACGAAATGTATTACAGTAAATTTACTGCTTTGTACCGTGCTGTGTTTCTTAAAGCTCCACTATATGAAGTTTAGCTTGTTTGAAAAGGAAAATATGTCTCTCTATGTAGTAACATGAAACTGCAGTCTAAGCTCTCTGAAAGTGTAACATTTAAATATGGTGAAAGGGAGTTATAGTGTACTGCTTAATGAAGTTTGAGGTTCAGTTTGGTTCTGGTAATGGATTAATTGCCAAAGAGAAGATGGTCTTGGGAGCAGCTAGCTGGGTATTTGGGATAACATTGGTCCTCTTAGCTGCTGAGAAGTGGTGATGGCTCCCGTTCACTTTGCTGCCCACAGAGACTTTCATCCTGAGCGGCACTGCTGTCCTCCGGTGGTGTACCTACAAGGACATCTGCCTTCCCTGGGTGTGTCTCTGAGATTTCCCCCACTGCACTTCAGGACTTCCCTCCTGTCCCACTTTGCCTACCCTGGTCCCTCTGAGGGGTGGCCATGACCTTGAGTGTACTGCGGGACTCAGACCAGTATCATGAGACACCACATCACCTTCTCCAGGTGCTTCACTAGGTTATTAAACAGGACAGGGCCCAGTACAGATCTGGTCATACTCCACTTCCTACCAGATACAGAACAAGCCAGTAAACCAGTACCACCTGGGCCTGCTCACCTCACTAGGTATTCACTTATTTATTTAAAACACCCACTACCACCCACCTACTGCCCCAGGTGTAATGTGCCCTCGCTCAGATACAAGGATCCCGTGGGAGGCACTGTGTGAAACCCTCCACAGTTGGGGTAACTGGCAGTTACTACTCTCCCCTCATCCCCAAGTCCTTTCACTTGACTGTAGAAATCCCCCAGGCTCATCAGGCACTTTATAGCCTGGATCAGGCCCAGATGGGCTGCCCCTGATTGGCATCCCTCTGCCATGTGCCTGGTTGGCCAGCAGTCCCTGGGCTGGCCCTGCAGCGCTGAGGTAACCTGGCCCGCTGCCCAGCACCCATCCCTGCCGGCTGAGGGAGGCTGGCTCTCCTTTCTGGGCTCAGCCGTGACCCAGGGCCCCAGCAGCAAAGCTGGGGACCTGCTCCCCACGGGGATGCTGCTCCCCAGTGGCTGCTCTGCCCCCACAGCTGTTACACACCTGCCCTGCATGGCCCGAGTATGAGGCTGGGGGGGGTTGGCAGTGAGACTGCACCCCCCCCAGCTGGCCTGGCCTCCCGCCCTGGTGAATAAACTCTTCACAGCTGCACAGGGTGGGGGATAAGCTCACAGGTGCTTTCACTGAGGGGCACTCCTCTGGCTGTGAGGGAGAGGGCAGCCAGGACCTCACTCTTCTTCAGAGGGTTGTGGGGCTTGGAGCCTGGCCCCTGCCTGAGCAACTTTTATGAGCCCTTGGGACACCACCAGACTGTTACTGCTGCCTTATGTAAGTGAGATATTTATTATACATTGAATTTTATTTATGTGTATTTAAAAAATCATGGGTTAGTATTCCTGGTGTGCAGTTTGTGAATTTTGGTGGTTTCTGAGATGCTGTCTCCTCACATCTCAACCAAGCCCATGGCCTCTCTCCATTTCTTCCCAGTTAAATTTCCTTATAGAAGCAGTTACTGTCTGGAGGTTGAAACTTGCTCAGCTGAGTCTAAAAGTGGGAGGAATAATACCTGGAACATCAAACCACACCATGCTGCAGCTCAGCTACAGAGTTCCACTGTGTAATTTTATTATTTTCTCACTTGACTAACACCTCACAGACGGGTAGTATGTTTGTTGACTGAGGAATTAGGTGCTCTGGAACATTGCTGTTGGGGCATTGGTGTTGTTTCATGGCTGCAGTGTGTGAGGCCCATGTGCATTGCAATAGCAGGACTTAAGGGTGATAAGGATTTTTGAATTTGTTTATTTTAAAGAAGAACAAAGTATGTTAGTTCTACATAGAGAAAGATAAAAAAAAAACCACCCAACCAAAGTAGAAAGCAAAGGTGACCTGGGACTGGACTGAATGCAGGAAACAGGTTCCTATCACTCAGTGGGTGTCTGATTTTGGGCCAAAATGTTTAATCTTGGTTCATTTCTGTATTTGTAGATCTGTGATTATATAATTCCATTTTCTTATTCTCTGTCCATCCTTATTCCTTAAATTAGAAGCTGTCCAAGGCAGGACCTGATTCTTTTGTTCTGAACATCTACCACTAAGTATGCAGAGAACCTATTCTGTGTGGGCCTGCTAGTGTTACTGTAATAACAACTAGCTTGCTAAAACAGCTGAAAACATTGTCTCAAGGTGAATGTGGGCATCACTGCTATTATGGGCTGACAACCTGCAGAACAGAGACATGTGACTTGTCCAGATCGTGTGGATACCAATTGACTTCTTGCTTCAGTGGAGGTCTTGTCTTTCAAGCAGTAATGGCAAGTTAGGGTATAAGGCTTTCCCCCCAGTATTATTACATGTTGATATAACTGTAGACCAATACTTTTTATTTGTAATGCATTCCTTGGGTTGTCCATATTGGTGTGAATTAACTTGCCATTTTCTGTAACATTGTGGTTTTGGAAGTGTAAGTTGTAAATACTGCAGTGAAGGTGCCCAGAGGTCTGATCCTAGGCTCTACAGAGCTCTTAAAGTTCAGCTCTGCAGAGTCAGCTGGAGTTCCTAACGCTGACTGAAATTGTATTCATTGAATTTATTTTATTTGCTTTATTTGAATTTTATAAAATGGGAGTCCAATGAAAAGGAAGGTGATGTGTTAAACTTTTTATTTTAAACCTATTTCAGGGGATGGGGGGGCCTGAGTGCCACAGGTGTCTTTATCTCACCAGTTTCAAGCTTACCCTGAGTATGACAAAGGTTGGGGAAGCTGCATTGTTAGTGAGTATGAAATCCAGTGGGCTTCCTGGTAGGGGGAGAAAAAAAGCCAGAGGCAGTAGCAGTTATCTTTGACAAGTTCACAAATAAGCCATTCTTAATGTGCAAGGCAAAATTGTCATGTAAAATCTTTTCAAATTAAGGAAGCTTTTGTGATTTACAGCAATTTAGACCCTGGGAAAATGTACCAGTATGACTTGATCTGTGAAAGAAGATTACATCCTCCAAATTATGTCATCTTCTGAATTTGAGAAAAAGATCTCAAGATGTATATGAGGTCTCTGATAAATTGCCACATTTACTTAACCTTAAGTAATTTACAGGCCTGTGTGATCTGCAGTTTTTAGATAGGCAAGAAGAAGCCATAAGTCATGGCAGTGCATGGAAGAGCCTTTCTGTATTTCATGACTTTGGAAACTTAAGCAGGAGGAATATATCTAAATTTATTCTTTGAGGCTACCAAAAGAGCATGCAGTATAGCAGAAATGGTGACCCTAGTTAATTGCATCATCATTTGATAACAGGATGTAATTAGCACATTTGAGTAAGGGTTGTGATAGTGGCAGCCGTTATTTAGGGAGGACAGTGTGTGCCCCGCTGCTGTAATCTGTCATGAAAGGACTGTAGAGCTCACTCCTATCTCTGGCTCTGCATTTGCATTTAACACTGTGAAACAGTCACAAGTGGAACAAATCTGGCTCTGCTAAAATTAATTTTTTGTCTACTTGTAACGGACTGGCCCTAGGCAGTAGAGTATTTATTAGTGTATGATTGAATTAAATGAGCTTTATTTAACATTGGCAAAAAAAAAGCACATGTGAGTGGTGTTGGTGGAGTACAATGGAAGCACATAAGTAAAACTGCTTTGTTAACTTTCCATTGCTAACTTCATCTCCTCTTCCTGGAAGCTAGTTACAAATGTACCCTTGGAGGTCTGTCTTGGAACTGTTGGGTTTGATAGCTTTGTCAGTGATCTGGAGAAGCTGGTGGGATGGTCCCGGGTTGGGGTGCAGTTAATGAATTTAAGGGCTGTCTTTCAGATGGATCTCAAAAGGCTGAAGGAACAGGGATCTCATGGAGATTAACAGGGCAAATACAAATTCCTGCAGCTGAAGGGGGCCTAACCCTGCCACAGTACCAGCTGGGGGCTGGCTGGCCAGGTTGCAGCTCTGCTGAAGAAGACTGGGGATTCTGGTGGGCAGAAGGTTTGGTGTGAATCCACTCTGTGTTCTGGTAGCAGTGAAGGATAAGCAGCTGCATCTGTGCTGCATCAACTCAGGCACAGCCTGTGGATCTAGGGAAACTATTATTCCTCCTTTAAAAAAAAAAGTGAATAATGAAACATTGGAAGACATTGCCCAGAGATGCTTTGGAATTTTCATGCTTGGCAGTTTCAAAGATCTACCTGGTGTAACCATGTTCTGACATCCAGAGATCTGATCTGGATGACTTTGTCATTAGAAGCCTTTAGAAATAGCCATGAATACCTGCTATATTAATTTTTGCCTGATATGTGAATGCAGAAATGTAGTTGAAGCTCATCTCATCCCCCTGCTTACATTTTGACTGCCAGATACTGATAAGTACTAAAATTCATACTAATTTTTGGAAGTTGGATGCTTCTTAGCTACAGTTCTTTTTAATCAAAGTCTCTAGCTGGTTTCTAAGCAAAATTGTAAACTTGTCTATGGACTCCCTCCTGATGATTTAAGCCTCTTAACTGTAATCCAGATTTTTAATAAAACCATGTCCAAATATATCCCTTGAAGCTTTTTTTTTTAAACCAGTGTTTCAGTGTGTTGAGCAGTTGATGCCTCCCAGGCATGATATTAATCCAAATTTACTTTAGTGGAGTTAATAAATTCACTGACTTCATGGGCATTGCTTGCAACAGCAGAATAAGAGGCTGATGATAATTGTAAAATATTCATTGTTCATTTTCTCAGTTTGCCTCTCGAGCTGCATCTAATCAGTGTTTGTGCAACAGCTTCATAAAGCTCTGTTTAATAGGTATATTTAAAATAGTAAGGTAGGCCTCCCTTAATTTGGTCAATTTACAGCACATTTCTACTCGGTATTTCCAACCTCATATTTAATGTGGAATGTTCTTGCCAGTGAGTTAAATTGCCTTTAAACACTCAAAGAACACTTTTTTCACTTAGAAGTCTTTTACAATGCTTAGGAGCTTGATGGGTACATAGTAAAAAGGGGGTTTAATTTGAGAATTCTTTATTGTCCTAATAAAGAAAAGCATTTTTAATAATAATGCTCCATCAGTAAAACTAGTGCAAGTTCTGTGACAGATCATTCAGGAGAGCATGATGCAAGGTAATGGATGGTCTGAGCTGTTAGCAGAGATTAAGGGAAAATAAAAGCAGCTGCATTCTTGACACAGAAGACAATGTATATATCTGTAAAATCACACAAGAAAAGAAAGGTTTGGTTATTGGGGCCTTTTGGCATAACACTTGATGACATTGAAAAGGTGTTTAATGGATGTGTTTGTTTAATGAAGTCCTTTACTCAGTAAACCAGTACAAGGGACCATTTAGACCTGAACTTGATGTATGCTTTTAAACTCCTTTGTCTTCAGTGTACTAGATTCCACTTACTTGACACCCTAGTGCCCTAATTCTCTTTAATGTTAAAAATATTGTTCAGTATTTGTCTACATCCAAAGGACTTGCTTGTTTTGTGTGTATATGCAGTGGGAACACAACAAGGCTCCTGTGTACAGGGAAGTGGAAGGAAGCACGTGGCTATTGTCACTAGTTATTGTACTCAGAATTTTGATTTCAGCTATCATAAAAACTCTTATCAAACAACCAGAAAACTCATGGAATTTGAGTTTTATGTAGTGATGCAAAAAATTGTATTTCTAAGACTCTTTTGCCTGTTTTCTTCCTCAGAAAAGCCAGCAGACTGACTACTCTGTGCTGTTAGTATTAATAAGAAAAAGGCTAAATGGACAGGCTGTCTTTTTCTCTTAAAAGCCAACCATTATGAGAAGCACTTTGCAATCAACTGTGACCTTTAACTGCTCCTCTGTGTTGAAGGCAGTCTGTAAACATGGATTTTTTTTTTTTTAGTCTGTAGTGAGTACCAAGAACTCTATGTCTCTCTCTTGAAATCACGATGTTTCTGTGGGGCAAGGTCTTTTTGTTACAACAAAACAAAACCCCAAACAAAAAAAAAAAAAAGAAAAAGGAAGAAGAAATCCAACTGGAGTTTTTCCAATTCAAAATGAGTTTCTCTGCAGATCTCCCTGTCATAGAAAGTTCAAGCTTGAACTCAGTAAACTGAGCAGTAAGGGTTGGGTAGGAGAGACATTTTTATTTCAGTGCTCTTCACATCGTGTCTCCATTTAAGATCTAGAGACCTGGTGAAGCCATCCTCATCTCTAGCTCTTAATGGACCAGGCAGACAGGGCTGTATTTGTGCATGCTGCTGCTCTGACCTCAGCCCCTGAATGCCATCCTGATGGATGAGCTGGAAAACAGTGTCTGAGCAGAATGCCTGGCTTGGGCAGTTTTGGAGCCTTTCTTTTCACTGCAAAGTCACGAGGACCCAGCACAGACTCCTACTGCTTGTGAACGGGAAGGGTGATTTTACAGCACAACCCCCATCCTGCCTCGTTGGACTTGTCAAAGACTTGTGTGGTTTGGGACAGGAAGATTTCTAGATCAGGCTCTGGTTCTAATCTACTTTTGACCTCATAACAAGGGATAGTGTGGAGCAATCCACCTGTGGGTCAGTTCACAGCATTTCAGAGACAGAAAAAGCAAATTATTTACAAACCTATGTAAAAACAAATCCTGAACAATAATAAAAGGTCAGGAAGAAGTTTCTGGTGCTCACACATTTCAAGAGTTATATTTTGACACCTGACCAAACACAGGGCAGTCATGCTTTAAATGCTGAATGTGTGCCTTACTAAAAAGCATAGGTTGTTTTGTAAGGAAACTGAAATACCTGAGACAATTAAAAAGATTGCAATTGCTAGTGGTTTTGACTACCACTAGTAACCATATGCATTGGCAAGGTTTGGCTTGTACATACACAACACGGGTTTGAGTGCAAGTGTGCACCTGTTCCGTAGTGGAAGAAATAACATTTTCCTGGTCTTCAGTTATGTTTTATTATCAAGAGTAGTTTTTCTGCTCAGCACTCCAAGTTTCATCACATTGTTTGTTTCCTTTTCTATTAAGACCTGCTTAATGGTTTGTTCTTGGGAATCAGACCTCTCTAGAATATTTTCCTTTGGGATAAATTTTTTTGCTTCAAGTGAATGAACTTCTGCGTGTGTCTGGAGGACTGTACAGAGCAATTTCTCAGTGGAAACTGATTAAAAAGGAAGGAATTATTATAATTGCAGAATCATTGTGCTTCCTTTTTATTTCCAGAGACAGTATGATTTACTGAGTAGAATGCTGAGCTAACAGAAAACCTGGGTTCTCTTTGCTCTTCTGCTGCCGATCTGCTTGGTGTCCTCGGGCTAGTCACTTCTTCTCACTTGGCTTGTCATGTCTAGTTAGCTGATAAACTCCTCAGACCATGGGCTGTCTCTTGCCATGTGTTTGAACAGGAGCTAGACAGGCAGTGACACAGTGTTCTCAGTCAGGGTTTCTGAACACAAGGAGAATCTTTGTAATGCATCTCTACACTTTTTAAATGAATGTATTGAAGTTGCCATGTTGTAACATAATGATACTGAGAGGCGGTGGGGAAAAGAGCAGGCAGGTAGCCTGTTGGAGGCATGACATTTGAGTATGCTTCACAGAACCTGAATGTCTCAAAACACTCACAGACTGGCTTCACTGACTGAAACCAGATCAGTGGCATTTTGGTGACAGCATTTCATCTTTAAATAGCTGAATTGTTAGTTCATTGTAGATGCTTGGTCTGTGGGTAGCCCAGTTAGCTGTTAAGATACCTGAAGACTTCTATTCCACCTCTTGAAAAATGTCTCAACATATCTAGAAGTTCTAGATACAAGTAGTAGTGACTAGTGTGTTGAGAAATACAGGTTTTGAAGAACCCCAGGAGGTGGTTTATTTTGTCCTTTTTAGTCAAAGAGCAGTAATTGGAGTTCAAACTTACAAATGTAGGTTTTCTCCAATTTATCATTCTTTTAAATTTTCCAGTTACTGGGTGGGAGGAGGGAGAGAAAAAGCTTGTGAATTAAGACACAATGAGATGATGATAAAAATCATATTATAATAATTAAAGCTCTTTTGAAATCCTATGAGTTTGAAATGAGAATCCTGTATATTTCTTCTATTATTCTACATGAATTTTCTTGCCTCATGTGGTGGGACCTGATGGGAAGGGATCCCTTAGTTGTTCTTTGTTTCTTTTGTTTGTTTCTGTCCCTTTTGGTCGGTGGTTTGTCTTCCTTTTTTGCAACACTTCCCTTCCCCCTATCCCTCTATTTTCTGTGATTCAGTGAAGAAATAAAATCTTTTGAGCCTTGTGCAGAATAAAATTGAGCTACTTGCTGTATTTCAGTCATCATCACGGCAACCTCCTGTATGTCAAGACTGATGCCATTTATGTATCTGCATCTCTGTGCATGTCTGTTAGATTTGGAGAGTTACAGATAAGAATAAGACAGCTTTAGGACAGGTAAATGGATTATAATTATAATTGTCTCTGCTTGAACAATTGGTACAATGTAGGTCAAGTGGAAATGGTACACTTTTGGGTCTTCCCTGTGTTTTCTGCAATTGTCTAACAGTATATCTTGAAAGAAAAAAATTCAAAAGAACATAAAACCAAACCTCTTTAAAAATGTAACATTAATTTGGTTTTCAGAGAAATGAAAAGGAATGTGTGGAACACTGAGTATCATGATTGCTGATGGTGGTTCCAGTTAAAAACTTAATCCTTAGTCTGATTTACAGTTTTGATCACAGGTGCATAACTTTGAGCAGTGGGATCTCCCAAATCCGTATGGGTTACCAAAGTCTTAAGATACTTAGAAATGTTGATCATGCTGCATATTTCCAAAAAGAACCTCTAAGCCTTTGGCTGAGTACTTTGGCTGAGAGTTGGGAGAGAAGGCATTTGGTATATCCAGAATCCCCTCATCTCTTTAAAATACATGCCAGTGGGAAATGTTTTTTTCTTTTCTCCACCTTGTTAGTGAACTTTGCACCCATAGTCAGCTCAGGCCAGTGTGTTGTTTCAGTGTAAGTTAATGTTCCTTTGATAAGAGCATAGGAGCAGTATTTATTGTCATTCAAATTAGGACATGTAGCCATAATAACAAGCTTAGCTGTATTAACAGCTTTATTTACTAAACAGCAGTGTTCTTTGTTTCAATTGATCTTCCAAGTCTAAGTATCAAGATCCAGCTTCCCATGAGCAGGGAAGAGCCATGAAGTGCAAGGCAAGAGGATTAAAGAAAGCAGGGACCACTGGGTTATAGAGAGCAAAGACAGAACCAAAATCGGTATTTTTCTCTGTGGTGGTCTGTTTGGCAGTGCAGATGGAAAAGCAATGGTCCTTGGGCAATTAAGAGGGGAGTTCTGAGACACATGTGTAAAAGGTGAGTGTCAGGAGGATGGATCCAGGCTCTTCTCAGTGATGGCCAGTGACAGGACAAGGGGCAACAGGTCCAAGCTGGAGCAGAGGAGGTTCCATGGGAACATAAGGGGAAACTANAGGAGGTTCCATGGGAACATAAGGAGAAACTTATTTCCCTGTGGGGGTGATGGGGCCCTGGGACAGGCTGCCCAGAGAGGTTGTGAAGTCTCCTTCTCTGGAGACATTCAGACCTGCCTGGATGCATTCCTGTGTGGTTTAATAGAGGTGATCCTGCTCAGGCAGGGGTGTCGGACTAGATGATCTTTCAAGGTCCCTTTCAACTTCTTACTTTCTGTGACTTCACCCCATTCTTTGCAGAACCCTTCTGGTTTGACTGGACTCATTGTTATGTGTCTGAGAAGTACATCCAGTGTGAATAAAATCACAAGACTAGATGATCTTTCATCTCTGCAACTTTATGTTTTTTCTTGTTGTGCTTGCTGTTTTCATGCTTTAAGCATTTTATGCCTTCAGAAAGCGGCAGTGGTCTGTTCTCCTGTCCTGGGGTGTAATGGGGCATAGACTTTGACTCTTCCCGTGGAGGAACTTGACTCATCCTCTCTGCCTTCTTTCCTGAAAGCCAGTGTTATGGATCTACTGTGTTTACCAGCTGACCCTTGCATAAGTGCTAGTGTGTTGTCAAATGGTGCACAAAGGTGCTGCCTGCCATATTCAGTGCTTTATTCTGTAGGTGTGGAGCTTGGTTACCTCTGTCAGCTCTTAAGATGATAATGACACGATGTGTACCGCAGTCTGTGGGGCGGATCTTTTAGCAGTGCAAGTTTTCAATTCTTATTTTGTTCCTTGGAGGATGCAGAGCTGTGGCAGGGTTGATGTACTTCATTACAATCAGAATCTATATTATTTGAAAATAAAAAGGCATTTCTTAAGCATTGCACAAAACCTTAGGGTTTTTCGGTACAGAATCTTGAGGTGTTTGGCCTGTGAGAGTATAATTGAACCAAACTGTTCAACACCTCAGGGCAATATATGTTTTATTGATCCCAACTCTGCACTATTATTGTTGCTTAATGAGGAACTAATGTAATTTCTAATGAAACCACATGGCTGTTGGATAGAAAAACCAATGTTTTATTTCCCTTGTGACAAAATATACTCTCTTCAATTAAAATCCAGGAAGTAAAATTAATACCAGTGTAAAATTTTGCAAGAATTACTGTCAGGACTGAGGCATTTTATTATGTATATAAATTGCTTGAATAATGAGATTGAAAGCAAATTATTGGAGTGCCTGGACAATCCATGAACTCAGTGGAGACCTAAGTGAAATCTGTACATTGAAATCTATAGAGACAGCAGAAAGAATGGGATCTCTTCTTAATGCTTCTACCTGGCAGGTTCTTTTCCACTGAAGTACTACAAAGCACAGAGTCTGGGTGCCAAATTATAGAAGATCTGTTTAACAGGCAAATTGCATGAACTGAACAATGAATGAGTCTCTTCTGAGCTTCAAAGGTAGGTCTGGCTGGCTGTTTGCAGCGCCCTATTCCTGGATCATGCACTGTTGGGTTTAAACAAGGCTTGGATTAGCCATTGCTTGGATGAGGAGACAGTGATGTCTGCATTTGCCCTGCAGCCTTCTTACAGCCCTTACGTGGGAATGGTTCCTGCTTGGGAAACAGTCCTTGGCTAGCTGGCAAAGCAGCTGCCTTGGTCTTCTGCTGCTGCTCTGACTTGTTGCCTCTGAAAGATAACGTTAGGGATGGTTTTTCTGGTATGGAACAAATAAATATCACCTCTTAAGATTAGGGCTGCATCCATCAGCAGTTGAGCAGAACAGCAGCAGAAGGGGATCCTTTGGGAATAGGAGGATTTTCACTGGGAACAAACAGCTCAGTTAAAAAATTAAGCTCAAATATTCTGTTGTCTTTACTGAAAATTACCAAAACAAAACATCCCTTTTGGAACCTGGTCATTACAGAATTACAAGTGTCATGCTGCTTAGGTGGACCTCATATCTCCTTGTTAGAAAACAAACCTAAGAGATGAGGACTGCAGCTGAAATGAGAGAATAATTTTGGATAGGAACAACCTCTGAACGTCTCTATACAGACCCTGCTAGTGTTGTGCCATAAATCTGGTGGAGGCTGGACAGGAGCTTGTATCCAGCTGTTGGATTGTTCTGTGTCTGTGCAATCCTATCTGTATCACAGCTGGGTGCTGTGGGGTGCCCTGCTCAGGGAGAAGGAAGGAATGGATGAGGCTGTTAGGCTGCTGCCATCACATCATGTGCTGTGGGTGGAATTGAGTGCACCCTCAGCGAGTCTGCTGATGACACCAAGCCGAGTGGTGCAGTTGGCTCAATAGAAGGAAAGGAAATCATCCAGAGGGACCTGGACAGACTTGAAAGTTGGGCCCTGGTGAACACTGCAAAGTATGAAGTCTTGTACTTGTGCCAGAGGAATACCAGACATACATACAGGCCAGGAGAGCTCCTGGAGAGGAGCCCTGCTGAGGAGGACCTGGGGGTCCTGGTGGATGAGAAACTGACCATGAGCCAGCAGTGTGCTGTGGCAGCTCAGAAGGCCAATGGTCTCCTGGGCTCCATCAGCAGAGGGGTGGCCAGCAGGGACAGGGAGGGGATTGTCCCTCTCTGCTTTGCCCTTGGGTGGCCCCATCTGGCGTCCTGCATCCGGAGCTGGGGCCCCCAAGTCAAGAGAGATGTGGGGTTGTTGGAGAGGGTTCAGAGGAGGCCATGAAGATGCTCAGGGGGCTGTAGCACCTTCCCTGTGAGGACAGGCTGANCTGTGAGGACAGGCTGAGGAAGCTGGGCTGGTTCAGCCTGGAGAAGAGAAGGCTGCGGGGGGACCTCACTGCAGCTGCCAGTACTGAAAGGGAGCGTATGGACAGGAGGGGAATTGGATTTTTACAAGGGCAGAGAGTGGTGGGACAAGGGGATGGATTTAGGCTAGAGGAGGGAAGGGTTAGATTGGATATCACAGAATCACAGAATGTCAGGAGTTGGAAGGGACCTCGAAAGATCATCCAGTCCAACCCTCTGCCTGAGCAGGATCACCTAGAGGAGATCACACAGGAATGTGTCAGAGGTGTTCAGTGGAAGCCTGCTCTTGAAGTTCTGTGAGGTGAGAATAAGTAGCCACATAGACTTCCCTGGCCTAAGCCACTTCACTGGGGCGAGCCCTTGAGTGAACTGGAATGTGTATAGTCCAAGGCATAGTCTGAAAAAAGCATGGAAAGAATGCTCTGTCTTTCCACATCTGCCATTTCTGTCAGTAACACGGGCTCCCCTCTGCTAGGTTAATACTTTTTCCAGTGGTAGCAGTAGTAAGTTATGTAGAGCCATCAAATCTGGTACCCAAGTTTCTTGTGAAGCTCTGAAAATCTTGTACAAAGTGTTTATCCATGGAAACTATTTTCTTATTTGACAGATTTTTGTAGTTATTGTTCTTCCAAGAAAAGATGAAACATAACGAACAGTTTCTATTGCTTTTTTATTATGGTTTGATGATAAGCTTTGTTTATTTTAATGATTTGTGAGATCTATCTTCTTAATTAAAATTGAGATATGCAAATATCAGAGGGGATTAATTTTTCCCAAACTGTCCTGGTTTTGAAACTCCAGGAAGAAATGACATGCCTCAAACAGCAGCTTTGCCAAGGCTGTTGTTCTTTTGGGCCTGCTCCTGGAAAGGAAACCTGCTATGTAATGATACTTGCAAGATGTAGTCCACCTTAGGGAAAAGGATCTTTTAAAAAAAAAAAAATTTAAAAACCCTGCTCTACTCTTTATCCAGAATTTTAGAACTTAGCTAAAAGGTTTCCTGAGGTACGAGGTGAGCTAAGCTTGAAAGCTGTTTTATTCCGTGCAGTAATTGCTCTGCAGTATTGTTTTAGGGAGCACCTAGGAAAACTGCAGGACTTGCAAGAATCAATTGCTGCATATGCTGCCACGCTTTCATTTTCTATTTTTTTCCCTTTATTTGTGCACTTAATGTGTTCAGTATAGCTCCTAGTCCTTTTCCTGCTGACTGGGCTGTGCTTGGGAGTGGCACGCTCCCCTCACGCATAACGGCAGATGCCCATTCTGCATCACTCTGGAGAAAATGTGATGACTCATAGATCCTGTGAAGGGCTTTATTGTATACTAATTTAAATTACTGCAATGTAATGATAATTACTCCTTTATTATAAGGGCCCCAAGTGCAATCGAAATGAATTCCTACCCTCCCTAAACAAAGGGTAGTGCTAATTGGGGGAAAAACCCCCATAGGAGATTTGAGATGGATGGCCATGATTGGTAATTTTTTTTTCCTTCTTTCTGAGATTTCTTAGAACCAAAATGATATTAGTTACTAGAAAAAATGCCCAAGGGACAAAATGGAAATTTCTGAGCTCTGCTCACAATAATACAAAAAAGTTGAAAATAAAGATGTTGCGTATATAAAAGCTGCCAGACGTGCTTGTACATTTCTGTTCTGATACCTTTTCTTCCTCAAAAAGTAATAGATTGCAATTCTATTTGCTGATGAATGCTAGTTTCCTGTCAGCCCAAATAGTTAAAAGCCTGACAAATTATCTAGTTCATTTACTTGGCTCCAAGACTAACAGCAGAAAATCTGTCTATGCAGCATATGACTGCCAGCCCATCACATGAGGCACTAACCAGAGATGTCCCAGTCTTCACGGGCCCTCCAGCTGATGCTGCGCGGCAGGACTGTGCTAACAGATGTGGGTACTGTTTTCCCTGCTTAAATTATCAGCATCTGTGAGAAATTTTCCATATTAAGACTGGTAATTAAAGTTGCAGTGACAACTGATTAAATATAGCACAAAGTACAATAAAGCCATTTTCAAAGTAGATGTAAATTAGGATGGCAATTAGGTAGCTCAAGTCCCAATAAATGAGTCTTACAAAGGAGAAGAGTGATGGAAAGGAGCTGTTGAACTACTAGAGTGTGAAGTAACCTAGAGGTGCTGTGACATTGACTGGCTGGACTCCAAGGACCTGATGCCATGCTTTCTGTGCAGGGTTTCAGGGTCATTGGTACAATCATACCCTCTTTTCTCTAACCACTGAGGATGGTCATCGTGAACTTTGTCACAACTTCAGATTCCTTTAGTTTTTTTGTTTTTCCCTCCCTTGCATCTCTAATAGCTGCCTCCATGTAGTGCTTCTCTCAGCATTAGGTCTGATTTACAGCACAGTTTTGCCCACTGAGTCTGAAAACCTTTTGATACTTCTTTTGCTCTTCAGTTTTTATTCCTGCTTCCCATCTTAACATAGAATATGTTCTTCTTTCCTGCTCTTACTTTTTAAGTAACATATGCTCTATGTATGGCAGGTGTAGTTGTAGCCTGAAGATGCTGTATCCTCTTGCTACATGTATTTGTGTAATGTTAGTCTCAGCTAAAATATATGTATGTTCGTGTGTATGTAATGAGTTACCTCTCTGCTCCTTGCATGCCTCAGGAGGCTGCAACCCCTTTTTATTGTGTTTTTGGAGAGGTAGTGCAAACAGTATTGTGCTATCAACTTGTACCTTTGCTGTGGTTGATATTTTATACAGCACTAGCCTGACAAGAGCCCCATGCAGCAGACAGTGAGGCCAGTGGTCAGCATGCTCTTGCCCGTTTTCCCTAATGAGAAAAAGTGTTTCCAGAAGCAGAGCACCCTTAATAAGCTAGATACATCACTAAAGGCAAATACCTATGTGTAACCTCCACAGAAAATAGATATTTGGGGTATTAGTCTTTTTCACAGCTTTGCAAGGAGCATAACTAAAATGAAACGTAGAAGGCCAGGAATTGTCCACAGAGCTGGAATCCTCAAATTTTTCTCACTAAGTTAATTTTAATTTTTTTTTAGTGGTTTCTCCCCACCCCCAGTTCATGTTTCCCCCTCCCTTGATCATACCCCCTGGTTAGCCTGGAGGTCCTTTCACAGATACTTCTAAGTGGTGCTCATTGCACTGAATAGCAGTCACAGGTCATTTTTTGAAGCTGGTGCTCAAGCCTGCTGTGCTAGGTGTGCTACCTTTGTGTTGCACATTGGGCATTGATTTTATTTTAGTGATGGGCTGTGCTTTGGTCTAGGAAATAATATCAAATGTCAGGCTTTGCCTTTTCTCTATGCCTGAGTAATCATACCTGGAATTAACAGAGGATTTGAAATTTCCCAGTGTTCTCAAGAGATTTAGGCTGTGAGAGCCTGTAGCCTTCTCCTGCTTGGGTCTCTATTTACTTTATTTTTGCTTTTTCCAAGGAGTGCTAAAGCACTAAAAAATATAAATGCCTTATCCTTACTGTGTGTAATGTGGATAATGCCCTATCCCTAAGGGGGGTGGGGGGAACACACCCCACAGTTGGGGAGTTCACTCTGTGATACTCCATCAGCCAGCTTTATATTAGTTTCATATTTGCTCATTCGTGTATCTTGTGTGTGTGAAGTGGGAGTGAGGCTTGCAAATGACTGAAAGCCAGTTTGATTTTCAGGAGTCTGGAAGAGCAGACTGAGTTGTTTCTCAGTTGACACTTGAGATCTGAGCTGCTTTTGTGAGGCTTAAGGATGTATAAGGCAGGCAGGCACAGCACTGCCTGGTTCCTAGAGGAAATCAGGTAATAAGACCACAAGCTGTATTAGCAGTGGAAACTAGGAATTTGCAAGGAGTGATGCAGACTCTGGTGTTTAGATTAGCCAGATCACAGCACTTACACTGCTGTCTGACATCTTTCCTGCAGCCTCTTATCCAAATCCTGGAAGCACAGGCCACATATCTTCCTTTGCATCCAGCTGTACTCTCACAGGCTCCTCTGAGCACATGTGACAGGTGACTGATGATATAATAAGGTGGTTAAGAAATCCATCACCTGTGTCTTGAAACTCTGAGACCAGGAATGGGGAAAGAGGAGGGTGGAGAGAGACTATGGCCTTGAAAAAAGTCTAAGAGGTAAGCCAGAGCTCTTCAGACATGTCCTGGACCATGTTCTAGTCCCAGCAGTACCAACCTCCTCCCTAGCCCCTGCAAGTAGCTGCCTCTTTGAAGCAGCAAGAAACTCCATTTTCTCAGCACTTTTTGTCTGCCCCTCTCCCCAGCTTCCCCTTCCCAGTGCCAGCAGCAGCAGGATGCCTTCCAGACTTAGGAGGCATCTGGGTGTGGGGTGATGCAGCTGCTGGCATGGTTGTCCTGCTTCATGTACATCCCATCACCCAGGCTTAGGTGCGTGATGCACCTGGGAGGATCATACTTGAGTGTTTTCTCACAGAGGATTTCAAAGGGCTTTTGTAGGCCTATGGTGGAACGGAGTCAGGGTCTCCTCTGCAGATGCAAACTGGAGACCAGATGTGTCTGCTGACAGACTACAAATCATTCTGAGTTCCTTGGCAGCACACACAGAGCTTTCTGAGAGTCAGCAAGCACGGGGTGGTGCAGCTGAGGTCCCAGCTGCTGAACTCAGGTGAAAACACCGCAAACTGCAGCGTGAGAGCAGGGCAGCAGAGCGAGGCGGTGTGGAGGTACTGTTTAGTGTTTGCATTAAAGCCCATGGAATGAGAGACAACCCTGCACACTGGTGTGTTAACATTTAAAACCCTAAATTTGAAAATGTTAATCTGAGAACAAATCCTTCAAGAGATTTTTAGCACTGTTCTTGTATGATAAATTCAACAGGCCTGGAAGGCATGAGAAATGCTGTGGAATATGTCTGACCTTGCTGTAGCTGCCTTTAGATCTCCAAGAAGCTGTTCAGTTGTTATTTATATGTGAAATTCCAATGGAAAACTATTATTTCAGAAGTCTTTGACCACTTCAGTTAGCAACATGGTTTGCATTGAGTCTAACAGGAGCCAGAGACTGTTTGCTGTTTAGTTTTGCAGATCCCTGCACATGCAGTTGTAGTTGTTGCTGGATGCTGCATGTGGGGATGCAGCCATCAGCCTGTTTGACTGGCACCAAGAAAACTGCTTCCTGCATTTCTTGCTGGATTGCTGTGTTTGCAATGCAACAAAACCTGCAAACTCAATCTGTTGTGTTGGGCTGTAAAGTCTGAATTTTGCCTTTGGGCTTTTAATCTCATTAATATTTTCTGTGTTCTCATTCTTAGCTCACCTTATGATTTCTCTGTGGAAGGAAATTATAGGAAAAGAAGTCCAGCTAAAATATTAATTACTTTTCTGAAGTGCATAAGTGGAGGAAGAGCAGGGCATGCAAAAGACTAGAGATAATCCAAAGGAAGGAGAGGCAAAGCTGACAGGCTAAGGGAGCCTTGCTCGGATACAGTGTGTGTTCCAGTCCTTAATGAGTAAATGAGAATACTACAGGATGAAACGTTTAAAAGATAATTTGGATTGGTTTTTATATCCACTTGGAGGAAATCACTTGTTTCATTCTGGAAGAGGCAGTTTTGAAACATAGAATAGTTTGTTTAGGAAGGGCCCTCTGACACCCTCCCCCAGTGCCCCCCTGCCATGGGCAGGGATACCCCAATCGACCCAGGGTGTCCTGAGGCCCATCCAACATGGCCTTGAACCCTGCCAGGGATCCAGGGGCAGCCCCAGCTTCTCTGGGCACCCTGTGCCATGGCCTCCCCCCTCCCCAGGAAGGATTTTTGCCCCACAGCTTCTCTCCAGTTTTCCTGGAGCTTCTCAAGGGGCTCTGAGGTCTCCCTGGAGCCTTCTCTCCTCCAGGCTGAACCACCCCATGTCCTCCTGCCTATCTCCAGAGCAGAGTTGATCCAGCTCTTGGATCACCTCTGGCCTCCTCAGGACATGCTCCAACAGCTCCATGTCGTTCTTGTTCTGAGGACTCCTGAGCTGGAGGCAGCACTGCAGGGAGGTTCTCCACAGAGGGGGGGAGCAATTAGACTGTCTGGATTGCAGTTGTGTGCAGAGCTGGCTGGTGCTGCAGCACCAGGTGGGTCCCTACAAGCTGTCCAATGCTGTGTGGGATCTGTGTGAGGTTTGGCTGGAGCTATCAGAAGTCTTTGTAATGCAGAAAAGTGATTAGAGAGTAATATCTTTTGGGGGGGGGGGCGTATTCTTGGTATGCCAAAGTCCTAACTAAATTGACTCTGTATCTATTTTGTTACATAAACTTATTAACCTTTATCAAATAGGAAAGGCTAAAACTGAAATCAGGAGAACCACAAGCAGCTTGTGGAATGATCTGAACTATGAGTAAATCTTCTCTGAGTCACATCCAAACTTGCAAAACTCTGTTCAAAAGACTCGTGAAGCATGTCTGTCTGTTTTACAGTGCCCCTTTCTCGTGCCTAGTCTGTCACAGCAGGCTGTCATGCTAAGTGCCAGTCTAGGTTCCTGTGTATTACAGAATGATGAGGTTACAAAAGACCTTTAGGATC
>VXBZ01005290.1:7141-30466 GCA_013399135.1 Heliornis fulica | reverse complement strand
GGGCCCCAACACCACCATAGCTTCAAAATGTAAACTATATCTAAGAATTATTTTGGTAAAAGGACCGTTCAAACCTCAAGACTTCTAGGGCAGCTGTACCCTCAGACATTAGGGCCCAGACGGATCTCACAAGGTCCACGTACAAGAAGGGAGTCCTTGCAGCTAGGAGGCAAAGTCCCAGGGGTCAGTCACACAGCACGTGCAGGGAAGGTCTGGGATGGTGGGGGCCTGCTCTACTCCTCCCCTTTACAACCTGTGCAGAATTTGTATCCAGTTTTGGGTAATATAGGTGGAAAAAGTGAGCTTTCTCTGTCTATTCTGAAGGAATTAGGATTTCTTTCAAAGTGATATCTTGAGAGATATCAATCCATGTAAAACAGAAAAAAACACACACAAACCCCCAAAAATCACTGACACCNCAAAAAAAAAAAAAAAGAAGAGCTCAAGAGCTTCAGCTGAATGTCTAAACAGCTAAACATACACCCTGAACACTGAACATACAACTGTTTTCAGCTGGCAACTGCAGCAAATACAGGCAAAAACAAAATGTGGAATGACCCCCACTCCACCCCCTACCCCCCCGAATATAGAGCATTTTAAAGTTTCATTCACCCACAATATATGCTTATATAAATTATCATTTCCAGTAAGAGATAAAAATGATTGTAATAATATTTTTCTACCCTAGAGACAGGTATAGTATTAAGCTTGTATCATGTGCAATTACTGTTACAGCAGGCTTCAGGAGGAGAGACAACAAGCAATGGAACATAGCAAGTAAGCTCCTGGTGGGAATAACAATGTTTCTCAATCAGAATCAGTAAGAACTCTTGCTTAACTCGCTTCAAATTCATTTATGCATTCATATGTTCATTTATGCTTGTAGTTATTGCTTAACCTTGAGTAATCTTGGTAGCATTATTTTTTATTTAATGAGTGTGCATGGAAGAGTGAAGGTTAATGAGATATTAATATGATTTATCCACTTTAAAACCGCGTAGCTGAAACTACTCTTCTGGGGGTGCATCAGACTTATCTGCTTTGATGTCACTAAAAAGGTCAACATGTATAGCATACCTGAGTCACATAAAACATAATTGCATCAGTGCAATACACCCATTATTTCTGTAAAACTCATACATGAAGATGTTATCCTAAAAGATAAAAACAGCCCTGAAACTGGTTGCAGCATTGCTTCAGAAACTGTTAATTGCTTTTTGAAATACAGCTACTCATAAGGAAGTTTTAATTGATTTTGTAAGCACTTTCAATTAAAACACCAGTAGAGAGGAATGAATTTCCTCTAAGTTGAAGGAACTCCATTTCTTTAGGTAAGCACGTATCTTGGAATTATTTATACAGCATGTGTGCTATTAGAGATACTTCGTCCATAGTGGTTCATGGACCGTGACTTCCACATACAGGAGCAGTTCCTCAGACCATGCAAACTGTCGCAATATTAGTGACTTCACCGGCACTATGAGAGAGTGCAGAGACACTGTCCCCACTGGGTTCAGATGCCATTTAATTCCTGGTAATTGCCAGCCCACATGCAGTGTGCAAAATTAAGAAGTTTGGGCCCTAGGCACTCTTGGTCCCCAAGCTAACATAACAGTACACAGATACATTGTACACAGCTCTCCATACTCTTGTGTTATCAAATGGTGGTGTCAAAGTCAGGACATCAAAATAGCAACTGGTTGCATCAACCTTGGGCACACTTTGGGGACTCTGAACTCCAGTGACACCTAAAACCCACTTCCAGCTCTCAGAGAAGCTCCCACAGTAGCAGGGATGCTTACTTTCCTTACAACAAAAGTTGCACCAGCTATGTCACCCTACATGCATTATCCCAGCCAGGATGCAAGTCTGAACCCACTCTTTCCCCTAACAGTAAGCAGCCTTACTCCATACTGTCTAATGATTATGAGACCCAAAGCTTTCTACCTAGCACTGAGCTAAGTAGGTATTGCACAAATTTCTCAATCTCTATGTGTAGCATCTGTACATATCTCTCTTTTTTTAGGACTGTCCCAGAGTAATGTAACCTGGAAATTGCAAATGAACTGCCAGTTACATTACCAAACATATCGAAACAGGTACTGTGACATGTCATAATTTAATGTTCTAAGAATTGAGCAGTGATGAAAATCAATTAACAGATCAAGAATATGGGATGTTAAGAGAGTTATCAATTTACAATGTGAAAATGATGCACCAAATCCACAGTTCATTTCAGAACTAGATTTGAAACCATTAATTGCCCTTTGCAATCTCAAAAAACATTGACTTCACCTAACTTATTTCAATAATCTTTGCCCAAGTTAGCTCTTGTGTTAGATATTCATACAACTTTACAACATTAGAAACATTAGAACAAACACATTAGAAAAGTTATATTCTATGACTTTGCCTATTTTCCTTTGAAGAGAAAAAAAAATTTCTTTTATTTTGTGTGAACTTTGTATTTATGAACAATTCATTTAATTGACTATGATTCATATCATGTCCCAAGAAGAGTGGAATTTGATGTCACTACATTTGAGTCAGGCTGGTTTTGAAGAACTAATTTCTCTGCTCTAAAAGTTGATTGCAAAAACCTTTCAAAAATGCTAACAGTGTGTCTTCTCATTCAGATCCCATCCACACTTAAGGAGTTCTTTGCTTTCTGGCTTGTAAGAAGTTAAATTTGAATTGAAGGTTGCTGTAGCTATCAAACACAGAAACCCGGGTTAGATATTGGACATCATTTCATGACCTCAAGTCCACTGATCTTAGTCAAAGTAAGAAAGCGCTTTCTGCATCAGATGGTTTAGATCAGTATTCAAAGACTATCATGACTACCATTGCAGCAGTCTTTTCAGGAATTAAGTAGCTTTCTGAAATAATTTCAATCAACTTATCTTGCTTTTCCTTCTAATGTGTTACAAGAGGCCTAATAAAAAATATATGAAACTGTTAATTATCATCTTTGTCATAGTTGTCTTAGTATTCATTAACATATGATGACTTTCATTCAGTGATATCAGGAGTAGTCTTCTTGATCCAGGCATGCTAAATCAAGATAACTGCAATTTCCTTTGAACCACATGACAGTAGCCCTCCATAAGTATATAGTTTTGTTTTTTTTTGTTTTCTCCCTCTGTCTCACATACAAGACATAAAGGGACAGAAAAAACATTATCTTTTTAGTAGTCATTTCCTCCATGCATTTGCAAGTTTGCAGAGGCCATACAAGGCAAAATTACACTTTCTCTGAGCAACAACAAGTATTTCTGATTTGAACACCATTTTCCCTGCATATATATATTACAGGGCATACTCTTTCTGTTGTAAAATTTTTATTTGTGTCACAGTTGAAGGCAACATTTCACATGTGACTATATTTCTGGAGAAGTGGCCTCAAAAGATCTTTTTTACCCTTTCTTTACCAGTGGTAAGTCTGTTCATGATTAT
Source organism: Heliornis fulica (assembly GCA_013399135.1). Classification (NCBI taxonomy): domain Eukaryota; kingdom Metazoa; phylum Chordata; class Aves; order Gruiformes; family Heliornithidae; genus Heliornis; species Heliornis fulica. The sequence continues at coordinate 27,010 of VXBZ01005290.1, read as the reverse complement.
TCTCTGGAGATCAAACATAATATATATAGGTATTGGAGTTTGGAGATGAGGCAGGATGATGGACAGGTGTTTTTCTTGGTACACATAGAAATATCTGGAAGATTTTAATCAGCATATTATAGAGTGAGTACTTGACAGCAATATTTACAAAAGAGTAATTGTGCCTCTTTTTCTCTGAAGTACATAATGCTTGTTTCTTTCAGAAATATCTATATGCAGGGAGAGGCCTCCTGGGTTGCTACTTTTCTTGTCACAGGCAACTACATCAAAAATATTTCTTCATGAAAGTAATAAGACTATCTCAAAATAACCTCTAATTTCCAAACTACATTTTCTCCTAGTTAGTTTATATCCATTGTTCAATACATATAACTGGGGAGTCTATCTATTCAGTACAGGCGTGTTTACCCGTTCTTCATTTGGCTGTGCTAAATAAAGTAATTGCTTATTGTTCTACTGAATTTCAAGTGGATTCTTTAACCCTCAAAACTATTAATTTTTTATGTGCTCTGTTCAAACCGTACTGCATATTGGCATACAGCTTTGCCTCACCAACTTCATGTGCTGTGGAATTTGGACTGTATATAGATGGCAGCAGGGATTTAGATATGGAGGTCATCTTTAGCAGTGCAATGTAAGCGTTGATAGTTGTTGGACTGATACATTAAGTCATTGAAGTTAATCAGGACAGTTCTAGAAAATTAATGTGTACAAGGGCAGTTGCCAGTAGAAAATGTTCATGACAGTGAAATGATAGTGTAAATGCAACATACCTATACATTCACTATTTCAAATTAATACATTTCCTAAAACATAAAGGCTTAAATAAGTTCTGAAGTTTCCATAACCCATGAATACAGTCTGACACACAATAAAAGACTGTCCTGGAGTATCCTCATGGTGTTTCAAATTTCACATATAACAATACTTATTACAATAATTATTTGAAATTACTCAAATACTGGGTAATCCTAGCCAGATATCAGATGTTGATACTGATCTCTACAGTAAAATAGAGTAAAATGTTTTTCTACACCTTACAGGGTGAATGGCTTATTCTGCATAACAAAAGCACAAGTCATTATTTGGTATCACCTGTCTTTGGCTCCATAGTGCTGATTTCCTTTTCCCTGACAAAAGACCTCAAGCCACCCAGAAATATAAAGGAATTCTGCCAGTGTTCTTTGATCCAGTTCAGCTTTAGATGATAGAATGAGGTTTTCTAGCAAACTAGACCAGAACAACAAAATTCTTAAACAGAGGAAACAGAACTCTTCTCCCTGAGAGATAAATAAGAGGATTTGTAAACAAGAGTCCTGCCTGTCTAAAATATCCTTCCACAATTCTTCAGTCCTGCTCTAAGTAAAGTAATTTCCTGAGTTTCAGCAAACCAGACAGACCTAACAGGTCCCTATGAATAGGTTTTCATTCCCTTCCTTCCAAGTCCTAGCTGCCTGCTCCTTGTGCTTCTCAGTAGTTGTCTCTGTTGAGTTCCTTCATATCCAATACAGCAGGCATCAAACTGTCTCCCTTTACACCTTTAAAATGGGCCCATTTGACTAACTCTACTGAAAAAAAAAAAAAAAAAGGTTATCTAATTGCTGTCATCATGGCCAGTTTGTCTTCTCATATTTCCATATCAGTGGTCTTTCATTGCATTTTGAATCAAGTTCAAACTATTGCTCCCACACCTGTCTACAATATTTTCATCTTGTCTGCAAGCAATCTGCTTGCCTTTAGAGATTTTTAAAACTTTTTTCCCCACTATCTTTCAGGAGATTTCTTCCTTGGCCTAAAACTAAAGCATCATCACAACCAATCCATTCATTACTCCTTCATAAAATTTCTTTAGTGGAAAAGTCGTAAGAATGAGCATGTGAGGGACAGAGATTGAAACACATTTTGCAAATATCAACAATTAAGATCAGAAAGAATTATTTAGATACTTATAAAAGTTGATAAGATCCTCTTTCAGCCTTCTCTTCTGACCCAGCTCTTTCAGCCTTTCCTCATCAGAGAGATGCTCTGGTTCCCTATTCATGTCTGCAGTACTGTGCTGGACTTTCTCTAGTAGCTCCCTGTTATTTCCTGAACTGGGGAGTCCAGAACTGGACACAGCATTCCAGGTGAGACCTCACCAGGGCACAGAGGATAACCTCCCTCCATCTGTTTGCCATACTCTTCTTCATGCACCTCAGTATACCAGGGACCTTCTTGGCCACAAGGACACACTGCTGGCTCATAGAGAGCTTGTTGTCCACCAGGACTCCCATGTCCTTTGCAGAGCTGCCTCCGAGCAAGTCAACCCCTAAGGTGTACTGGTGTCTGGTTTATTATTTCCTAGGTGCAGGACCCTATATCCGCCTTTGTCGAACTTCATTAGGTTCCTCTCCACCCAGTTGTCCAGCCTGTCCAGATCTCACTGAATGGTATCATTCTCTCCTCCCAGTTTTGTGTCAGGAGCAAACTTTCTGATGGTACACTCTGTCACCTCAGCCAGGTCATTGATGAACATGTTGAGCAAGACTGCTCCCAGCAGTCAGTGAAAGAGTTATGAGAATGGCTTACTCCTCATAGAAACATGCAATGCATACATGCTAATTCAACTACATATAAGCTGGATGACCTTGCACCCACAACTCTTTTGCTAATTTTGTTCCCCATGATCAGCAACGACTTATTTTGTGTTTAGGGTTGAAAGGCACCTAAGAAAACCAATGTGTTCTGAAGTCTAAAACCAGACTTTGAATTGCCTACCTTTTGTTCTTCCTCCTAGCTCATTTTAGATACATAACATTAGCATTCGCTTGGCACCAGTCAAAAAGACATTAAGGAACATAAAACAATCACAACAAGTGGCTGATTATTTCATTTTGCTGCATGAATTGTAGCAATCTACTCAGTTTCAAGATGTGCATACATTCATAACTCCTCTCAGGGTTCTATGTTAATAAGAAAGGGTCAACATTAAAAGCTTTCTATACAGAATCAAAGACTGGTCAATGTAGCTGGACCTCACTCCAAACCTTAGTGTCTTCATTCCCCACTTCCCATGGGCAGGCAGGTGTTCAGTGATCCCCAGGAAAGCAGGGCTCCATCACATGTTAACAATTACTTGGAAAGACAAATGCCATAACCTTGAACTTCCTCCCTCAGCTTTGATCACTAAGCACATTACGAAATACCTATTTGGTCAGTGGAGTCAGCTGTCCCAGATGTATCCTCCCTCCAACTTCTTGCTCACTCCAGCCTACTTGCTGGCAGGGCAAAGCGAGAAGCAGAAAAGGCCTTGACACCATCAAGTGCTGCTCAGCAGTAATAGAAACATCCCTGTGTTCTTGACACCTTTTTCATCACATACCCAAAATTACAGAATCACAGAACAACAAGGTTGGAAAAGACCTTTAAGATCATTGAGTCCAACTGTACCTGTCCTCTCCTAAACCATATCCCTAAGCGCCTCATCTACCTGTCTTAAATACATCCAGGGATGGTGACTCAATCACCTCCCTGGGCAGCCTGTTCCACATCCTAAAAACATTTTCAGTGAAGAACTTTTTCTGGACATCCAATCTAAACTTGCCCTGGTGCAGCTTAAGGCCATTTCCCCATGTCCTATCACCTGTCACTTGGCTGAGGAGACCATCACCCACCTCTCTACAAACTCCTTTCAGAAAATTGGAGGCAGTGATAAGACCTCCCCTTCAGCCTCCTCTTCTCCAGACTAAACAACCCCTGTTCCCTCAGCTGCTATGAAGGAATTGAACTCTATTCTAGTCAATACCAACATATTATTAAAATAAATTGAATTACTGACAGACTTTAAGGTAATATTTTAGGCTTTTCCTATTTTTCTCTCAGATGTAGGTTAAAAAGGAACATATTACAATGTATTTAATACAAAGCCATTTTAAAGCAGCACTTGAATGCCCAGTCAGCTGAGTTGCGTCTATGATGTTATGGCTGGAAGATACAAGATATGAGCTCTTCCATATCATAAGAACATATCAGGATCAAAAGTAAGGCATGGTTTACAGTATATATATATATACATACATCTGTCTACCAAGGCACCTGACTTTTGTGTGCCTCTGTGATGCTCTTCAACAAGAATTCTTCCTAAATCTTTGCAAAAATTCTCTGTTCAAAGTAAAACTCAGGCTCTGAATGTTGCTAATATTTTATATGACAACAAAACTGTCTGTTTAAATGAAACATGAAGAAGCCTTCACAGGAGGAGATTGCTGTGAAATGCTGATGTGTTCATCTGACATTTTTGGATATGTTGCCTGGGGTTATATCCAAATACTTCCCACATAGTTTTATTGAGTGTTTGCTCCTGTGTGACAAAACAGAGATAACATTCAAAATGCACACAATTATATTTCTATTATCTTCTGCTTTCAAGTTAGAGTGTAAGAGCAAGACTCATAATGATGCAAATCAATGGAAAATTTGAAAAGATCTTTACACCAGAAAACAAAAATCAAAGGAAAGTAATTGATAACTCAGCTTTTACCAGTAAAACTGTTGAAAACTCAGATGAATAAGGAATGAGTAGGAGTTTGACTGTCTCTTAAAAAAATGGGTGGAATAAGCATGTCTTTTTTCCTCCTTTGTTATCTACAGCTTCAGGCCTTTTAATGTGTAACCCAGCTCCACTGATACCTTTCTTGGTACTGCTTGTTAGTATATCCTGCAGTTTAGTTGATACTTTGAGACTTGGAACCACATCTTTGATAGCTATTTCCAACATATTTGATGCAGGTCTTCTATATTTCCTGTCCTGTACTTTGCTTCATGAGGCAATATTTTGCAACAATGTGATTTTCAAGGAAATTTCCATTTGTATATACTTATACAAGATTAGGCATTACCTAATATGTAGGTATCTAGTTAAACAGGCTTTACACAGCTGAAGACACATAGTGTCTCATAAAAACAGGTCTATTTTGCTTTGATTTGCCAGATAATTCTTATATATTTCTCAATATTTTAATACGAAAAACTAAGCCTGTATAAATATGCCAGGAAGCAAAATAAGAATCTGGATGTTTAGGTACTCTCCAAGTCCCTTCTGACATGCTTATCTCTGAAAACTTTGTTTTCTTTACAGGTGGAAATGTACCCAAAAAATCCTATATCTGTTTATAAGTCTCTAAAATGATTAAAATAAAATATAATCTTGACTGATGAGGACTACAATATTTCTCATTAGTAAGAAATATGGTAGTGTTGTATAATATTGCTAAAAGCCAGAAATAATTAGCATTATTGAGATATGACTTGAGGAAATTATGTTTGCCTTGGCTGGAAAAAAGATAAAATAAAGAACACAGACATTTTATAAATTGGTTTTAGATGAATACAGAGAGAATGCAAAAGCCTGTCTGAGATTGTTAAAGATGTCCCAGAAATTTTAGTGTTTGTGGTCTAAAACTGTTCTCCCAGGAGCTGTGGATTTACAAACAAACATCTGAATACCTCAACAGCAGACTGAAGGATACCCAGTGGCTTCTTGAACATGATAGAAGAGGAAGAAGGGAAAAAATAGACATTGTTTGATAAATGAGAAATAAAATAATTAAACATGTAGTTTAAAACCCTGAGTATATGACGTGTTAGCATCTCCAATAACATCACAAAGGGACTGGAACTGTGAAATTATGCACTGTATCTATACTGGCATTTGTCTTACATAAGGGTTCCTCTGGTTGCTGGTAAGAGATAAAGTATTGCTCTGCTTCCCTCTGAAATACACGTGATTATGAGAACTAGAAGTATTGTAGGGTGGCACAAAGTGGCATTATAATCTCTGATCTCTCGTCTCCTGTATGCTCGAGGCTAATCTGTTCACCAGTGGGCAGAGAACAACAGTGAATTTTATCCACAAGTCAAGACCTATGAAACATCTTTTGGAGAATGTTATGGGCGCTTGTTTCTTAGAAGTGAAAGTCCTTATTTCAGTGGCCAGAGATGCCTAAAATTGCTTCTAACTTTCCTCCAACAATAATTGCCACCTGCCTCTGGACCTGTGTGCCCAGTGATGTTTGATGTGCATGAGCAAGCCTGTGGATATGCTGTCCTGTGGAGCTTTCTGGATCGTACACCTCAAGGAGAACAAATTTGCGGGAGGAGACGACTTTCATCTCTGCTGATACCAGTTTCTTCTCTTTCATTTGTGAAATGAACCTGTGACTCTTGCCACCAAACTTGGCTGACAGATTTCTAGAAGTGGTCTAGTATGGGAAGAGTATACCTTGAAGCGGGCATAAGGAATTTCTAATATTGTTGTAATTCTAGTGTTTTGTTCCATGGTATTTATTTCCTGAGTGCATTTGTGTTCATTGCAGTGAATAATGTTTCCTGTACCAGCTGGAATGGGTAAGAGAGCAGGTGCGAAGTCCCTACTGTAAGTCTGGGCCTATTCATTTATAGCACAGGAGCCTCAGAGTGGTGTGATGTGGCCAGTACCTCTTAGTGAGCCGTTCTCAGCCGAATCGGACTGTATGATGAGTATTGTTTGGATATGAGACACACAGATGTCCTCATCCCAGATATACACAACTCCCCTTGCACAGGGACAGTATTCTAATTTACACATGGAAAGGCAGAAGAAAAACTTCAGACCTCACATGGCACATCTCTAAATGTGCAAAGCCTCATAACAGATCCTTGTGCTTGAAAACAAGGAAGGGAGAAGGACTGCCCATTCCCCATCTCTAATATGTATGTTCTCTTTTAAATCTGATAACATGCGCTAGATTTTTATTCCCTCCTTGCCCATGTCAAACATCTTCTAGTGTATCTGGATTACACCCCACCATCGCTGCTCCAGTCTGCTCCTTATCAAAAATGCATGTGCACTAAGTAACTGAAATCGCTCACGCTTCTTATGGCTACAAATCAGGAATCTCCTGACAAATCAGCCTAGTTGTGGACTCTGTTTTAAAAATCCTTGGTGAGTCTTCAGGAAACTTGATTTACATTGTAGATTTTACCTGCCCTGTTTTATCAGTGTTTTTTGTTACAGTAAAATTGTAGCGTGCAGGCAACTTTGAGAGCACCCAGAGAACTTCATCTTCAAAGGGAAATCATGTTTTGCCTAACTGCAGCCATGCTGATACTGTGCTGTAATCTGGCGTTGGCTCTGCAGGATAGTGGTGAATAATAAACTCTATACAGAGTCAATAAACCAACAGACAAATTTCTGGTATTTTTCCCTTGGTACAAAGCCTTGCATTTTCATGTTAATGCCAAAGTTAGTGTGCCTGCAAGGACCAAAGCTATTACCATGATATGTGCAAGTAGTAACTTGTTCTACCTCTATGTACAAATATTTAATATTGTGTATTGCTGTCTTCTCCTTATCTGTACTGCTGGTGGCTTGTGGGATTACATACTACCAGTTCTCTTTGAACTGTAAAATCTTAACTGAAAAAGCTATGCATTTGTCTCTGTAGGTCTCTATATATGTACATAGCATATATCTCAAAGTCAGCTACAGAGAGCTGAAAACCAGCAAGTAATTTAACTAAAAAAGTTAAAATAGAAGATTATGAGAGAACACCTCATTAATTCAAACAAAACCTCATAAGAATCACAATGGAAAAAAAAAGTTGAAAATCCTCTGAGATTCTTGCTGTGACTGACTTTTTTGTTAGATAAATTTTCCTTTTATCTAAAAGTTATTTAAAATGAAAATGTGTTTTATTTCTTTGTTTAAACTCCAATATGAAAGATGTCCTGTTCCTCAGAGAAGAGGAGGACTGGATCAGGCAACACTGGATGAAGGTGAAGAAGACTGCTCATTTCCCTGGGAGCAACCAAAAGAGTTCTTTGGGCTCTCCAGAAGAGAAGGGTGACAGTACAGAGAATGGCAGACTAAGGCAGACTTCCTTGAGGACCAGAGACTGAGGAACACCATCAAAAGAGGAGGAGTGGGTGCAGTCACGCCCATGAGACTCATGTGTTTCATCCTTCCCTGAACTGGAGAATGTCATTCTCAAGTCCATTTCAACTTCCATTTTTAAATGTTTACATTTAAATTTGCTGCTTTTCCCTGGTGCCACAACCATCAACCAATAATGGGATTCTTTTCTGCTCTGTGTTCCCATCTGGATAAAAATTTCTCTAATATTTCCTGTGAAGACCTCCCTATACCTAGCTTGCAGTAAAGATATTTACCCATTATGGTCTGTGTTTTACTCGTAGTTGGTTTTAAATTTCTTGCTTATTAAAAAAAAAAAAAATGAAATCCTTCAAAAAGCCCAGGTACTTTTTCTTTTTTAGAATTAGATGCCCGTCTGCTTGCTTGTTGGCAGTGAAAAGCAATTCTTTGTTTATGTAAATAATTTGAAATATGGATTATAAGAGCATTAAAATGTTAGGATGTTAGGAATTAACTATGATGCCTACCAATCTATCCAGAGTAGATAATTTCTGGGGTATACCTATATAAACATGAGAAAATGCTGCCAAAAATATTTCCATGAGATAAGTATGCTTAATTGAAATATGATTACCACTGAAAAATTACATTCCTATCTGAAATACAGTGGTAAAATATTGATATTCTATACAAAAGACATTTTGAATTATATCCTTGGCACTTTATCAGCAAAACAACACTGTTAGAAAAGTGATGTGAAGAATTGATTGTAAAGCTAAGGATAATAACTTTTTATTTCTAATAAATTAAAGACAGTTTCATATATAGAGAATGAAGGGGGTTTATAATGAGGTGGTTTAATGGAGAATTGTTTCTTTAGTTGTTTATTTTTAGATTCATATGGTTCATTAAGCTTTACCTAAAATAGCTGTTAAAATTCCTGCAGAGGAATGGTGCTTGTATAAAACCAAGCAGCATTTGAATTTGTTCTATTTCAGCAAAGAAAATAGTTCGCTTTATGAAACAACAGTAGGACTCCAGCACAGGATGAATGACAGGCACTGCTTGCATCTTGGATGTAGGTCTAGGAAGCAATTCCTTAACAGCTTCATCTTCATTTTAATTTATTCACGTATTTAATGCATATTTCAATTACATTAAATCACTAAGTTACTTAACCCTGTGCAAATTCTTTAATATCAAACCAGCTAATCTTTTGCCAGATCTCATCTACTACAAATAGCTATTTTCTTTTTCTTCTGGACCTGAGCTGTTATACCACAGGGCAATGAAAATATTCTCCAGCTCCTTCAGCCTGACACCTCACAAGATTGATGATCCAACTCACCAAGTAGTAAAAAACAAAATGCTATGCCAGAAGTAAATCACACTTCTTTCCACATCCACTAACAAAGCTTTACTTTACTACATTTCTGATTCATGAAAGTATGGTCTTATCTTGCTTATTTATCAAATCACCTATATGAGTAGCAAGATAAAGACAATCCAAACATGAAACAGTTACCTCATAAATTAAAATCCTTTTAGCTTGTAAGCATTTGAAGTCCTGAGTCTATACGTGAAACTTCAAGACCACAATGTATTAGTGAGATCTGTCCACAAGTCAATATGAAGCTGAGAAGTACTTCCAGCATCTTGACAAAAATCAAAATCTCCTTCAGAGCTTTGTTGCTACTGTCTTGACACTTTTGTTGCATTCCAGGAAATGCATAGAACTACTAAATTTCCAAGAGTGTGTATATACACACATATATATATATATGAGTATAATTTTGTATTTTTTAATGGAAACTCATGTTCATCTTTAGCAGCATTTTCTAGAAACAAATTACTGAGAGGAGATTTTGTTTTTTTGGGTTTTGTTGGTTTTTTTTTTTTACTGAGTTAAGAATTATCCTGTATTTCTGAAGCAAGTAGTTCTCTCCTGCATTCTGTGGGCAGTGCGTTTCCCTGGAGGATATACTTAAGAGACCGCAGCTTTAGTACCAACTTAACAGCTCAGGATTCTCTTCTCTAATTGTGTCTGCAGAACAACTGGCCATATGATTTCACAGAGACTTCACACAAGAGAAATAATCTTTATCCTTCTTTGTCAGGTTGGGATTCTGACTAGAAGAACATTGTATGAATGAAAGAGAAATGGAAAAATAAAATTTAAATGACTTGAGCTACTTTTCCAAATAACAGAAAAAACCAATGTCTGTAAATGGTGAGAAATCATATGAGTTTAAAAAATTGTAATAATAAGATGACTAGCTTTTAGGTGTACAGGTGTTTTTTCTACAACTTGAAGTTTCTACCACAGCAATAGCACAACTAATATTTAATGGAGATGTAATGCACATTTAGCACCACTTTTCAGCCACCATAATGCTCTGACACAAACTTGGACATTATCAGCAATTAAAGTAATTTATGGGAATAAGTATAGTTATGGGCAAGTAAACATAAACATGAGATGAGAACACTCCAGGTGATCAAATCATAGCATAATTTAAATTGGAAGGGATTTCTGGAGTCATCTTGCCTAACTTCAACATCAAAGCAGGTCTAAATTCAAAGTCAAATCAGATGACTCAGGACCTATATTTCCCATTTATAAGCATCAGTTTAAAGCACTGCAATAACACTGATTCTATGTATTGGTACTGAAATCATGGGTTGGAGCTCAGCTAGTCATTTACAGTATGACAAGGTCTGGCCCAGAAAATATATAACCTAAGCCAACATAGGAAACTGAGTAAACAACCCGGGTCAACTGATGGAGGCAACTCAAACAGCAGTGTCAGCAAGAGTAAGCAAAGATTAGTGTGTCAGATTTTTGATTTTTGAACACAACATCTAAAGCTTAGCACTGTCAGTTTTCAGTCTTGGCCAAAACCAGATAATTAGATAGTTCCACCACAGAAAGTATTATTGCAGGTCAAGTCCTGGCAGCTACAGTCTAGAGACTGACAGAGGTTGGCATTGCAATTAGCAGTGGTGAGTAGTATGGTGAAAAAGGGAAGACAACCTGTGAAACACCTGTACTGCAATTATAAGGTCTGATTGTGGCTTGGTGGGGTTATCCAAGCTAGCACTGATTAAGCTACATCCGATAGTAACTCCAATCTGGACTACAGATGTCATGTTGGACCCTCAGATTTCCTAGTGCAATGTGAAAGTTATCAATATAAAGTTCTCTAGTAATGTCTCTTAAAATGTCAAATGAATGCTGTTTGTTTCAGCCCTCTGGGGCTATGTGTATCTTGGTCTGCTGGGCTTGACAACAAATGTGGATGTTGTTCACTGATGTAAAATTAATAACTTCAAAGTTATTGAGCAGTGATTTCTTTTACAATTAATTGCCTGAATTCAATTGCCTGGTCCAATACAATTTATTATTATTATAAATATATAATTTATTTTTTGCTCATGGATTTAGTGTATAGTTCCATAATCATCTACTTGACTCCATTTTAAAACTCTAGATCGGTAATACCATTTATGTTTTAGGAAAGCTCTGGGGAAAGCAAAAAAAAACCCTGCAATTTTCTTTTCCTGAAATACAGAGCAAAAACTGAAATTAAAATTAATTTTAATTTCAAATTATCCACTGCTGGGTTGCTGCTTTTTTATGTATTTAACTCCTCTATTCTATAGAAAATTTATTTCTAATTTTACAGCAAAGTTTGCTCAAAAAGTAATTCTTTTTTTCACAACTAAACTGTAAGGTAATCAATGCTGTATTTGAAGGTCATCTTACTTTTTTTTAACCTGGGAAATTACCTAGGAACAGTCAGCAACTTTGTGAATTTCTAATACCATGGCTTTACTCTGCACATCTTGATGAATAATTCAACCTCATCATACAAGCAGCGCAATGAGTTTCAAGAGTAATACTAGTGAATAAACGAAAATTATTAAGATGTTAGCACACAGAGATGATGCAGATTGCTCACTGGTGTGATGAACAAGAGCCAATCTATTTAATTTTAATTCAGCACAGGACTACATGGGATCTAAGTCACCTCTGACATTCATGTAGGTTAAACATAGAAAGCAGAGGTGAGACACCATCACACCTCTTTATGTCTTCTGAGCAGCAATATAATATATAGGCATACATACACATTTCCTTTTTACCGAACCCCTAAGGTTCTGTCTGCATAGGACATCAGCAGTAATCTAGTCTGGCACCATGTAAGAGAAGGATACCTGTTGACTTTAAAGGGAGCTAGACTGTCCCTTTTGCTTAACTATCAAAACCATGAATGCAGTTTTCTTTCCTTGATTTCTTTATAAATCCATTTAAAATGGCATTAAAATCTGCCTCTCTCTACCTAATGTCCCCAAACAAGTGAAAGAGGAGAAACGAAACCCATCTTTCTGTTGCACCACATTACAGATGGAATTTACTAGCCTCACTATCCACTTATACCAATTTATGCACTCTACCAAAAAAAAAAAACAACCAAAAAAACCAACCCAAAAACCTCACAACAACAACAACAACAACCAAAAAAATCCCACCCTGAGCAATTAAAAATATGCTTAAACTTTCTAAAAACTTGGTACATGACAGAATTAATATTTTTGTCAAATTTAGTATTTGTCAAGGGAGAAGACAAAGTCGAGTCAGAATAATTGGCAAGTTCATTTGATTCTGAAATCCAAATTAAAAATAGAAACAGCATAAGTGACCTCAGATCTTTTCTTTTTGTTTTCTCCTGAAACAGCAAATTAATTCATTTAATTGCAATCGGTCATGCATATTTAATGTGACAATTTGAAATCGGAGTACTACCTTTTAGCCTTGAGAATTCCAATTATATCATTAAGGGTGTTTATAGAAATCTACAAAATTAAATGATTGCTATTAACCACTATCATCTCTGAGATGAAGGCTCAATGACTCCTGTGTCTGATAAGAGGAAGCAGCCTTTCATTTTTACATCACTGCTTTGAATTCAAGCCAGGATCACAACAATGAGAAGTTATTATCAACAAAAGACAGGCAGGCAGCTCTATGAAAGGAGTTTATGGTGTCAGGCAGTTTCCTAGGGTGCTGGTACCTTCCTAGGAAGTATTCTGCTTGCAGTATTGCTTTACAAGGGCATTAAGATCAAGCTGCTGCCTTGCCAGGAGTACAGTCCCTACTCTGCAGGGAAAACTCAGTTCCAAGTATAATCAAACGCCTGACTTCCACAAAAAAAAAAAAAAAAAGAAATTTTATAAAACAGAAAGTAATAGCTTCAATAATAGAAATTGTTTATCCTTCTGAGAAAAAAATAATCCAGAACTACAGAGTAAAAAACCTCTGTGGTGAGGTGAGGAATCCTGAAGATGATCTCTGAGTGTGACTGGTCAAATACACTCCTAATCTGGGCCCTAATGCTGACTTATAGACTTGACTTCCTTGCTCGGTCTTAGACCTGCCTCATGACTTTCTTGGAGGGTGTCTGACTCTGCTTACTACCTCTGGACCCAAGTCTGGCCATGGCTGTGGCTTGCTGACTTGACTTCCTTGTTTGACCTCAGACCTGCCTCATCAGAAGCAGAGTCATCAGAGGCATACACAGGAGGGATGTGGAAGATGACATTCTGGGGGACACAGCTAGGGACCCTGCCTTGGAAGGAGAGCAGGTACAGCCTGAAAGGACTTCAACCTGTGGAGGACCATGGTAGAGCACACGAAGTGGGTAAGAAGGAAGGAGCAGCAGAAAAAAGGAGCAAGGAGCAACAGACAGAAACCGTTGTTTAAATTGTCTTTGTTTCTCAATACCTGAGTCAGTGATTAAACATTTATTTTGTTTGTCAATAAAATAAATTTAGTGAAACTCCCTGAGATGATGTTTGTTTAGCTCATGGTACGCTGGCAAACTGAATGACATCAAGTTACACCGATTTGTTCTCAAAAAAAATCTAGTGCAGTACTCAGACTCCTGAAATCTTGTAGTGAAAGGTTATGCTTAAAAGAATGGCATGCTTCTAGATACTCCAGAGGCTTTGCTTTAATTACAGTGTTAAGGTAGTGCTGGATGATATCTTTTGCATGCAGACTGATAGAGACACCTCAGAGCTTCTTTCTGGGGCTCACCACTCTTTTCTACTTGTTTAACTGTTGGTCTAACCAGACTCTAACCTGATTCTGCAAGACACAACAAATCCCTGCCATGCACATTTGAAAACATGCAAGGTCTTTAAAGATCCAGCAGTATTTCCTGGAGCAACAGCTGGCAAAAGTCTCATTTCATTACAATTTTAATACATGTTCTAGAAAAATACGTGGATGACAAACATGACATCATTATTAAAGCCCACCTTTTCACATGGTTTGGTACTTTTAAGCTCTTGCATGCTATTTCTAAAAATACAATATTTTTAGTCAAGTGATTATTTATAGAATTTTGCTTTAATTTTTGGCATGAACATTAAGAAATTTTTGTTTATATAGAGTTGCATATATATGACTCTAAAATTAGCTGAACAAATGACAGTGAGCTACTTTAAACTGTTACACCGTATGCTAAACATTACCAAGGAGACTTTTGAAGTGCATAGTATCTCCTTGCCTATATTTTTTAAGAGTTTCTCTCAGGTACGGAATGCTAACACGGGCTAAATAAAAGCATCTTTCTTAGATTGATATAGCCTCTAGAAAGACTGAACAGGTTAATGATTTTATTTCTCTTTACAGAATACTTCCATCACGATTTTGCTGTTGTTTATACTATTCTTTTCCTTTTCTCCTTCCTGAGTAGCATTATAAAATGGCAGTGGTTATAAACCCTTCACTATGGCTTTTCAAGCGGGAAATGCCAAGGTGCATTCACCATTTACCTCAATAGGCCTGCTCATGGCAGCTATTACAAGCGAGGTGAAATACATGTCAATGTCATGCTGCATTATTCTGACTTATCACTGCAGCTATCTTTGTAAATAACCTTTGCACCACCAGAAATATAATCTTTTTACTGTTTCAATTGCAAACAAAAGTGGTGTACAGACAACTGCCTGGAAGCAAAAGCAAACAAAATGACTCTTAGTTATTCACACTGTTGGATTGCTCTTGAATCCTGCTCTGGAGTGATCTAACCAGCTCCTTGTGGAACAAAGATTGGGAGAATTGTGTGGAAATGCTCTTCAGAAATCCCAACATCTAAGTGTTAGGGCTGAGACTGTCCAAGTTTATCTTGCTGCATCCGGCACAGTCCTCTCAAACTGTGCCAGTAGGCCTTCCATACTTGTTTGCCCTCACACCATGCTCCAGGGAGTGTTACACCACTCCAGCATCACCTCACAAAAAAAAAAAAAAAAAATGCTTTGAGATTTGACCAGCCTGTATCTTCTGGATGTCTGACTAGTGAACAGCAAGAAACTTGCCAGATGCCATTGCAGACAGTGAGAGCTCTGGAAACAGCCTGCAAAGGTGCAAAATCTGTCTGGCAAAATACATTGGCCAAAGTAACAAAGTTACTAGCAGCATGCAGAGCAACAGAGAAGGCAATGGGCAGCCTGCTTTTACTGTAGACAGCAAATATAGACTGTCCGGCTGCCCCACTTCATGGAGGTTAATGAAGTGGGGCAGCTGGACACATATGAGTATAAGTGGTGAGCACATTGTGTGCTGTGCTAGAGAGGCATCTTGATGAGTAGGCACAAAGCTCTTTGTGATGTGGTATAGAGGAAGATACCCCTTCAAAAGCAATGCGATGTGGACACAGCACTTTCTCTCTAGAGTACTTTGAGCAGTATAGACATGAATGAATCCGCACAACCAGTCCCGAGGGGTAGGGAAAGTTCTCTGAGCTGAATATTGTCAGCAGCATAGACATAGAAATACTGTATTTAAGATGTTAAAGAGCAAAGAAATATCCCTTTTTCTTTCTTTACAAAACAAACAATAAAAAAGCACCAAGAAGATCATACACTTTTCACTAGATGAGATTAAGGCACTGTACAGAAATAAAAATGTCTCAGGTAGTTGGAAAATAAAGAAAACTAGATGAAATAATGCCCTCATTATTTTTGGTACTGGATTGCAGTACCACAGTACTGTTATAACAGCATGATTTAGCTCAGCAAAACACTCCCAGTTGTCTTATTTTCCTGTTAACAATGTTTGTTTCTCGCCATGGCTGAAGTAACCCTTCAAGGGGTTCTGCAAGTGATGTATGGAAACTTCTGCTAGTCAGCAGTGATTGATAGTGGGAGAAATGCTAAGGAACTATTCTTCTTCATCCATGCTTTATTAACTAGCACATAAATCAACATTTCCTGGTGAAAGGGACTGAAAAAAAAAAGAGAGATAGAAAAGGCAGACAACTATTGAGAGAGTTGTTCACATTCTCTGCAGTTCTTTACAGTTCTAAAACCTGAATGTGAAGGATGGACATTAACACCTGTGATTAAGCAAATAAACCCACAGACACTTCCCTAGTTAAGTGTAGAGTTTCAGGGTGATTGCATTTCCACTTGTTTTAGACTAGCACTTGAGCTGTGCTGTGATATGGCCATGATCTGAAAGTCTCAAAAACAAATGCGCATGGTTAAGACCCCTCTACTTTTTTGTGAGTCAAACCAGAAAGTACCTACTGTAACAACCTCTACAATGGAAGCAGACCTGGATTTACTTGGATTTGGAGCAGGAGGAATTTGGGGGAATTTCTACAACCACTGTGTCCACTTACTCTCCACTTCTCCTACCCTCTCCTCTGCCATGTTTAGACTGGAGCTGCTTGCTCTTCGTTTATGAAATCTGACCCAATAGAAATCAATATTTTTGCCTTTTATTTCAATCTTTTCCACAGACACCCTCTTTTGTTTCTCTGACACAAACATTTCAGGGTCACACTTCTGAGGCACAGTAGCAGGTTCTCACATGTGGTCTTTGATGAAATAAGCAAGAACAAAGTTCTGTATAGACATAGAAGTGTATGTGAAAAGAAAAACACGGGCTTTTCTGTATGTGTGTGGCCTTTACAAGAGGTTGAATTGAGCCACAAACATCTCTAAATATGTCTCAGTTCTCCATTATTTAAAATCAAGATGTGAGTTATGTTTGAATCAGAATTTAATAGTTTGAATGTATCTCTCCCTTGAATAAATATCTCAGCTAAATCTAAAACTAAATTATCACTTTTCAGACTGTTGTGACACTGGCTCATTCTCCCATGCCTTTGTTTCTCTGTTATTGGATGAAAAAGAAATGAGACATAATGAAAACAACATCTTTTTGAAGACCACATCTGGAGAAGACTAAAATGCAACATTTGTAGAGAACACTTTTATTTGTGGCACAGTTTCAGACTTTTGTATTCACAAATTGAGTGAAAAATTACGTTCTTCATTTTTCAGGGTTCTATTCTTTTAATCTCTGACCTGTCTCTATATGAATAATGCTAAAACAAAAAACGTCCAAATATCATTCCACTGAACTACTTGAAACATAATGGATTTTTTGCAGCTTTCAGAATGTCACTCTCAGATATTCCTGTACTAGTTAACAAGAGGCTAAAAAAATTTCAAACAGGAGATAATTAGTGAAATGGCACAACTCTTCTGAGTCAAACCATTTCAGAAGATTTCTGTACCCTACCAGCAAAGAGACAGATACACCTTACAATGCACATCCTTACATTATATATGGCATTCATTCACAAGGCTGCTTATCTTGACTTTATGGGCCCAAGACACAAATTCACAATCAGTAAGGACTTTGAGAGGGTACTTCATACATGCAAGTTGTCCCATTGCCTTAAGCTTTCCTATCTGTAAAATATGAGAATGCTGCTATTCCCTGTGACAGTATAAAGATGTCACTTAGAGCTTATAAAGATGAATTAATTAAGCATTTGAATATCATAGCAATAGCTTCACAAAAAAAACAATGAAGACATTATTACTGTCAGAGAGGAATTTGGATGTGATTCAGTAAACAAAGCATGCAGCCACATGCTGTATGGGTATAGAAAGACATATAGGACAGCTGGTCTCTCCCTTGGGCACCATCTTTTCCATGTTGCAAGGCCCTGATCCAAAGTCAGTGATTGACACAAAAAGGTTCCAGCTATCAGCAGTCAGCCATGGACTGGCTCATGGTGAGGAAAGCATCTGCTCTAAAATTTGCAGAGAACTAAAGACTTACAGCATATACCCATACAGGCAGGAAGGATCCTGGAATCACAGTATAATTTTGGTTGGAAGGGAGCTCTGGAGGTCTGAAACCCAACATCTGCTCAAAGCAGAGCCAAATTCAAAGCTCAAACAGGTTACTCAGGACCTAATCCTCTGGTGTTTTTAAAATCAACAACATATTTAAACCCACTAGGCAGCCTGCTCCAGTACCCATCTGCTCTTGCTATGAAGCCTACACAGGGAACCGTCCTTCAGACAACAGTTTTTTGGGGTTAAATTTGCAGATATGCTTTTAGAATAGCTACTTCTTCATGTTCATACCCAAGGTCATATGCATAGGTGGGTAAGCTCTGTGCGATGGAGTTGAATTTCACACAAAGCTTTTTTAGTGTCCATTCCTGATTGGTAAATTTGGTAATGAGTGTAACATCAGTCATAAAATTAGAATGTAAAGCGAGCAGTCATGTTTTACATCCAGCGGTGTTTCTGATGTTTGAAGCCTCTGCATCCTTACTGCATCAAAAAGTTCTTTGCCCCAAAGAAAGGAGTGATGTTTACCCTCAAGAATAGAGAAACACTTTACAAATAACCTTTGTTCTCCAACGAAAACATGAAGGTTTTCTTATGTTAGGACACTTTGAGAGTTGAGATTGCATAGTTGTTTGTTTTTAATTTAGTAACACATATGAATAAAAAATTTACAAGGAAGAAAAGCAGGTCTGGGATGTAGTTTTTTTTCTCATTTAGGCCTCCCTAATATCACTTAATGGTGCAGGACCTATAGTGACACAGCTCTGTTCAGAAGAAAGCTGTAGTCTGCCCTCAATGTACATACAAAAGAACAGTGCATTTTTTCCCTCTAATAGAATCTATTGTATAGATTCAGCATTGTTGGCTAATTTTTAAAAATAATTTATTGTTGCCTGTTTTATTTATAATGAAGTTTAATTTCATATTCTTTTTTTCCATTGAAAAGCTTATCCATGATCCTTGAACTTGGTAAAAGTTGTGAGCAATTAAAAAAAAAAAAATAAAATAAAAAGACTTGATCTAAGGACTCTAACCAGTACACAGTGTCAGACAGTTTGCATAAAGTCTCATTTTCTGGGGTGTTTGCTTTTTGTGGACTATTTCATTATCATGCAAATGGAGTAGGGCCATTTTGCAGACTATTCTAATTGTTAGCATAATATGTCCTCATTATTTGTGTAGTGCAGCAGTTTGCATTAGGCTATTATCAAGTGCAACAGAAACCCATATAACAGCATGGGTTTTGAGAAATTGAGGTTATTTTTTATCAAAGCTTGTGCATACTGGGTACCAACTCCAGTCTAGAATCACCAACAAACCTCAGTGAGCCTAAACTGCACAACTCTTCTGGAGTCTGAACATGCACTTTTTGTCTCAATAGGAGGAACATCACTTTCCTATTCCATCCAGTTGAAGTTTTCCTCCCTCAGTGCTCTCATTATTAAGCAAGCTTTAACTCTTAAACCTAGAAGACAGTATTATGCTATGCCTACATAATTGCAGCAGAGGAATTAAGATAAATAAAGCACTGCTAAAATAGCAAATGGAAAACAAACCAATTTCTTTTTTTTTAGTAATGGGAAAGCAAATGTTTAAACTTTTATCCTGTTTCCAAACAGTAAATCTTATCTTTTCAGAAAATGCTGCCAGTTTAGCACTGTTGAACTTTGGAATACAGCCATCCAGCCATCCACACATAAACATATTTGCACATTATTTGGTTGGCTCTTGCTAAAGCCACATGCTGATTTACTGGGTTGGTTGTGTTTAATTATAAAGGTACCTCAGGAAACCTTCCAGTGTTCATA
>VXBZ01005287.1:2115-25188 GCA_013399135.1 Heliornis fulica | reverse complement strand
CCCACAGAGACACAAGTCTCCCCAGCAAACCTGCTCTGGCGTGGTCCTCCATCTCTCTGTCTCTTATTTCTCTTCACAGGCTGCAGGTTCTGTCAGGGACTTGCTCCAATGTAGGCCACAGATTCTTCCATACTCCTCCACCCGCTCCATGGTGCGCTCCTGGCCAATCCAGGTGCCTCTCCACAGGCTGCAAGTGGGGTCTCTTTGTCCTCCATGGGCTGTGGGGTGACACCTGTCCTACCATAGTATTCTCCATGGGCTGCAGGGAATCTTCTCTCAGTGTCTCCTCCCACCCCTTCTTCACTGATCTTGGTATCTGCAAAGTTCCTTACATCTTCTCACTCCCTTCTCCTGGGGCAAAATGCAGATGGTTTTGTTTTTCTTTCTCTAAACTGTGATTCACAGAGTTGCTATAACTGGTGCTGATTGGTCCAGCCAGCCTTGTCAGTAACAGGGTTTGTGAATTTGGCCTTGGGAGCCCAGCTGGTGTTTACTTTTTTGGACCCTTAAGAAACTTCTAGCTACTTCTTAAAGAAGCCACACTGCAAACCCACCACAGTGTCTTAGGTGTCATTTATAATTAAATTATTGCCAATTGTCCCACACAGCAACATCTTCTAGGTCAAATTAGAGTCAAAAGTTACTGGGAAAAACCTACTGGTTATGTACAAGATTTAAATCTCATTGGAAGTACTTAGTGGGAGTTGTACTTGGTTAGAGTGGCTTTCAGTTCATGCATCCTGTTTCTAATGGGGGAATGCAGATGAGTAAAAAAGGGATGTCATTGCTGTCCCTCCCACAACAAATGGGATATGAAGGAGGCTCTCCTGGATGCTCCACAGACCAAGCGCTGTGTGGCTTGACACTTCCTGAACTCTGCTTTTTAATTGCATTATGTGATCACTGTCAGCTCTGGGCATCCCAGGTGTGCTCAGCTGAAACATAGCTCTTCCCCAGAGCTTCTTGCCTCTGTAATAGCTCTGACACCTCTCATTAGCACCTTCCCAAAGGTAATCCAAACAGACACCACCATCCTAGTGTAGCCCAACATGGGTCATTTCCATGAAATAGCAGAATTCATTATGAATAAGCACTGGAGAAATTCATAGCAGGTGGAAGATAGAGAAGTAAATGGGGAGAGACTTTACAGCACACCTCATGCATCTATAATACAATTGCTTGCCAAAGGGAATGACAGCTTTGATGTGATTTCTTTTTTTTTTTTTTTACTTGATACAGTAAGTTCCAGACTTAGTTTTGCAAAGGGTAGAGCTCAGCAGCTGAGACAGCACCATGCTTTGACATTCCTCTGCATTTTCCAGACTGAAAGTGTATTTTTTAACAGGGAGGAAGAGACAGTGAGCCATAGCTACTTGTGGAGGAGGTACTTCTTTTTCCAGCTATAGCCAAGTCTGAGTGCAAATTTACTTTGATGCTATTAAGAAGTGATAAGGAAAAAGGAAATTATATATGTATATAATCCAAGAGGTCCTGTGGACATTTCTGTATTCTTTAAATATACATGTTGGAGAGTTTCAAGGAAAACTCTCTTGCTCTGAAGAGTGAAGGATCCATAAATTATCCAGGTTAATCTGTTCAACCCAATAAATAAAGAAATGGAAAATTTCAAAGTTTTTCCTCTCTACTGCAGTAGGCTCACATTATATCACAGGGTCTTTGGGCAAAGGCTTATCCCCTGGTGTTTACCTTGCATTACTGTAGATACTTCTGTGATTGTTTTGCTATGTAATCAAGCTCTGGGCTGCAATGATGTTAGAGGTGGAAAGTGTGTAGCCTTTCTTTAGCATGCAGATGGGGTAGCAAATTGCTTCTTCAGTAGCAAGTGTGTGTCTGGGGATATTTTAAAGTGTCTATGTGATCTGAAAAGACACCCATTTTCCAAGCAGCTATGAAAGAGACTTATCAGAAGGAAACATCCCAAGCAATTAACATACCTACTTCTCATTAAATTGTGTCACTTGAATACAATAAAAAGGAGCTTCATCCCTACCACCAAGGAAAGGGATTGTCCAGGTGTTACCAGTACTTACTGCCCACACCAAGCTCTTGATCAAAACCCCAGATGATATTTACAATTCACTCTTCCAGCCATCCTGTCCAAGTACAGTGCCTGCTTGTTATTCCTGATTTGCCCTTTGGGAAGTCAGTTCTCAGAGTTGTTTCTCTGCCTTTTCCTTCAAGGATGCTAAGCCTAAACTCCTGACCATCAATATACTACCTTGTCTCCTTTCACAACAACATCTAACTGCAGTGTTGACCCACCAAGAAGTCAGGATCTTGCAGCTTTTTAGATACCTGAGGGTGTGGAGACACCCATACTTGCACTGTTTGCTTTTTGCTAGTGCTAATACAGAGAGATGGGTTCTAGGAAACAATGATTTTTGCCTGCTGTCTCCAAGTTTGGACTTGGCCAAAATTCTCTTTGTGGGTCTGTGTCAAATGCCTGCCCAGAGGAGTAAGGTATCATTTTTTTCCATGTTTGCAGGCTGCTTTGAAGTAGGAAGGTAGCCTTGGATGAATGCATCACCTTGGGAATAGGCAGCAAAACAGTCATCTGCTACTTACTCACTGTGTGGCCTATATGAAATGCTGTCATACCCAAGTTCAGAGCCTGTGAAAGGAGAAAAATACATGATTCAACTCTAATACATGTAAAACAATGAATTGTAGACCTCTACTGCTCAGCTAGACCCCTTAACAGGGGGAGAAAATCAGGCATTTTAAATCATGATTAATCTCTCATCTTTTTAGCTGGCTACTTTAGGATGAGAGGAATTACCCTCTGGAAGTGCCTGTTGATTGCAAAGGGAGTTCAGGGTGACTGTCACAGATGGTTCCATTTGTCTGATGAATCTCTCCTAAACTGCCTCATTACATGTGTACGAAGAGCCCAGCACAACAGGGCCTCAGTCAGAGCTAAATGCTACTGTAATATCTATAATAATAAAGAGAAGCTTCTGCTGGGTGCAAGCTGTGTATTTGGCTTCCCTGTCTGGTAAACTGGTGTCTCAATGCTGTGACTGTTCCTGTTTGCATTCCCCTTGTTTACCACCGAAGCAGCCTTCATAGAGAGCCACACAAGCTGCACACAAAATACAGACACAGTTTAGAGCTTGCATTGAGCAGATCAGAGAATCACAGAATATCAGGACTTGGAAGGGACCTCGAAAGATCATAAAGTTCAACCCTACTGCCTGAGCAGGATCATCTAGATTAAACCACACAGGAATGCATCCAGATTGGTCTGGAATGTCTCCAGGGAAGGAGACTCTCACATCAATCACTGGCCAACACTGAGAAGAGCCTGGCTCCATCCTCCTGACACTCACCTTTTACATATTTATAAACACTAATAAGGTCCCCCCTCAGTCTCCTCTTCTTCAAGCTAAATAGACCCAGCTCCCTCAGCCTGTCCTCAGAAGGAAGATGTTCCACTCCCTTCATCATCTTGGTGTCCTTTCTCTGGACTCTTTCAAGGAGTTCTATGTCCTTCTTGAACTAAGGGGCCCAGAACTGAACACAATATTCCAGATTCATTAGGGCTTTGCAGGACCTCTCTGGAGAAAGTGAGTAACACTACACTCTGGAAAAGTTTGTGTTCATAGCAGACATCATCAGACAGCATGTTTGTGGACAAAATGGTCTTATCCACAGATAACCTGAGGGAATAGAATGAAGCTGAGATGGGGGAAGTTTAGCTTTGATGTTAGGAAGAGGTTCTGAGTGGGTGGTTGGGCACTGGAACAGAGTCTTCATTCACAGCACTGAGCTTACCTGAGCTCAAGAAGCATCTGGATGATGCACTCAGTCTTGTGCTCTGACTGTGTTGGCCCTGTGTGGAGCCAGGATTTGGATTTGATGATCCTTATGGATCTCTTCCAACTCAGGATATCCTATGATTCCATGATAACAATAGGATTATCTCATCACTGCTTCTGGGGAGCAAAGTTGGTTTGACATGCATTTTTCCCCTTGATTTTGAATTATTAAAAGGGTTCTTGATGGTTCTGCTACAAGTCTTTGCATACACTGGGTAGGGTGCATCAGGCTGTAGAGTCCCATCTGCAGGACATTGATTTAAAGAGCAGCCCTGAGCAAGCACTTGTGGCTACTCTGTACGAATAACAGGTATTTTCAGCTACCACCACATGAGCACAACTTCTCCTTTGTGGGAGTTGAAGATATTGATTGTCAGTTTCTGCCAGCTATTTCATTCCTGTTTGTGTTTTCTCCATGAACAGAGCTAAAACCCTTTTTCACTTGCTCATGCCTTTGAAATTCCTCTTTGAGCTACTGTTTATTTACAGGCAACTGTGTTGTTTAACTGCAGCAATGTCATTACCCTTCCATGGTGCTCCGGGATTTGGTTCATGGCATGGAGTGAACCATTCTTTTAGTGTTATTCTTTGTGCCAAGTGACCTCACTTTAGCTCCCCTTCTGCTACCTCATCATGGTTATTTCACTTGAGATCAGACCCAAACGTTTGGGCTGATGGATGTGTGGTCTAGGCTTTATTGAATGAAAATTATGCTCAGCGAATGCTCACAAACTATAAAGCAAGACTACAGTGCCAGTCAGCAGCTGCTGCTGAGCCAGATTCCAGCCTTCTTCTCTAATTACACCCAGAGATGGGTTGTGTCAGAACAAACCCTCATTCACAAATTAGGACATATCTGATTTTTCAGTCATAAAGAAGGATTTCGACGATCATTGCCAGAAACAGTATTTCAGGCTTAATATTACTCCCCTTTCAAAAGCAACGAGTAACAGGGTGCCTGTTGTATCTTATGCATCACAATAATTATACACCAAAATATAAACAGTGCAGCAAAGGACATGGCAGCAGTCTGCAAGGGAATGAGGTCTGCTAAAGCAGACATCAAAAAGTCTACTATGATAAGGCTTGAAAACAAACAAAAGAAATATTGATTCTACCTTTCATTTGTTTAAACAAGTGAAAGCCTCCTCAAAATTATATCAGTTACTGACTATGGGCAATAATATGCTACAAAAAGACAAAGATAGTGCTGCATCAACTGCTTGGATGTCATAGCCTAGAGACCAGCTATCTGAATAGATATCTGACTGGGAATTAATTTTGGGTCCAAGGGCAGTGGGTCCAGTAGACCTTGCAATTTTGCACTGAGACCTGAAGAGATTCGCTTCTGTTCTGTCATATCCTCAATAAAATCACTTTCTTGTACTCCAGCTTGTTTTGTTTATTTGTTTTCTGTGAAGCAGAGACCTTCCTCTTTTTTATTTTCATTCCTGAATTCCCAACATGTATTTCAGGCTTTAAAAAGAAATGGAAAATGTATATCACTTAAGATTAAATGTAAAAACACAGGTCACTGTTTATTACCTCTGAAATCATAATGAGAAGAATTTTTGACTTCCAGAAAACTCCTCTATTTTCAGAAGCTGGAGTGATGGAAAGCTGACTTTTAAGTCAGATATTTCTCTGTCAACCTAATCAGGCAATTTACTTAAACACTTTCCTGTCAAAACAAAGATGTATGAGAAACATTTTTTTTCTTCAGTAAACCAATGTCTTTTAGTGAAACAAAGGTTCAAGAGTTGCAAAGGCAAGTCAGAAGAGGGCTGGCAAACTTGAATCCTTTTCTCTTTACTAGACAACCATGGGGGAAAATAAGGATGAGACTCAGTTTGTTTACCATGAGGTCCCCATCTATACTGATGGGATTCATGGTCTGGCCTCTCTCTTTAGGAGACTCATTCATCAGTCTTGAACTTTACACACAGTAGTAGGCTATTGACATCTACTAGCCATTTACAGTAACTGAGTATGGTCTTAGATATAAAGAGTACTAAATTCTGGTAGGGATCATGTGATTAGCATATATGGATAGTAAAGCTGTGTATCTAGAAGCAGAGTTCACCACATGGATGGAAGAACCAAGTTAAGACCTATTCAGGTTGAACTGCTTTATCTCATTGTCCATTTCAGTTCCAGCTATGGATCTTGGTATGATACCTTTCATTTATGAGTGATTTACACCCATTTACAAATGACTGAACCAAAACCTTTGGCAATAGATAAGAGCTGGAAATGATTCACAGTAATGAGAAAAATAACTGAGGTAATTTCATGCATAGTTTGACAGGGCTCCTCAGGTGCTCCACGGTGACCATCACTTCACCAAGAGCCCAAATTTGACTGAACCCAGGTACAAAACTTTACCTGTACTCTGAATCAGATCCAGAAACCATCTTTAAGGTGTTTCAGTTGTGGTGAACCTCACAAAACTGTCCATGTCAGTCCAACTGACAGATGACAACTCAGCAATGCATTGGATGACCTGCCCCTATTATTGATTTTAATGACCAAGAAGCAAAGGATGCTATGTGTTATTCCAGGGCACCTTTCCTCGTGTCCTGTTCTTTTATGGTTCATTTTTCACTGAAACTGAACTTCAGTGATGCATTCATGATATCATCTCATCAGTCTGATAAAGCTATTTAATTTTGCATTTGCTAGTAAACAAGTAGAAACAAGGATTTCAGACAAGCCTGTCTGCCATCATTTCAGTGTTCATAGATCATCTGATCTATGTTCCATTTAATATTTAGCAAAGTTTCACCTGGCAATATGCTACCCATTGTCAGAGGAAAGTCAGCTTGGTCCATCCAAGAATTACAGCTTTGCCTCACTGTGTTTTGCTGTTTCATCTACCCCTGACTTCCCTGACAGTTTTCTTTACATCCAGTGGTACAGTCTGAGTGGTACTGGCATGCCTGAGATCAGTGAGTATTTCATCCCTTCACCTTAGAACCTGTCTGGGTGATCCATTGTCCTACTCAATATTTTAGAGATTTCAGGTTGTTTACTGTTTATTTTATTTTGCACAGCTGAACTTGGCTAGTCAGATCTTCATGTAGTTACTGATCCAAGTGTGCTGTTGCCCTGTGGCCTTGAGACATGGGGCCAGATCTCAAAATAGCTGTAGGGAGGATTTTTAGGACTTCACCACTCTCTCCATGAAGAGTTTCATTCTGATATCTAACCTAAACCTTTCCTCCTCTATTTTCAATCCATTTCCCCTTGTCCTATCACTATCTACCTTTGTAAAAATCTCATTCTCTCCTGTCTATATGCTCCCTTTAAGTATGGGAAGGCTGCAATGAGGTCCCCCCCTCCCCACAGCCTTCTTTTCTCCAGGCTGAACAAGCGCAGCTGCTTCAACCTGTCCTGATAGGGCAGGTTCTCAAGCTCCCTGATCATTTTCTTGGCCTCTTCTGAACCCTCTCCAACAGCTCCACATCTCTCTTGAGTTGAGGGCCTCAGATCTGGATGCAGTACTGCAGATGGGGCCTTCCGAAGGCAGAGCAGAGAGGGACAATCCCTTCCCTGTCCCTACTGGTCACCCCTCTTCTGATGGGTCCCAGGAGACCGTTGGCCCAAGCTGCAAGAACACACTGCTGGCTAATGTTCAGTTTCTCATCCACCAGGACCCCCAAATCCTTCTCAGCAGGGCTACTCTCAAGGAGCTCTTCTCCCAGCCTGTATCTATGTCTGGGATTCCTCCGACCCAAGTGTGTGAACTTACACTTTGTTGTATTAAACCTCATGTTTACCTGGGCCCATCTTTCAAGTCTGTCCCAATCCCTCTGGATGGCTTCCTTTCAAGTTCCTGAGAGATATCTTTCACAGAAGAAGTCAGAGTAACATGGACAATTTTGTCAGCTCCTCCACACTGAGGCTTACACCAGGTTTACATGGTACTTACAGACATAAAGGAACACCAAAATGGTACTAGAAAATTTAATGTTTTTTCTGGGGTGACAATGCTTGAATCTGAGAGAGTGGGGATAGATGTTCCTCTCTCTCCAGTTCCCTCCAACTTCCACACCTCTCCACTTACCAAGAAAAGGGACATGATCCCTGATGACTTCCTGGCCCTGCTGCTAGCATCACCCTCTCCTCATTCACCCACCCTCCACTTGCTTTTCATCTGCAGTTACAGTCCTCATCCACACTCCCAGGTTCTGATCCTTGCTAGCCCAAGCATGCACATCAGCACTTTTCTTTGTGCTTCATCATTTTTGCAGACCACATCTTCAAAATATAAGAGGTAGGCAAGAAAAAAAGGGTATTTTTTTTTTGGATGGGGGTTGTTCACTATATGGGCTGAGGTCTGTTATTTCGAGGATCTAATATTCAGGAGGTACCTAATGAAAAGCCAGTTGATTTTTAACTCTTGGTGTATTTCTGTTTTTGGAATAATTTTGGTTTTTCCATTTTCATATTTTTTTCTTGAACAGAAAAGTAACAATGGGAATATGAAATACAGTGGGAAAGGGCATTTGTGTGCAATGCCTTTAGTCTGATGAGAGTTAATGTTCCAATAAATACAGAATCACAGAATCACAGAATATTAGGACCTGGAAGAGACCTCGAAAGATCAATGAGTCCAAACCCCCTGCCTCAGCAGGATTTTCTAGAGTAGATCACTTAGGAACATGTCCAGATTGGTCTTGAATGTCTCCAAAGAAGGAGACTCCACAACCTCTCTGGGCAGCCTGTTCCAGTGCTCTGTCACCCTCACAGGGAAAAAGTTCCTCTTTATATTAAGCTAGAACTTCTTATGTTCCAGTTTGGAACCATCTCCCCTTGAAATACTATAGACTCCCTCTTCCATCTTCGCAGAGAGATCAGCAGCTCTCTTGTCTTAAGCTGGGTTCTCATGACAGTGGGATGAATTGCTCTCTCACAACACATCCCTGTCACCAAAACTGATGGAAAAACAACAGGTAATTTCTGCAGACCAGACACTAATTTTGTACATTAAGGAAACAGCCTAGGGCAGTTAGTAGGTAATTAGGTTAACTAATATAGACATCTCCAAATATGGATGCCTAGACACAGGCTATCATTAAAATAAAATAAAATAAAAATTCAACCAAAAACTTGAGGCTGCAGAGATATTCCTGTTGGTAACACTGCATTTATAAATAGGCAATACCATCACACACAAGTATATTTGCCAAGCTTTCAAATTCTAAAGAAAACTGTAGCACCTAATAAAACTTCATCAGGATGCTATCCATGATGGCTCATGACAGCACTTCATCTTCCAGTGTACCTGTTTCAGCCTCTGCAGAAGGCAGATCACAGCTCCAGCCTGCCATGGCAGCTTTCTGTCCTATGCTTCTTACTTACTGTGTAGCAATGAGTCCTTGGTCACATTCATTGCTGCCATTCACTAAGTTCTGTGGATGTGCACCATCTGCCACAGCATAAGACCACAGGCTCTTCCTGCATTACACCCATGTAAATGCTGTCCCCCTCCTTGCACCAGTAACAGATGCAGTTTGTGAAACATCTCCCAGCCCTGGTTGCTTTTCCCCAAAATTTCCAACTCCTTCCTGTCTTTACAGCCCACTCTCAGAGAATCTCTTTTGGTTATGAAATAGCTTCAATTGGTTCTTTTCTCCTAAAAACCAATCCAAGCCCTGAGGGGTCTCTCAGCACGAAGTGCAAACCATTGCTGTCAAAACAGCATTTTAAAATGTAAATTCAGACCCACCTCTGGTGTCTCCCTGATGGGAAAAGCAGACAGGTCTCACTTCTCCTCATTACAAAGCACTGGGCATTTCTCAAATGTCTTCAATAAAGTTGAACTGGAGTTGGGAAGAGGCCATGAGGGTAAGATTCTCCCACTAACAGTTTTATTTATGAACTGGTAATGCTTCTTTCTTACTGGTAGGAAGATGTACAACTGGAAACAATGGGTGTCATGGAGGACTGAGTCAGACCATGTCTATTCCCATCTTAGGTCTGCACTTAATGCATATTCCTTTGCCACCCCCCACCCTCCCAGCTCCTCCCTTTTTTGATTGGGGTTGCATTTCACAGAATCACAAAATCACTAGCTTGGAGAAGACTTTTAAGGTCACTGGGTCCAAATGTACCCATCCTCTCCTAAAACATATCCCTAAGCAGCTCATCTCTCTGTTAAATACATCCAGGGATGGTGACTCAACCACCTCCCTGGGCAGCCTGTTCCACTGCCCAACAACTCTTTCAGTGAAGAAGTTCTTCCTAACATCTCATCAGAACCTGCACTAGTGCAGCTTAAGGCCTTTCCCCCTCATCCTATCAACTGTCACTTGGCAGAAGAGACCATAACTCACTTCTCTACAACCTCCTTTCAGAAAATTATAGGCAGTGATAAGGTCTCCCTTCAGCCTCCTCTTCTGCAGACTAGACAACTCCAGTTCCCTCAGCTGCTCCTCATAAGATTTGTTCTCCTGCCTGCCCATTCACCAGTTTGGTTGCCCTTCTCTGGACAAGCTCCAAGATCTTAATGTCCTTCCTGTAGTAAGGGGCCTGAACTGGACTTTCTCTGCCCCCATGGTGGCACCTATGGAAAGAAGGTGTGAGCTCCATGTTTTGCCCTCAGCTTTTCCTGAAAAGAGTATGAAACAGTTGATGTTAGACTGGTGTACAGACTTGCTTTTCTTTCCTGGTTCTTGTCTAAAACCTTACCTTGATGGAAGGTTTGAGTTTCTAGACTGTGCTTGGCAGCAGGAGGTTTATTCTCTGTGGATGAATAATCACATAGAACAAAGACCTGAGACAAGCTTTCCTGACCATGAAAACTCAAAGTATTGTCAAAATAAGGAACTTAATTAATCTGGACCTCACAGTATTTTCTGAAGATCCAAGTATGTTTTTCCCTCCCTCCTTCCCTCCTCCTACGAAGTACTGATCTCATTTAACTTCAGAGGAAACCAAGGCACTGATTAGCTAAAATAGCAAGACAAAAAAGAAAAGAGATCTGTCTAAAGAGCCAAGTAAGCAGAATTTAGACATTTATATTCAAGAATCTTTTTGAAAAAATCTTACTTCACTTGCCTATGAGCTTGATATGTCTTGGTACTTAGACTCTAGTATCTACAGTTCATTAGTCACTTAATCCTAAGATAATGAGAACTGAAAGCAAAAACCATACTAGATGGGACTCAGATGAAATGGTCCTTTAGTGCCAATAATCTTGAGTTTCATCTGGCATTTGAGCCTTTTGAGGGATGATATTGAGGAACAGCAGAGACTGAATGGTGATATCTCATGTGATCAACTGATAGAAGATAAAAATTAAATTACTTTCCCTTTTGGTTTTCCCAAGACCTTTGTTTTCACAGAAATTGAACTGTCTGGTGGTGAAAAAAAAAAAAAATCTTTCAGGATAATTTCTAGAAAGATAGAGATCAAAAAATCAAACTTTAGTCTCAAATCAGAATGCTAGTTTTATTTATCCCAGTTGCAAAAGTCAAAATGAAAAGAAAATGTCACTTCTGAGTGAAAGGTTTCTTTTTTTCTCTTGTGGCATTAATAAAACATAACCTAACTCAGCCTTATACATAGACACCAAAACAGCTCTGTAAACATGCTTGCCTAATTAAAAAGGGATACTTCAAATTAGCTACAGTCACAGGTTCATCTGTCGAGGGACACATAGACCTAGTGACCTGCTATCAAGCAGTAAGTCTTGCAGAGAGGTCTCTGCAAGAGACAGAGGTCTCTGTCTTGCTTCTCTGGGACCTGTTGGAGTTTTTGGCACATAGATGTTTATTGGCAACCCTTCCATTTTTTTTTTCCATGTATTTGCAGTGGCCACTATGTAGTGACATCTATGTAAAAGAAGCTGGCAGATATGTGCAACTGTAAGAATTTGTTTTATTATGTTATAAGCAAGGATAAGGTTGGATTAGATGACCTTTAAAGGTCCCTTCTAACCTAACACATTCTATGATTCTATGAAGGAATGAGGAGGACTTGATAGGTGGCTCTTACATGTAGTCTAAGTGTGTAACATGGGACCTTGGACCTCAGGTGAGATGACCTCATGACTCCATGTCCTGAGATCCTCTCTTCTCAGCTGAAGCACTGTGTACTGGTTAGTTGCAGATATGCTAAAAGAGAAAGGAGTCATTAATATCTGACAAACTTTTAGCAAAAAGTACCATCTTCAAAATTTTATGCAACTCCCCCCAGCATTTATTCAGCTTATGTATAGATTTAACAAAGGTTAGAATTTGTTGGTCAAAAAAAAATTAAGGCATGCCCATACATATAGACCTACACAGAAATAGTTCTGTAATGCATAGGTAGAAGCAAGGTGAGAATTATACAGCACAAAAGGAAGTGTCCCAAAACAGGGATAAAGGAAAGAGCATCTTTGAATGAGTAACAGGAATTAATCTTTTCTATTGTTTCTTTATCTTTTTTTTTTTCAGATTGTAACTTTATCATTGTCTACCCTTGTTATCATTGGCAACCCTATTAGTAAAGGCTTTTATCATCAACATGTCCACCTACCATGTCTATGACATCCTAAACAGTCAATTCCCCTGGGGACAGGAGAAGTCAGTGTGCAAGGATGACCCTTCTGGTTTTGATTTGGTTTTAAAACAAAAGTCAAGCTTTTCTGTGAAATCAGGAGTTGTCCTGTGAGTCACTGAGTTAATTTACTGTTGAGTAAATTAGGCTTAAAAACAGTGGTCATTTGTTGTTTTTATTTCACTCCACCTACGTATCTGCTTATTAGTGTGAATGTGGTGTGTATGTGTATGAATCTGTATGGCAGGGTAAGAGGAAGAAGCCAGAGGGTTTCTGTCCTGCAGTTGCTTTGCAGATCCCCTTCTGAACCTTATCAATCTGTTCAAGGAACTGTAGGTTAAGGCACTCCCCTGGGGAATTCCTTGCATTATTTCTGTGCTTTACAAGTTGAATAAAAGGAAGATAAATATATCTTGGATTTACAAATTAATCACAGAGCAGCTATGAACCTTAACCATGTTGAAGGTATGAAAAATGTGAATGTGATGCTAATGGTGTATCAGGAAAGAAAATTCAGCTGGATGTCCAAGTGGACACCAGTGACAAGTGGTATTCCCTCATGGTTCGGTGTTGGGACAGGTGCTGTTCCACAGATTTGTTGCTGACATGGGCAGTGGGATCAAGTGCATACTCAGTACATCGTGTGGTGTGGTCTAGAAGGAAGGGATACCATTCAGAGGGACCTTGACAAGCTTGAGAGGTGGGTCCATGTGAATTGAATGAAGTTCATCAAGGCCAAATGCAAGGTCCTGAATGTGATATGGGCATTTCCAAGCATAAATACAGTCTGGATGGAAAATGTATTGAAAGCAGCCCTGAGAAGAGGGTCTTGGGGTTGTTGAAAGCTCAACATGATCTGGGAATGTGTTCTTGCAGCTGAGAGAAGCCATCCACATCCTGGGCTGCATCAAAACCAACAGGTTGAGGGAAGTGATTCTTGCCCTCTGCTCTGCTTTAGTGAGACCACACATGTAGTACTGCTTCCAGCTCTGGGGTCCTCAACATATAGACATGGGCCTGTTGGACTGAGTCCAGAGGAGGGATCAAAAGATGAACAAAGGGCTGGAGCACCTTTCCTACAAAGACAGGCTGAGGAGTTGGGTTGGTCAGCCTGGAGAAGAGAAGGTTTTGGGGAGACCTCATAGCAGTTTGTCACTACCTGAATAGGCATACAAGAAATTTGGAGAGGGACTGTTTACAATGGAATGTAGTAACTGAACAGTGGGTAATTATTTAAATGAAAATATTATAGATTTAGATTAGATATTAGGAAAAAAATCTTTACTTCAAGGGTGGTGAGGCACTGGACCATGTTTCCCAGAGAAGATGGGTATGCCCCTTCCCTGACAGTGTTCAAGGCCAGGTTGGATGGGTCTTTGAGCAACCTGGTCTAGTAGAGAGTGTCCTTTCCAACCCAAAACATTCTGTGATACTAAGCTTTTGTATTTGTGTAAGCTTAGATCTTATTGGGAATGTCACACAGTAGTCCATTTACCTTGTCTCAGGCAAGATGAGTACAAAAAGAAATGCATGGAGGAAAAGCCTGCAAGAACTGTTGGAACTAAGAAGAGTTTCTTTTAATAGAAAAGACTAGAAGAGCCTGGCTTGAACTGAATGCTGAGTGGGAGTATGCCTGGTCTACAGACTCTTCCTCTAGACAAGCAGCAGAGAGGAGGAAGAATTATTTTAGCTGCAGGATAAATCTGGCACCAGGACAAAGAGCTAAAAACTCATCTCAAATGAAAGTTGTCTGGAAACATTTCTAGCATCAAAGCCAAAGGAAGTTCTGGAACATCCTCCCATATCATCCAGCAGCTTTAGGGTGGTATGTGATCCACTCCTGAGCAGGACTATGAAAAGGCCAAGGATTTCAAGGTGCAGAAGACTGCCTAGTCATATATCTGAGAAAGTATGTCTATGCCAAATCTCTGCATTGGATGAATCTTCAAGGATTGGGGAATTCTGTGTTGCATCGTTGCTGTTTGTTTGGTTTTGGCTTTTTTTTTCATTCATTCTGGATCCTGTTCCACAATGACATGAATACTTCCCCAAAGCTGGCCACATTTCAGAGGTGTGTGGGTATATGTGAAGGTTAAGAATTTCCTTTGCTCAATAACCTGGAGGTCTGAAATAACCCAAAAAGGCATTTATTTGCAGTATATAAACATTTGTCTTCCACAGCTTGCCCATTGACAAGCTTTCTTGTGTTTACAGGAAACAAATATTGCAACATTGTTTTCACCATTTATTATTAGGATTTTTATAATGTTGTTTTCTCATCATTTTTATATATATATATATGTAATCTAAAGCCCATTTATAAATCTTAAGAATGCTATTAGCAAAGACAACAATAAAATTCTTTTATTTGTGTAAGTCCTGGGTAAACATTTTACTGCTGTTCAGAAGCACAGCGGGTATGTCTCTTTGGGGAGTATCGAAATAAGTCTCAGCACAATCTCTAACCTAACTAACAAACTTAAACAAATTCTGCAAACTGAACAGTTTCAAAGTTCCTCCAAGGCAGATAACAGTAAAAATGACTCTCATTTAAGATGACTCATCTGCATGCTGGACCTATCTCACCCCAAAGAACAGGAGTCCAATCTCAAGATATTGGAGCTGGTTAATATACTGGCCTGTTTCCATAGGTAAATTGGCTTTTCAATCAAGGGCAAGAAGTCTTTTTTTCAGTTCATCAGATTTTTAGCCTCTTCAAGGGCTAAAACCAGTAAAGCCTGAACAGTTAAAGGTCAGGATGGAAGGAACAAGAGTCTGTGTGAAAAACCTGAGTAATTTGGTTGTCATTGTCTTTGCAAAGATTGCATCTACCACTGTTATTCAAAAACATGTTTTCAGGGAGGGGAAGATAATTTATATTTCTAACGTTACTTGCTGTTTACTGAAAAGATGTTATAGATAGTGTGTTTCATTGCCCAAAGCTTTGCATTCGTCATCATGAAAAATGTGAAGGGAAAAGGCAAAGAGACTCTTTGTCTGGGTTTGTTTTTTTTCTTTCCTATTTAGGATATATGCTTGGAGTGGGTGCATGAATAACTCTTGCAATGTGGTACAAAATATAAAGTACAATGAGGTCCTTTGCTGTCCTACATGCTACAGGAAGCCACAAAAAATACTCTATATGAAAACAAGAAATTGACCAAAATCTCCAGAAAATATCTTTGGTTTTGCACAATCCTGAGCAAGAGGAATCCTGCCCCACCTATGATTCCAAAGCAATACTGCAAGAAATAATAAACCCCAAATGATAAAAAATACTATTTTTCAGAAAATCAATGTTTTCACGTAAACAGTTCATATCTGCCAGAACTCTTCAAGTTTTAATTAAAACCAGGAGAGCCTGAAAACTGGATTTAAAAGACTTTGGAAGGAGATAATTTTCAAATACAACAGGTGAGAAGCTTTTATTTTTGGCAGCTATATTAAAAAACAAAACAAAACAACTATGTTGTTTTTCCAACACCTGAAGACATTCTGAGCAAAACATGTAAGGAGTTACAGAGGAGGGCAGTTTTTCATGGAAAACCAGGAAATCTATATAAAACCACAATTATCACTGAGTTCACTGCAAATCAAATTAATTCAGTTTTACCCTCTGTGTTTTGTTTTTGGATGGGTTTTTTTTTGTTTATTTTTAAAAATTTTGAATCATTTTGATGCGGGGAAACCTCCAGAAATATAAGATGTATTAGCACATTCCTTCTTTTTATGTATTTGCAAAAAAAAAAAACCCAATTAGTTGACAAGCACTGAAAGCAAAAAAAAAAAAAATTAAAAATATTACCCAAAGTTCTTTCCACTGTCCATATAAATAAATCCCTCAGACATGGAATGGAAATCTGTGGTAACATTCTCTGTAACTTCTCTGGGGAGCATGTTCCAGTGCCTGACCACCCTCTCAGCAAAGAACCACTTCCTAATATCCAACCTATCTCTAATTTAGATCTCCTTTTATGTTACTTCTGAGCTAGTTTTCTTTTCTATGACCTTCCACCTTACTTGTTGAGGTAGGTTGCTACTTGCATGGTTAGATTTTGAGAACATACAGATTAAGTATACAAAGTACAGAAACCAAAACATCTCTAAAGAATATTAGCTACCTTTCATTTTCATTGGAGACTAAACTGGTTTTGTATTAACTGTGATCAATGATACTATTACTATAAGCACATTTGAATAAATACTTTTAGAATACAAACACCATACTTCCCCGCCTCAGCCTCTGAAAGTCCTAAGTCATAGTGGGATTTACCATCTTGTGTGCTTTGCACCCTAGTAACCCACTCAATTCCATATCAACCATTCAACAGAGACATACTGAGTTGTCATGACACCAGATTTTGCAGAATCCTCCTCTCCTAACAGCCTCTTAACAAGCTCTTCTTAGTGATGGCCAATGATAGGACAAGGGCCAGTGAGTGCAAGTTGGAGCATAGGAGGTTCCATGTGAGCTGAAGGAAAAACTTTTTCACTGTGAGGGTGACAGAGCACTGGAACAGGCTGCCCAGAGAGGTTGTGGAGTCTCTTTCTCTGGAGATATTCAAGACCAATCTGGACACATCCCTGTGGGATTTAATCTAGGTGATCCTGTTCAGGCAGAGAGATTGGACTAGACAATCTTTCAAGGTCCCTTCCAACTCCTGACATTCTGATTCTGGGATTCTGTGAAATCCTGTGAAAATGGGGAATTGGGGTCATTGTGGGTGTATTGTTAAAATTCCCTAGGCCCAGCACTGAGAAAAACTCATGCAGTTTATTGCAACAGAGAATACAGGAAAAAGACTGCATAAAAAAAATGGTTGTGGTATTTCTTTATTTTTCTCATAGAACATTTCAGGATTTCTTCAGAAGCAGCACCTTTTTGAGATTAAATGTAAAAGTTTTAGGGCTTTGGTAGAAGACTGAAAAATGTCAAGTGATGGTTTGGGATTGAAGGGGAAAGAGGGAAGCTTGTTTTGTTTATTAAAAAAGACAAATCCCCTGAAAGGAGACATTTCTCTAGAAATACCACTTCTTCAAAATCACCCTAAGAAGTAATTTTTTTTCTGAGATAAATATTGAGCTCATCCTGAAAGTGGGTTTGAACTGCAAGTATGAGTCCTGCCTGAGTCACTGGAGGTTCACTGACCTACCTACCACCCAGAGAAACCATTTAACTCCTTAGGCTGAAGTTATGATTTCCTCAGTCTGTTGGCTTTTTCACAGCTCACCCTGACTCTCATGCCAGGTTCTTTGCAGTTCTGCCTGGACCTCTCATGTCTTAGCAGTCCATTTGTTTAATTCACCTATTGCTGTGGTCCCCCACACCCCATATAACTGCCAACAGCAGAGGAGAAGGCAGCAGGAATGTCCAGTTTCTGGACATGCCAGCTAGTCCCCCATCATTCCAACCTAATGCACAGACATTCCTATCTATGATTTTAAAAATAGATATAAGGGTTTCATACATGAAGTTTCACCTTGCTTCTGGCAATGGGGAAAGGCTCACTCTCTCCTGGGGGTCATCCCTGTCTCCTCTACATCTGTGCTTCCATACCTCCTCCATATTTACCTTCTTGTAGAGGATGGGAGTGCAAAAGCATGTGCTTGAAACCAACCTGATAAAGTCTGGTTTTCACCTCCATTTATGGAGTATTTGGTATTAGAGATCCACTTTCTATTCCAATCATGCTACCTAGAGACTACTCCTCACACACTGATCAAGTCAGTTCTCAACCTTCACCTTGGAGCATAAAGCACTCTGAACTGGACCACAGAAGGTTCCATGCCAATGTGAGAAAGAACTTTTTCATGGTGAGGGTGACAGAGCACTGGAACAGGCTGCACAGGAGGGTTTTGGAGTCTCCTTCTCTGGAGATATTCAAGACCCATCTGGACACCTACCTGTGTGACTTCCTCTGGGTAACCTGCTTTTGCATGAGAGTTGGACTCGATGATCTCCCTTATTTGTAACACATGTGGCTGTGGCTAAGAGCAGGTGTAGTTTATTGATTTCTAATGTGATTAATGTGGAGTATACCCAGTTTTCTGGCTAGAAATAACAAAAATAGGCATTATCCCCTTTTCTCTTTTCATCCCAGGAAATGAGAAACTTTGCATTCAAGCACAGGAGATAAGCTTGAAAATTATAAAAATACTTTCATCAGAAAGACTAATGAAACATAGGAACAATCAGCTGGAAAGGGTGGGAAGTGCTTACTGGAGGAAGAATTAGAGCATATTCTACACGAGTGAATCAGGGTAGGCAATAACTGCCCTTAGGAAGCTCTTTACATCTCTGTGAATTTTATTATAAAATTCTTTCTTAGATTTCCCATGGATTTTGATTACTCTCAGTCTTCAAAAATAATTTCCATACCATGCTCCATAAAAGCTGAGAGATTGAATTACCTCCTTCCTGAACAAGAGATCATACAATCATAGAATCACTTGGGTTGGAAGAGACCTTCAAGATCAGTGAGTCAAACCATGGATTAACCCTGTCTAGTCCACCTCTAGACCATGTCCTTAAACACAACATAACACACCTTTGAAATACCTCCAGTATGACTCCACCACTTCCCTGGGCAGCCTGCTCCAATCACAAGATCACAAAATGCTGGGAGTTAGAAGGGACCTTGAAAGATCATCAAGTCAAACCCCCCTGCCTGGGCAGGATCACCTAGATTAAATCACATGGAAAGCATTCAGATAGATTTTGAATGTCTCCAGAGAAGGAGACTCCACATTGGCTCTTGGCAGCCTGTTCCAGTGCTCTGTCAACCTCACAGGGAAAAAGGTTTTTGCTTATATTCAAATGGAAATTCCTATGCTCCAGCTTGCACTCATTGTCCCTTGTCCTTTCATGGGCCATCACTGAAAAGAACCTCACTCCGTTCCAATGCAACTCACCCTTTACATATTTGTAACCATTAATGTGGTCACTCCTCAGTCTCCTCCAAGCTCAAGAGCTCCGTCAGCCTTTCCTCATAAGGAAGGTGTTTCACCTCCTTCATCATCTTTGTGGCCCTGTGCTGGACTCTTTCAAGGAGTTCTATGGCCTTCTTGAACCAAGGGGCCTCTTGAACTACTAGCCACCCCCTTCTAAAACACCCCAGGATGCCATTGGCCTTCTTAGCCATAAGGGCACATTGCTGGCATGCTCATCCTGCTGTCCACAAGGACACCCCAAGTCCCTCTCACCTACACTGCTCTCCAACAGGCCAGTCCTGAACCTATACTGGCACCTGGGGCTGTTCCTCCCCAGATGCAATACCCTATACTTGTCCTTGTTATATCTCATTCAATTTCTCCCTGCCCAGCTCTCCAGCCTGTCTAAAGCCTGTTGAATGGCAGCACAACATTCTGGTGTGTCAACCTAACCTCCCAGATTTGTGTCATCAGCAAACTTGCTGACTGTGCACTCTATTCCCTCATCCAGGTCATCAATGAACACATTGAACAATACTGGTCCCAGTACTGACCCCTGAGGGACTCCACTACTTACAGACCTCCAGCAGACTTTGTCCCATTACTGACAGCACTCTGGCTTCTTCCCTTCAACCACCTCTCAATCCACCTCACTACTGTTTCCTCCAGGCTACACTTCTTCAGTTTGTCCACGAAGATGCTGTGGGAGACATTGTCAAATACTTTACTGAGGTCAAGTAAAACCACATCCACCGCCCTACCATAAACAATCNCTCTTGCCTTTTTTGAAGACTGGAGTGATATTTGCTTTCCTCCAGTCCTCAGACACCTGTACTGTTTTCCAGGGCCTCTGAAAGATGATGGACAGTGGCCTAGCAATGACTTCCACCAGCTCCCTCAGCACCTTCAGGTGCATCCCATCAGGACCCATGGATTTATGGATGTCCAGACAGCTTAACTGTTCCCTAGTTGTTGT
The DNA here is from genome assembly GCA_013399135.1 of Heliornis fulica. Taxonomy (NCBI): domain Eukaryota; kingdom Metazoa; phylum Chordata; class Aves; order Gruiformes; family Heliornithidae; genus Heliornis; species Heliornis fulica. The sequence continues at coordinate 4,896 of VXBZ01005287.1, read as the reverse complement.
GACCAAAGAGCAGGACCTGGTACTTGACCTTGTAAAACCCCATAGCCTTTGCCCATCGATCCAGTCTGTCTAGGTCCCTCTGCAGAGCCTTCCTGTCTTCCAGCAGATCAACACTTCCACACAATTTGGTGTTGTCCACAAACTTACTGAGGGTGCACTCCATCCTTTCATCCAGATCATTAAAGAAGGTGTTAAACAGGGCCAGCCCAAGCACTGAGCCTGGGGGACACAACTTGTGACCTGCTGCCAGCTAGATTTAACTCCATTGATCACAACTGTCTGGGCCTGGCCATCCAGCAAGTTTTTAACTCAGCAAAGAGTGTACCCAATTAACCCATGAGAAGCTAGTTTCTCTAGGAGGAGGCTGCTGGAGACAGTGTCAAAGGCTTTACTGAACTTTAGGTAGACAAGATCCACAACCTTCCCCTCATTCACTGAGCATGTCACCTTGTCATAAGAGGAGATCAAGTTGGCCAAGCACAATGTGCCTTTCATAAACCCATGCTGACTGGGCCTGATCACCTCATCCTGCATGTGTTGCATGATGGCACCCAAAATGATTTGTTCCATCACCTTCCCCAGCATGGAGGTCAGGCTGATGATAGGTGCAGAAGGTCATACTGACTCATACACTCAGCAAGATCCATTTTTTTCACCAAAACTAGTGATGTAACCTTTTTTCATTTTTCTTTTTTTTTTTTTTTTTTTACCCAGAGGTTCTGGATTATGGATTTTCCCCTCAGGCTGTTGCTCATGCAGAGGAGTCCAGCCAAAGACACTATATAAGCATGCACAGAACATGTGAAAGCAAAACAATCAGGGTGTAATAGAGCTAAAATACAGCATATTTTCAGCTCTCATAGCCTAAGAAGACAATTATATATATATATATGGAAAATAGTAAAATTATTTCCTTCCATTAAGAAATGGTAGGTGCTTCTGTGGATACAATATATTAGGTTAGCACATCCACCATCAGCAGTTCTAGTCTTTCTCTAACTTCAAGGGTATGAACATTTCTTAGTATCCATACTTAAATTTTTTTGGCAGTTGGGATTAACTGCCTTAAGATCACCCTGACATTCTCCTTTGGATGTAACTAGAAAAATTATGAAGTTTCCTAATAACCATCATTTTGCATTTCTTATTTTCTTAAAATCTAGCAGTGGGTAGGCAACATTCCTTCTGTATCTTCCTCAAAGACTTTAAGAATAAACTTTTTTTATGTTTTGGGATTCTTTTATATTATAGTGGAAAAAATGTTCAGAGAATGACATTTATGTATGCTATTATTGCAAAAACAATTTGACCTGAGTTTCCTGGCTTGTACGCACGTCTATTCTTTGTTGTACTTTGAACTCTACAGGGAGAAATATGTGCTAATATGGATTGCACCACGGCAATTTTCTACTTTGTGAATTCACTGAAAGAAATTATAAAAGTATAAGAGTACTAAACACATTGGTCTTGTCCCAGGAAATAAGAGATACCTGCAAACAGGTGGGATCCCCTTTATACTATAGCATTTATTAGCCGGCATGTTTTCTAGAGTGTCTATGTGTAATGCAGGTTGTTCTGCTTCAATTCCCTAGCATAAAAAAAAAGAAAAAAAACCCCATAAAACATCAAGCTACTAAGAGAAATATAGAAGTTTGCTTTTTGTGAGCAGTCACTCTTGTAAGTGCATCTTTGGGTGTACTGAGTACTGTGAAAGCAATCAGATAACAGAGTTGGTAAACAAAGATATCTTGAGGTGATGTGGTTACCATGGTCATATGCTTTACACTGCTGTGCAGACAGTCAGAATCACTGCTCAGTTATAGCACCCCAGCAGTGTCAATGACACAGAAAGAAGAAGAAACAGAATTTGGATCTCTAAAAATAGCAGTGCCCTGTAAATGCCAGATCTTTCTTTGTAGGAAGGACACACAAATATCTCTGAAGGTATCTTTCTGCTTAGTTTTTTGTGCAAAACAACGAGTTGGAAATTTTGTTTGTTTTGATAGACTAATGAAGAAATAAAAAGAAGTTGAAGTAGTAACATTGTTTCTTGTTTTTAAAAGGTGTGGTGAAAGAAAATAGATGTTTCTTTGGATATGTTATGTCCTGTTAACTGTTATGTGTATTACATTTGGATATGGCTATTGGTTGTCATAACAAAGTAGTTGGAGTTCAAAAAGCAGGACCTTTCTTCCTTGCTAAAAAAAGGAGCATAGGAAGGTGCACATAAGCACAAACATTGACTTTTGATGGTCTGTCCTATTTCCTTCTGGTATGCTTTGGACTGTGATGCCTAGAGTTTGCTAAGGACATACCCAAGGTTTGGTTTGAGAAAGAGCACAGACTAAGGACTGGGGCCAGTAAATGTTTTGAATATAGTGCACTTCTGGGTAGAATAGTTTTTGGGAATACATATATAAGCTAAACTGACCTGAGAGTACCAGAAGATACAACCTCGTGTTTAAATGTTCTGTGTGTTTACATGTCTCCCCCTTGCCATATGGTCCTCCCTACATACAAAACTCCAACATGTGATTTTATTATTTAACATGGACTGAATATACCCTGTATTCCACAAGTTAAGAACTTTGTATTCAGCCATTCTTTTTAGCCTGTTGCTATATTATCACCATCTAAGAGAAAAGTTCCAGTTTACAAGGAGACATAACCTTTAAAGGGATGCAGGGAATGGATTATTTTAGTTCTGGTACTAGCACTCCTAAGACTGTATAATTTTATTTATTTAATTTTTTTCAGTTCCTATAACCTTGACACATGCTA
>VXBZ01005285.1:37401-52329 GCA_013399135.1 Heliornis fulica | reverse complement strand
TTATTAGTACAACATTTATGGCCCTAACAGCCATCTCAGCAAATTCTGGATTGCTCTCATGTCTGTTACCTGTTAAAATCCTCCACAAGGGTGTCTCATCTGGGCAGTGCGCTACTCCCCTATCTGTAGGATGCATGGCAAATATCTTCTCACAGCTTGGCAGCCTTGTGTGGATGAATGGGGCTTTTGATGTATAAGAAGACACCACACTAAGAAGCTCCTTTCCTTGAAGCGCTGAGGAAACTCCATAACTCATTACAGAAAAACATGCAGTGTTGGGATTTTCTATGGAAGACATCAATTAGCCCTTGCTTTATCCTCTGATGATATGATAAATAAATTTACAAGCCACCTTATGCCAGGCAAGTTTCCAGGGAGAAGGCCTGATGAAATTAGCATCATGCACACCTCACGTCCTCGCTGTTGTGTGGAGGCAGGGACAAGCCCTGCCTGTGTCACTTGGGCCTGTTTGAGAAATTAATTTGGAAGCTTTGGTCCAGCTCATGGCCAATCAGCAGTTACACTGAAAAGAAGAATCAGTGCCGGAGTTGGCACTAATCTGAAATCATTGTTTGATACATTCATCCCACATACAAAAGGTCAGCCTTCCCCACTGATTTCCAGAACTTCATCAGGCTTCAGGTGCTTTTCAGTTTTCAGTTTTCTCCCCACACAACTGGAGCAGGATCAATGTTTTCTCTACTGTGTGATGCAAAAAATATGCAATGCAGAAAGATATCCTGTCCTGGCAATTAATAAAGAGTTAAAGTCAGGTCAGTGGGAAGTTGTTTTTTTAAGGAACTTTGACCATTACTAATACTTTCCACTGAAACATTTTTCCAGTGAGAATAGGGTCATACAACATTTTGTAATTTGGAGGACAGTGCTGATACTTTCTGATGACACTGATGTTCTGATTTCCTGATGCTAGAGAAAAGTTTAAGAATAAAGTTTTTTTGAAGTAACAGATAGAATTGAAACCCTGTGTTTGTATTTCAGTATGATAAAATATGAAAATGTCATTGATTTTAAGCAAGTCTTTTCAGTGCAATTTCCATATTAGCTTTTCCAAAACCTTTAGGTTCCTAAAATCTCTGCTCCACAATAGAGGACAGAAAACTGTCTAAACAAATGCATTTAGACATGTGTATTAAAATAACTGTTAAAGTAGTACAGTCTCTTGTGGCAGGAAAATCCCTCCTCCAAAGAGCTACAACATATTACATTTGCATAACAATGTCTTTAATAACACTCATCAGGGATTTTAGCTCTTGCCCTGCTCATGTTCCAGGAAATTCTGTCTTCCCACTGCAAAGAAAAAGTCATTTCTTCCATGAAGACTCAGTTTCCTGGTCAACATTCAAATAATCAAAGTGACTTATCAAAGAAATATCTGCTTATTTTAGAGCTGCATATGATACAACTGGGGCTGTGGTGTCTCTTTACAAGTCTGATTTGTGCTTTACTTCCTTGCCCTAGTTAAAAACTATTCAGCACAAAATTATTTAAGCAGCTCTTCCAAGTAAGTATATCTGCAAGTTGTGTGTGGTCTTGTTTTTAATAAGGCAAAGACTGTGGCCTGTTAACACCTGCTTAAGAATTTTCAGGTGTCAGATGCTCTGAGCAGAGCTGACTTTTATCCATAGTACAACATCTATAACAACACCTTTTCCTCTTTTACAAGAAAAGAGAATCCACTTCAGGTATTTCTAAGAAGCTTTGGGAAGCTTCTTAGAAATACCACACAACCAGCCCTTGCCCTTCAGAAATATACCCTTCCTTGACAGGATTACTTCAGCACCATAAAACGGACTTGATCTTCAGCCAGCATCAGGTTTGGGTAGGATAGAGGTAACATCACTACTGAGGGTGTTCGGTTTTAACAACTGTATGTCTGATAGAAGGGGTCTTTGAGGATCTCTCTCTTACCTGACCAGCAGAGATGGCTTGTTTTTATGAGAGCCTTGATTACCATTTTTAAACTGCACGTGGAAGGTCCAGGGCACAACTCTCAAAGTAGACCTAGGCCCAACTGAGTCCCATTATGTTTGGAAGGGTTTCCTTAGGCTGATCAGTGGCTCTCCATCCACAAGTGTCAGTCCCACAAGTTCTCATGCCACCGAAATGCTGCCGTTTATCTTGAGGCAGTAATAACACACTACTACATAACCTAGAAGAAAGCAAAATCCCCACAATGAACCAAAGCTGCTTTCTTTAGGAAACAGCACCCATTTTGCAGTGATAGTCGTGCTTTTTCTGTCTGTTTCTTAGCTTTGTTGCTTTTACTGTTGACCTGGGATTTGCAGAGCAACAATTCTCCTGTTTTGGTTTAAGCTCAGGATTCCTGCAGAGCACAGTGCAACAAAACATACAGTCCTGTGTGCTGGGGGGTAGTGTTGGGTTTTCCAGGCATTCAAATACAACCTGTTTAACTTCTCAGATCCAGAGATGTTAACACAATACATTTATCTCATAGTAAGGTCTGATCTGTGCTCATTGCAGAGATGTCCTTCTGAAAAACAACTAGGGGGCTCATCAAGTTCTACCAGTAGTTAGGCCTCTTTTTTTTAATTATTATTATTTATATCACCCTCTGCTTGAAAGGACTTTGAATAGGAAATCCAGAGTCAAAAGTTAGCATGTCAGCNTCCTGTCCTGGCAATTAATAAAGAGTTAAAGTCAGGTCAGTGGGAAGTTGTTTTTTTAAGGAACTTTGACCATTACTAATACTTTCCACTGAAACATTTTTCCAGTGAGAATAGGGTCATACAACATTTTGTAATTTGGAGGACAGTGCTGATACTTTCTGATGACACTGATGTTCTGATTTCCTGATGCTAGAGAAAAGTTTAAGAATAAAGTTTTTTTGAAGTAACAGATAGAATTGAAACCCTGTGTTTGTATTTCAGTATGATAAAATATGAAAATGTCATTGATTTTAAGCAAGTCTTTTCAGTGCAATTTCCATATTAGCTTTTCCAAAACCTTTAGGTTCCTAAAATCTCTGCTCCACAATAGAGGACAGAAAACTGTCTAAACAAATGCATTTAGACATGTGTATTAAAATAACTGTTAAAGTAGTACAGTCTCTTGTGGCAGGAAAATCCCTCCTCCAAAGAGCTACAACATATTACATTTGCATAACAATGTCTTTAATAACACTCATCAGGGATTTTAGCTCTTGCCCTGCTCATGTTCCAGGAAATTCTGTCTTCCCACTGCAAAGAAAAAGTCATTTCTTCCATGAAGACTCAGTTTCCTGGTCAACATTCAAATAATCAAAGTGACTTATCAAAGAAATATCTGCTTATTTTAGAGCTGCATATGATACAACTGGGGCTGTGGTGTCTCTTTACAAGTCTGATTTGTGCTTTACTTCCTTGCCCTAGTTAAAAACTATTCAGCACAAAATTATTTAAGCAGCTCTTCCAAGTAAGTATATCTGCAAGTTGTGTGTGGTCTTGTTTTTAATAAGGCAAAGACTGTGGCCTGTTAACACCTGCTTAAGAATTTTCAGGTGTCAGATGCTCTGAGCAGAGCTGACTTTTATCCATAGTACAACATCTATAACAACACCTTTTCCTCTTTTACAAGAAAAGAGAATCCACTTCAGGTATTTCTAAGAAGCTTTGGGAAGCTTCTTAGAAATACCACACAACCAGCCCTTGCCCTTCAGAAATATACCCTTCCTTGACAGGATTACTTCAGCACCATAAAACGGACTTGATCTTCAGCCAGCATCAGGTTTGGGTAGGATAGAGGTAACATCACTACTGAGGGTGTTCGGTTTTAACAACTGTATGTCTGATAGAAGGGGTCTTTGAGGATCTCTCTCTTACCTGACCAGCAGAGATGGCTTGTTTTTATGAGAGCCTTGATTACCATTTTTAAACTGCACGTGGAAGGTCCAGGGCACAACTCTCAAAGTAGACCTAGGCCCAACTGAGTCCCATTATGTTTGGAAGGGTTTCCTTAGGCTGATCAGTGGCTCTCCATCCACAAGTGTCAGTCCCACAAGTTCTCATGCCACCGAAATGCTGCCGTTTATCTTGAGGCAGTAATAACACACTACTACATAACCTAGAAGAAAGCAAAATCCCCACAATGAACCAAAGCTGCTTTCTTTAGGAAACAGCACCCATTTTGCAGTGATAGTCGTGCTTTTTCTGTCTGTTTCTTAGCTTTGTTGCTTTTACTGTTGACCTGGGATTTGCAGAGCAACAATTCTCCTGTTTTGGTTTAAGCTCAGGATTCCTGCAGAGCACAGTGCAACAAAACATACAGTCCTGTGTGCTGGGGGGTAGTGTTGGGTTTTCCAGGCATTCAAATACAACCTGTTTAACTTCTCAGATCCAGAGATGTTAACACAATACATTTATCTCATAGTAAGGTCTGATCTGTGCTCATTGCAGAGATGTCCTTCTGAAAAACAACTAGGGGGCTCATCAAGTTCTACCAGTAGTTAGGCCTCTTTTTTTTAATTATTATTATTTATATCACCCTCTGCTTGAAAGGACTTTGAATAGGAAATCCAGAGTCAAAAGTTAGCATGTCAGCAAAAAACAGTTTTGCCTTCTTATGTTTTCCACCTGAGTTCTGGAAAAGGAGGTCTTATTTACAGCCATCTCTCCTTACCCAGCACATTTCAGGCTCTCTGAGGCTTTTCTGTTAGAGCATTTGCTCTCCAGTCCTTACTGAGTGTCACAGAATGGCTTTCATGGGTTCTTCTGTGAGAATGAGACATCTCGGTCAGAGAGTGCTGGCACTGGACTCCTGAGGTCTTCCCATGTCCCTGAGGAACTGCACAGCCCAGCTAATGCTTATATAAACCACCTAAAACCATGGAGATACACCAATTTTCACCAGCTCATGATCCAAGCCTGTAAACTGTTGATACATTTTGGCACATCCCTAGCTTCAGTATGATCTTGTGCAAATGGAGACATTTCAAAGACAAAATACCAATAAAAGAGAAAGATTGGGTTACATAGTGTAACAATTTGTATCATGCAAGGATCTGCCCCAAAGACAGTGACAGGAAATCCTTGTCATCTGTGAGCCCTTGTAGACAAATGGTTTTGTCATCAGAGATGGATCTTTTTTATCACTTCAGGAAAATTCTCTGGAAGATATGGATTTTGGGTGGCCAGACTTCTCTGGAATTTGCAGAGGACTGTCAGCTGAAATAAAAATGACACAATAATTCATGAGTGATTAAGGTACCTCTTCAAGAAATCATTGGGAAGATGCGTTCTCGGAATGTGTTTTCAGGGCCCTGTAACAAAACACTGGAGACCTCTTCCACACTCATCTACCAGGACCGAAACCTGAAGCAAGAAAAACTCCCAAGGAAAACAGACTGGCATGCCTCACTCACTCCTGCTCTCCTACAATTCTTGCCTCCAGCATGGCTCTGCCTATTCTTGACTACTGATGCTTTTCTCTTTTGCATGGGCATAAGCTCTCCACCCACCCCTCCCTTCTTCCCAGACTCAACCTTATTCCCGATTTCAGTATTTCCTCGCCTTGAGCAGCACAGGAAGACAGGGAATGGTGGTTGCAGTCAGTTTGTTGTGGGTTATCTCTGCCACTCCTTTCTCCTCAGGGGGAGGACTCCACACACTCTTACCCTGCTCCATTGTGGGGCCTCTCCCATGGGAGACAGTCTTCTGTGAACTCGAATGGGAGTCCTTCCTATGGGCTGCGGTTCTTTATGAACTGCCCCAGCATAAGTCTCTTCCATAGGGTGCAGACCTTCTGAACAAGACTGCTCCTGCACTTACCCACAGGGTCACAAGTCCTCCCAGCAAACCTGCTTGAGCGTGGGCTCCTCTCTCCATAGGCTGTAGGTACTTCCAGAAACTTACATCAGCACCAGCTTCCCACCAGATCACAGCATCCTTCAGGTGTCTGTCTCCACCTGCTCCTGTGTGGATTTCTCTCCACGGGCTGCAGGTGAAATGGCTAGTCCCCATCACATTCTGTAGGCTGCAGGGGGACAGACTGTTTCACCATGGTCTTCTCCATGGACTGTTGGGGAATATCTCTCTGTCAAGGACCTGGAGCACCTCCTCCTGCCCCTTCTTCACTGACCTTGGTGACTGCATTGTTTCTTACATCTTGTCACTCCTCTATCTGGCAGCAGAAAGATGCCACATGGGGCTTTTTTTCCTTCTTAACTATGTTATCTCAGAGGTGCTACCACTGTTGCTGATTGGCTCAGGCCTGGTCAACAGTAGGTCTGTCTTGGAGCCAGCTGGTATTTGTTCTGTGAGACCTATGAGAAGCTTCTAGCAGCTTCTTTCAGAGGCCGGCCCTCAGCCCCCCAGCACCCCTACTACCAAAACCTTGCCACACAAACCCCAAACAACCTACGCAAGGATTATTATCTTTCTCTTCTTTTTGGAGTTACAATTTTCAGCAGAGTCTTTCCATGATTCACAACTATAACACATCAACGGGTAAGACACTGTCCCTGAAGATGTGGTTTTAACACCTAGGTCACACACATATTGGTGTGTTCTAGGAACATGGCTTTGGGCAGTTGTTGAAGAGAAAGTACAAGGACCTTGTAATGATATGCAGAAGTTCTGTTATAAAATCTGTGGAACCATTTCACCCTTGTGGAAATATTAAATTAGAAAAACCCACACTTTAAATTCAAGTACCTGACACCTGTACCAAGTTCCACTTCAAAAGTTGCTGAGAAAGCTAGCCTCTTGTTTCCTGGAATGAAAATGAAATGTGCTATGTTGGGTCAATCAGATTTTACGGTCAAGCTGAAACAAAAATGTTTGCACTGCTGTTCTAGGAAAAAAAAAATCTGTAATCAGTCTGACTGCAGGTTTGGTACATTATTGTTTAGCAGCTCAGTTAAAAAAAAAGTACAATTTTATAGCCCTAGTCATCATATTCAGAAACATTAACACCTCTGTAGATTTTTAAAAGTCAAGGAAGAATCTAATTTTAGCTATGAAAGCTAAAATAACTTTAGCCCTTACTTTACAATTGTCTAAAATATTATTCAGGAGAAAACTTGATTAAACTTAATTTAATTTTCCAAGGGATGATTCAAGATGATGGGATGAATCCTCATTTGAGTTTGCATCCCATCATCTGATCCATGGCATACTACTTTTACATTTAGAAGAAAGCCCCCTTGAATGAGTCCTGGCAGAGAGATCCAGATATTCTAAACAAAGACTTTCTGTACACAAACAGTGCTGAAACACTATCTTTCCCTCCAAGAAGATTTGTCCCCATTATGCCAAGTGCTAAAGATGGTCTCACTAGGCAATCTTACACTTCGAGCTCATTTCCTAAACAGTGTTTAGATTTTCTAGTGGTGTAACTGGCGTCAGGGAAAGGCAAGCATCACATTTTTCCAGTGTTTATTATTTTCTCTTCCTTCAGAAGCTTTCTTTTTCCTGGTTACAGTTCTCCCATCGCAAGTTTTGGTCAGGGTCCAGGGGACTGTGGTCAGGTTCTGCAGGGATTCTTCTCCTGGTTCTCTCTCTCCATGCATATTTCATGTGCCCATTACATTAGGTGCCATAAACACAAATTAAAACCAGCATCATTTCTGTCAAAAAGGACCATATTTCTATGCTCATTCATTATTTATGCTGCTTCCTTAAGTGGTGTTGTTCTTGCTTGTTTGTCTCTAATAGAGGATACAAGTTATTTCACAGCCTGTGTTCACTACTGAGACTGGGATGATCAGAAGGTCCACTGAACTGTAAAAGCAGTGAGCCTCATCTCTGCTGATAGATAAAGCCATGGACAATGTCTGCTGGTGAACAACCAGACACAAAGCCCCCATCAACCTCCCCTTTCATGGCATGTCATGGGAAGGAAGATGATTTCTGTGATTTGGGCCATTTGGGCACCAAAGGTTTAAACTCATCACCTAGAACAGACCATGAACTCGCATGGTGCATAACTGACTTCACATAGCAGTAGATAACAACTATCTTGCATCACTGTGTCTGGTCCTGTGAACCTCACCACCTCCTCAGGAACAAGTCTAACTACATTTAGAAAGCTGTTTGATTTTCCTCTCCCGCTGCTTTTGCAAGGAACCCTCCAGACTCTCTCCACCCTGGTTTTTTACAAGGCTTCCCATTTCCATGTACTCACACATGGTCAGTTCTTACTCTTTTTCTCTTCCTCTCCAACATTATTATCCTCCAATTACATAGTTCTTTCCACCACAGCGCATTACCAACGTACCTTGAAGGTACGTGTGAGCAGCTCAGCTGTCTCACACATTTTATTTTATTAAGATAAAAATGTCTCTATGCAGCTGCAGCAGAGACAACAGAAGGAAGGAAGGAAGGAAGGAAGGAAGGAAGGAAGGAAGGAAGGAAGGAAGGAAGGAAGGAAGGAAGGAAGGAAGGAAGGAAGGAAGGAAGGAAGGAAGGAAAAAATAATCTGCCTAATGTTGTTTTTCTTAAAACAACATTAGGCAGATTATCAGCCCTTGGTTGTGCAGAGCCATCACTCCTGCTGCATGTCTTCTGCAGGCAGCAGCAGCAGCCTCTGCGGCCAAGGCTGCCAGCAGCATGGAAGAGCACTGCCACCAAGTGCAAACCCAGCTCTTCCACATTCCCCATGCAGGGAAAATGATTTTTGAAAGCCAATATTCCCACCTTCTCTTCAGCCCCTCACCTTAATGAAATTGTCACAAGTCCCACAGGTGGTGGGACTTGGGGTTTTTTTGGACTTTTCAGCCTATAATTATTCCATCACTTCATCATTTTTACGCTGTGAATTAGTATTTCAGCCTGTTCTTTCACCTTCTTTTTAACCAGCAGCTTTTAATGTAATTCTGCATAGACGAAAGCTGCTTAACAGCTGGTTAAACTAACTGTGTGATGGCAGGGCATGCAGCAATCTGGGAAGTGCAGAAAAAAGAAATCTCTGAGTGGCACTGAGAAGAGAAGGTAGAATATGGCTTCGATACTTAAAAATCAAAATTATGTCCTGCTGACATGGGGGAAGGTAAGTTGATCTAATTCAAGGTGTGAATTTAAATCGGATCAGGTAAACTGCATTACATTCCAACGAGTATTAAAACAAACAGAATTAAGGCGTGCTTCTAATCAAAATAAAAGTGTAAAAATTACAGCGAGGTAATGCAATTGAATGTATACATTTTAAAATTAATTTGACTAACTTCCCCGCAGGTCATGTCCCTGCACCAATTAGCCCTGGATAACAGTGCAGGCACAAACAAAAGAGGTTGGAAAACAGTAATATTCCCTCCTGTGGTGCTCTCTGGCACTGTCTGTCTGAAATTAATCTTGTTCTGCTCTGCTGCTGTCTCAGAGAGAGAAGCCTGGCCTCTGCTTCCGTTACCTGAACACTAGGCAAATAGGCACAGTCCCTGCCTTCGGTTTACTTGCTTGCAGATTGGAGATGCTATTGGTCTTTACAAAGGGTAAATAATGAATAAAAAGCTTATGGATTACCACTGCCTGTTCAGCACTGAAAGTTGTAAGATGACAAACAATAAAAACAAAAAAAAAAAAACCCCAACCTTGTTCTGTTGTCTAAGTAAAGACAGATAATTTAGTTCTTTTACTTTCCCTTCCTCCTTATGTTATTAATAACAATAGAAATATTTGTGCTTAGCATTTAAATATTTGTACTACCAGTGAAATTAAGGCAACCAAGCAAAATTCCCCATAAATATAAACCAGTGGAGGATCTGAGCTCCAGATACCTGTTTTTAGAATCAGGCAGTATTTAAAAACTACTACAGAGGCTCCACCACAGTCTCTAAAATCAGCCTGAGCCTGTTTCAGTCCTCCGGATGCCAAAATTGCCACGAACAATAAACTCAGCAAGGCTAATAAGCAGTTGCTTCCTGTCTCGGTTTCACATTATGGTTAAAGGTAAGGGAAATAAAACAAATGAAATGTTAAAGGCTGATAGTAGATAGCAGGCAGCAGTTTATTCCCAGCTTCATAATAGCAGAGCGGACTCTGCAGCAATAAGCTATCATCTGTTTCTTGGTTGTTGGCTGTACAAAGTCATACCACTACTTACTTTCAATAAATATATTCCCACTAGTGCTCTTCATATTTTACGTATTATACCTCAATGAAAACAAAAGTTGTGAAAGTATATTCTCTGCTTCCTCCTTCTATTCTCCCTCCCCACCCTAGCAAAAATTAAATGGAGAGGGAGAGAATCACTGAGAACATGGACAGAGAGCAAGATGCTTAACTGAGAAAGAAGTGGCCTGGCCAAGCCATTACAAACCAAAATGGGCAAAGCAGGAAATTTTTCCTAGGCTTACTCTGACATGGCCACACACGACTCTGCCATACATGACCTCTGCAGAGCATCTGCCCCTATCTCAATGCCTGGAAACTGTGGGACCTCCTTGTCTTGAAGGTACTATCAGCATTAATCACAGCCAAGACATGCCTTGTGTGTTTCATGTGAAGAGCCCAGGTCAAGCAAGTACAGTGCCACTGCCACTGCTGCTGAGCCTGAGCAGGCACCATGGAGAGAGTGGGTTTTCGTCTTTCTGGTGCCCTGCCTTAAAGACCAAATCGCCTGGATGGTTTTCAGAGAAAATAGGATTACCCAAGCCACATGCTTTCAACTCAAGTCATCAAGAAGGTTTTCAAATTTAGGCAGGTTGTTCAAGGTAGGAGATGTTCATAAAGGCAGGAAAAGTTGAAGAGTGTCAGACCTTAAACCACTTTCTCAATAAATCTTGTCTGAGTTCTAACACTAAGCTGGCTGGTGCTGGGAAGCGAGGGAGCCCAGCCAGGCAGACAAACTAAGGACCCCGTTCTCCCAAGCAGGTGGTGAAGCACTGCAACCCGGCAAGGGAGATCTAAGGGTAAAGGACCTATCCAAAAGGGAGGTCAAACACTGGGCAGTACTTCTTGCCCTGCTGCAAACAGCCAGAAGACCACACTTCCAGATTTTGGCTTTTGGGAAGGAAAAGGAAAATGCATCAAATCACATTGTGCTGCTGTAGGGAATCACCAAACACCCTTAGTAGTACAAAATTAATGGTGACAGGGGAGAGATCCTGATTAAATATGAGGGTTTTTTAAAACATATTATTAGCCTGAAAAATAATTCGGTGGTAAAGCAAAGAGAAAGTCAGCTCACACAGGACATTAACATTAGGTGGGATGACCCCTTGTAAATGTGCAGTAGGGATTCATTGCACTTTGGCAGAGATGGACTAGATGACCTACCCTAACAATTCAGGAGGCAGCTAACAGCCAGAATAAGTCATCTTGAAAAGGTATCAGGGAAGTTCAGTGACGCAAAGATTCACAGCAGAAATGGCTGTGTTCCTCTGCATGATAATAAGAAAAAGTACAAAGGAGTGAATTAAGGACACAGGGATGGGTTTGTGTTTAAATTTCCTGATTTTTGTCAGGTTATATTGTAATTTAAACATTCCTAGTATGTGTGGCAATTTTAGCTGTGAATTTTGTACCTGGTTTATTTTGAGTTTTTTTTCTCCAAAGTAAGAGGAGGAAATATCTTATGACAGATTATTAAACCCTAAAAGGCAGATGCAGCTTGGCAATAGGCATTTTATCACAGAAGAGCATATGGGATTCAGTATGTTCAGTGTGTTTGCTACATGGTTATACCACAATTATTTATGCAGGTAATCACATCTTTTAAACAACAACAAAAAAATCTTTATACAGCATGACTTATTTACCCTAGAGACTGGAAACGCTCTCAGGGAAATGCATATCTAGACATCTCCAAATAGTGACTTATTTACCCAGTTCAATACATTAAATCTTGCGATTAGATGATTCACCTGACAGACATCAAGGCCTCCCCTGGAACTGTTTAATTCTGAAAAGCAAACGTGCATTTCATGCCTGCTTACCAGGGAAAAATTACTACCTTTGCACAATATCTTGTAACGACTCTAAAGAGGTCTTTAAATATCACAAGCATTTTCAACCCCCTACACAAAAAGCAAACAAACACAAAGAGAGTCGATATTGTCTTCATACAGTACTATATTCAGCTATGCCGCAGCTTTGATTTGAGGATGGTGAACATTTAGATCTCTGAGACATCTACTGTCTTTAGACAGGCAGTCATTTTGTCTTCAGTTTGGAGCAGGCAGCGGAGGGTCTACAAAGAAAACATGCTTCTCAAAAAATGTAATCAAGTCCTTTCTTGTTTAGGGTATTCTGACTGAAAGCGCATGGCTGCTATTCATATAAAGGAAAGCAAACTTTCTACTACAGAGAGAGCTGTTTGTATAGGAAGAATGCTATTCCAAGATGCCTTTTCAAGGTGGCTTGAAAAAATTATGTGAAGTGCAATAACTAGGAGGAAGGGAAAATCAATGTTTTTGTTTAGCATGGGAAGCTAGATTGCCCCTACAGCCAGAGCTTGCATTTTCCCCAGATGGTTATATATCCCCAACGGTGAACTCAGAATTGGTTTTTTTTTCCCCAGCCCCCTAGAATTTAGACAGGAAAGAAATAAAGAAAAGAAAAAAGAAGTGTGATGAGAATTCAGACAAACCATCCTGGATCCCTTTTTTTTTTTAACCTTGATCTCCAGAATGGAGGGTAGCAGGCCATCTAGCCCACCCAAGTTCCACACTGTAGACGTAACACTACCCACCAAACATAGTCTTGCTTTCAAGGATGGTACTGAACACTGAACAGGATAAAACACCATCTTCTGATGGGCTGAGCTGGACAGATGTACCCTGGAGCAGGAGGAGTTTGATAAGAATAGTTCCTCAGTGGAAAATGGCTCATAAACCTTACATAATTAATATCTACTCAGGCCAGCAGAACACCTATGGTTTAGGCACCTCCAGTGACAAGGTGAAGAGTCCCAGGGTTTCTGAGTGGAAGAGTGATTTCAGAGAATTCAGAGAAATATGAAATTCTTTGGTAAGTAGCAACAGGGTGGTAATTTGCATAAGAGACTGACGATAATACTGGTGCTGTCACTTTCTGGAAATGGCAAACCATTTTTAGAATTCTAAGTGGAAACTATTCAATTTTTATTGAGCATATTATGAGATATTCAGAAGCTGGAAACAGAAAGCAGTAGGAGAATCAGAGGAGTACAAAGAGAAGAGGCCAACTAGAAAATAAAGTAAGGATGCAAAGGATACTTTGCTACCAAATTTTCCACACCACGAGGCTTTGAATTTGGGACCCCTGAAGGGGGAATTTAAAATAAACCAAATTTCACACATTTGGAAAACAGCAGCAGTGGTGTGGGAAAAGCCAGATTTTTCAGACCAAGTTGAAGCACCATGGAAATGGGATAAAAAGAAAATGCTGTAGTTCCCTTGGCTCTGTGCCTGCATTAGGTAGAAGTTTTACTCCTCAAGAGGAGCTCTGCATTATTCTGCTCACACATACTTATGTGTGAGCAGAATAATGAGCCAACGTACTTGTGTTCCAGCACACCTCCTCGACAAAAAGCAGTCTCCACTCTTCCTCTGCCTCCACCTCAGTCCACACAACCAAATTGCAAATGTGGCTGTTTAGGAAAAAATTCTTCAGTATAAGAGTGGTGGATCACTGGAACAGGTTGCCCAGAGAGGTGGTGGAGGTGCCATCCCTGGAGATACTCAAGGTCAGGTTTGATGGGGCTCTGTGCAACCTGATCTGTCCCTGCTCACTGCAGGGAGGTTGGACTAGATGACTAGATGACCTTTAAAGGTCCCTTCCAATCTAACACATTCTGTGATTCTGTGTCCTCTTTCAAACTTCTCAGCACTGCCAGGAGTCTTCGGTTCCAGTTTTGCCACCATCTTTACCATGGATGTCCAACCACTAAATATGGAGGAGAAATTAAGTCCCTACACTGCATTATGTTTTCCAGTTGTGTAATCATAGTATTTTGCTCTTATAAAATATAACACTTTTCATTCAAAGACCTCCGAGCTTCTAATTGATTACTTAATTAAGTCACAAAATGTTCCTGTGATTTAGGAAAGTATTGAAATGGGTGAGTAAACTAGTAGAGATGAGTAAAGTAATTAGTCAAAATGACTAACAGAGATGAGAAACGCACTAATAGAGGGTAGTTTCAGTAGAAGAAAATGAGCTTGAAATGGGTTAGCAGAGTGATTTTTAAAAAAGAAATCTGAACACCTACACTCTTTCATAGCCAGCAGAAGCTGTGACTGCTCAGGAATGTCTAAAAAACAGACTAGGTCTGACTTACTTAGGGACACTGACACAGAAGAACAAGACATTTTTGGACAAAAGTGTCTCTGGGGCACAGAGCTGAATGAATTCCCTGGGCTATCAAGTCCACTCCACTAGCTCACCTAGATGGACAATGAAAGAAATTTTGTTCAGTCTAGGAGTCCCTACAAACCATATGCCACTTGCCACCCATGTCCAACATCAGCTGTCATCTGAGAGGCTATTGGCCCAGGAGCCTCTCCTAGGTGGATCTCACCATCACCTGTCTCAAGTGGATAATACGGAGATACCCTTCCTGTATGGACATCTTTAATGAGACTGCGTAGGCAAGTATTCAGTCATCCCATGCTCAGTCTCCCTGCACTCTGTGGCCCTCTAGCACCTTCTAGAGATGTAACAGAAGAGAGGAGCAGAGAGAGACAGTATCATTTATTTCCCCGTCGAGTAGTGAGGGTACCAAAGGGCTGATGGATGTGGAGTAATGCTTAGGTAAGACTGACAACTATTTCCTCCTGCTTCATACACATAACCAGCACCCACCTGTTTTCCTCCCACCCAAAGATATTTTTGAAAGCTTCTTCTAGCAAATTTCTGCACCAAAATTAAACCCATCTAGCAGTCAGCCTTACTGCCGCGTTCCCACGTCAGCTGTGTGTCATGACAACAGATGATAGAAATGCTGCTATTCGGGCTTCAGGATGAGTGTTTCTTTTTTCTTTTCTTTTTTTTTTTT
>VXBZ01005285.1:0-10720 GCA_013399135.1 Heliornis fulica | reverse complement strand
CAGAGGGAAGTTCTCCATTTCCAGAACTCTCTTTCTTCCTTCCAGGGTCCAGGAGACCTGAGAGGGAGTCTTTGAAGTGAAGACTGAAGCAGAGAAGGCTTTCAGTATCTCCACCTTCTCAGCATCCCCTGTTATCAGGACACACCCCTTGTTCAGCAAGGGGCCCATATTTTCCCTAGTCTTCCTCTTGCTGTTCACATACTTAAAAAAAAACCCTTATTATTATTTTTCATGTTCTTTGCCAACTTCATTTCCAGGTCGGCTTTAGCCTTCCTCATCGCATCCCTGCAGGCTCTGATAACACTCCTATACTCCTCCCAAGTGGTCATTATCTGACTCTGGTTTCTGTGTGTTTCTGTAGTGTAGTGTATATAAATTATATAGTCTTCTTGCCTGTCTTCTGTGTAGAGTCTATTTTGCCCGTGACACTAATTGCAGAATGATCTCTCCCTGTCCTTATCTCAACTCCAAAGCCTCTCAACATGTATTTTCTCCCCTGTCCAGCTAAGAGGGGAGTGATAGATCAGCTTTGGTGGGAGTCTGGACTTCAGCCAGGGTCAAATCAACATAGCAGCAGATGCTCATAGTGTCTTTTCTTTCTCTTTAACTCAGCACAGCTTTTTCCAGAATGATTTACCTCCCTAATTGTGTGGCTTAGAGTTTACAAGAGCTGAAGAAATTCTTCCTTCAAAAAATCATTTTGAAAAGAAACATGTGGATGTGTTTTCTGCATTCTAACTTGGAAACTCTCCTTTTGAATTTGGGGTGCAAGAAAACAAAGCAAAGGTCAATTTGAAGCAGGTCCAGCCTGTTCAGGTGGCCTTTTAGAACCATCAAGCCCCATTTTCCCTACTCTGGTAGTACTGCTGTGGGAAGGTGCACCTCCAAAGGGCAGCCTCATGGGTAGCACCTCCATGGGAAATGGTGCATGGTGGAGACAGTTTCTGTGGGAGTCCCCTCCTCAAGCTGAAGGCTCGCCTGGCCCGCTTGCAGCTCTCCTGGGTGAAGGTGCTGAGGTACTGCAGCTTTTCTGGTGGGTTTTGCCACTGTGGCCCTTCTCACCAGCATTCGGCTTGAGAGTAACAATTTGCTTCCCACCAAGGGGTTACAAACAACCCAACTGGTTATATCAACTCTTTGTAATTGCTGAAAATGGCCAGCTATCCAAACCGAGTTGCATCCATTAACGATTCCCTGAACTACCCAGACTGCTTCTTTTGTTATGCTTGAGCTAATGGAAAGGTGGTTCTACTCACACAGTGGGATATTGTGGATTTGTAAAGGATGTTGTAATTCTGCCCTGCATAGATGCATACGGCTGGTTAGCATAGGAAAAACAGTACCCAGTCTGCTGCATTGACAAACAACAATTTTCTGGGTCTACAGACCTACTCAGTATTACACTGGAGAAGGCTAGCGGTGAGACAATCAATATGAGTTAACCAGCAAATAATTAAAATTATTAGTACAATAAAAGCTGGACCACATATACAAATAATTTCTTCCTTCAGTTGAAAAATACTTATGTGTCATCCCACAGGTTGCTGCTTCTTATCTTAAGATCCTGTTGTTTAGAGGTGACTAGAAATTTACCAAGAGTGTTTTTCTGCATCAGAAGTTCACAGATTCACAGAATGTTAGGAGTTGGAAGGGACCTCAAAAAATCATCTAGTCCAACCACCCTGCCTGAGCAGGATCACCTAGATTAAATCAGACAGCAACACATCCAGATTGGTCTTGAATGTCTTCAGAAAAGGAGACTGCACAACCTCTCTAGGCAGACTGTTCCAGGGCTCCATTACCCTCATGGTGAAAAAGTTCTTCTTTCTATTCAGATGGAACTTCCTATGTTCCAGCTTGGAACCATTTTCCCTTGTTCTGTCACTGGCCAACACTGAGAAGAGCCTGGATCCATCCTCTTGACACTCACCCTTTACATATTTATAAATGTTAGTGAGGTCATCCCTCAGTCTCCTCTCTCCAAGCTGAAGACACCCAGCTCCCTCAGCCTGTCCTCATAAGGAAGGTGTTCCACTGCCNGGATGCCATTGGCCTTCCTGGCCACAAGGGCACAATGCAGGCTCGTGGACATCTTCCTGTCCACCAGGATACCCAGGTCCCTCTCACCTGCACTGCTCTCCAACAGGCCAGTCCCCAACCTATACTGGTACCCGAGGTTGTTCTTACCCAGATGCAGGACCCTACACTTGTCCTTGTTACATCTCATTAAATTTCTCCCTGCCCAGCTCTCCAGCCTGTCTAAATCCTGTTGGATGGCAGCACAACCTTCTGGTGTGTCAGCCACCCCTCCCAGCTTTGTGTCATCAGCAAACTTGCTGACTCTGCACTCTATTCCCTCATCCAGGTCATCAGTGAATACATTGAACAGTACTGGTCCCAGTACTGACCCCTGAGGGACTCCACTAGTTAAAGGCCTCCAGCCACACTCTGCCCCATTAATGACAACTCACTGGCTTCTTCCCTTCAACCAGCTCTCTGTACTCCTCTCTACCCTCCAATTAACAGTTATATGTTATCAGTTGCTTAAAGCAGCAACCTTTTAAAAAATATTCAGTTCTGGCACATGTTCTCATAAAGAAAAGAAGTGGAAAGAATTTGCATTAACGTTCCATTAATTCCAGATTAATTTGGGTTTTTTTTTCATTTTTGAAAGAATTTTTATATTAGCCTCACTTTAAAAATTTATTTGCAGAATGTTGACATCTTGCTTTTATTACAACAAAGGACTTATTTTTTCATTATTATGAAAAAAAAACCCTGTTATTTTCAACAGTTTCTGTTAAACTTGTAAAATTTGCCGCCAAACAGAAAGTTTGGTTCCTGTACAGTCAATGCCATCGAGTCTATTTTCTATTGTACAAGGTGTCTGTCTCATGAAGGGCTGAACTGAATTTCATTCCATGTCTGGGAAACACAAAGATTACGTGACATTACACCACGTGGTAACATAATTACTTTCCCATTAGATGCAAACCCCTGTGATATTTTTCCCCTTTTACTAATAAAGTCCTGCAAAGATGTTTTTTGTGTTTATATTCCATTGCATCAAATTAGTATGTTAATTTATGCCCAGGAACCATGTCAGCAAGGTAAAACGATGCTGTTTCTGTGAATGTTCTTGAAGAACAAAATAATAGGAGTCTGCAGGGAAGCTGGATGTCTATAAAAACCTCAAAGAAATGTACTGGTGGGCACATCTTAAAATACTTCCCAGCAGCATTTAAAAACACAGTACTTGCACAGAAATATGCTTTCTTATTCACTGATTTGGTAAAATGGACTGAAATGTCTCAGAAGATGATGGTAAAGAGGGTCACACAGCTGCAGTGCAAGGGGCATCAGTTTCTGCTTGCAGGTATGGCTTCGTTTTCATTCCAGTTTCCCTTGCATGTACAGCGATTAAATCTTAAAACTGGCCAGATTTGCTTTGGTAAGTAAATATATGCTCCACTACTTCCTCCTATGTACTTCAGATAGCCAGCATCGAGTTCACTGTATTAAATGGAAAGAGAGAAAAGAGAGAGACATCTGACAGAAAAAGAAGGTCCTGTGACATGTGGTGTATGTAGTTTCACGCTAGTGAACATGTCAGGTAGATTGCAAGCCAGCTGCATCTGGGATCTGAAGCCTCCAAACTTGCTTTAGTGGCCAGACTCTCTTTTTATTGTCTCTCCTCACATCTACACATATGTCCAACCTCACCCATAGAAAAATGAGGTTGCAGGAATTTCTGAAGCCTTTCCTGGTTGCCAAGGTCTACAGTCCTGAGGCACAGCAGCAATAACTACTGCTAATAATCCTTTGTTTTGGGGGACAATCTCAGTATGGCATCATAATCAGAGCAGATGTTCAATGAACTGCAGCATACTTCTGCCAGGTAGTGTTTTCCATCCACCTCCTGGTTATCAAAAAGTCCAATAGAATGAGAAAGTAGCCCATAACAGACATAGCATCACATCAGGTGAACTATCTTATACCACAGAGAGATCAAAGTGCTGTTTTAAGTAAATTGAAAGCCTCTTGAATTTGCCTTTGTGAACACAGGGAGCAGCCATAGCACCTGTTGGTTTCTGCAGAGGTGACATCATCATAGAAAGTATTGGATTGGAAGGGACCTTTAAAAGTCATCTAGTCCAACCCCTTCTGCAGTAAGCAGGGACATCTCCACTAGATCAGGTTGCTCAGAGCCCCATCAAGCCTGACCTTGAATATCTCCAGGGATGGGGTCTCCACCACCTCTCTAAGCAACCTGTTCCAGTGATCTACTACCCTCATATTGAAGAATTTTTTCCTAATATCCAACCTAAATCTCCCCTCTTCTAGTTTAAAACCATTACCCCATGCCTTCATGAGCAGCTCTTCCCCCTGCTTTCTTCTAGGCGCCATGTCTACATGTTGAGAGTTCCAAAGGTAGATGCATTACTCCAGGTGAGGTCTCACCAGAGCAGAGTAGAGGTGCAGAATCTCCTCAATCTGGTGACCACACTTATTTTGATCATCACATACATGCAAGAAATAAGCAATTCTGACATGTTTTCCAAATAATTTGATGGAATGTTTGGCTTCTATTTACCAAAACCAGTTCTAGTGAGAATTTTTTACTGGCACCAGGGCACTTCTATTGCTACACAAATTGCAAGCCTTCCTAACAAACTCAACCTTGACATTTTTTCAGTTGGGTTTACATAACTAAGAGTGAATCGCTGGATTCAGTTCATAAGCTGAGAGGGACATATCAAAAAGGGTTAGCAATTTACCTAAATGTCAGATAGTAATCAAGACTGTACTAGCATTGTCAGTTTTAGACTGAAGGGATCACGTACTTCACTGGATTGCATGCCTGTACTGATTTCTTGCAAATGTCAGGTAATGCTGCTGCCCACGCCAAGCTCTGGGTCTCCACTTGGTGAAAGAGGTTGCACCCTGTAACCCCCATGGAGAACCCACAGGCAAGTCATTTTCGCATCTGGGTTTTCATGCTTGGTTCCTGCAGGCTGCTTGATCTGCATAGACATAGCACTCACACCCCAGCTGAGATGTGGGGCTGAATGAGGACCAGTGTCCTCAGGTTGGTGTCTGCAGGGTGGAGGAGTGTCAGAGCTCTGAACACCCCCCAGGGTTTCTGCCTGTCATGAGCTATCAGGACAGGATTCGGGAAGAGGATTATTCCCAGGCTTTTTCCTTGTCAAGTATCAGTTTATTCTTGGAACCCATGGATAGGAACTAATGCCAGTGCCTTTATGGGACAGGAAAGAAGATACCCACCTACCTTAGTCCTTGTAAGAAACACCCATAAAGATATTTTGCCTTTACAAGCAACACAGAAGAAAACAAAATCCAATAAAGATGTCATTTTTAAGGACTGCCCCAAGAGCTAAGTGAAGAAACTATTTCTGGTGTATAGTACCCATCAAGGAGAGTTAAATTCCCTTCTATTATAATATGTTTAAAATTACTTAGGTGTTCTCTGGATTTTTTTCTTGTAGTAGGACCTGCAAAAATAGCTTACCTTGTCTTCTGTAACTCAAGGATGTTAAACGCAGGATAAAACCCAACAGTATCCAAAATAACTTTGATAAAAAAGTCACCAGGGAAATAAACTTGTACATACCAAAACCAATGTCTTAGATGTTACCCGCCAGACCGGTATTTAAGCAGAACATAAGATGTTCTACTGACATGACACTGTCAGCAGTGCATCCTGGTAGTGGCAAAAGCTACTCACACGCTGGGCTGCGTTAGAAAGACTGTCAGTAAGTTGAGGGAAGTGACTGTCGCCTTCTGCTGTACACCAGGGAGGCTGTATCTGAAGTACGGCAATCAGCTTTTGCTCTTCCATGGCGAAACAGTCCCAAGTTAGGTGGGACTGTTGATCTGCTAAGTAGGAAGGCCCTACAAAGCAATCTGGACAGGCTGGATCAATGGGCCAAGGCCAATGGCATGAGGTTCAACAAAGCCAAGTGCTGGGCCTTGTATTGGGGTCATAATAACCCCAAGCAGTGCTACAGGGTTGGGGAAGAGTAGCTGGAGAGCTGCCTGGCAGAGAAGGACCTGGGGAGTTGGTTGCCAGCTGGCTGAACAAGACCCAGCAGTGTGCCCAGGTGGACAAGGAAACCAACAGCATCCTGGTTTGTGTCAGGAATACTGTGGTGAGCAGGACTAGGGAAGTGATCCTCCCCCTCTACTTGGCACTGGTGAGGCCCCTCCTTGAGCACAGCATTCAGTTTTGGGCACCTTGCTACAGAAAAGACATTGAGGTGCTGGAGTATGTCCAGAGAAGGGTGACACTGGCTGGTGAGGGGACTGCAGAATAAATGTTATGACAAGATGCTGAGGGAACTGGGGTTGTTTAGTCTGGAGGAGGCTGAGGGGAGACCTAATTGCTGTCTTCAACTACCTGAAAGGATGGTGTGGAGAGTTGGGGCTGACTTCTCTTCCCAGAGACATGAGATAGGACAAGAAGAAATGCCATTAAGTTACACCGGGGAGGTTTAGATTGGGTATTAGGAAAAGCTTCACAGAGAGAGTTGTCAGGCACTGGAACAGGCTGCTCAGGGAGGTGGTGGTCTCCATCCCTGGAGGTATTTAAAGACAGTTAGATGTGCTGCTCAGGGACATGGCTTAGTGGTGGTTGGCAGGTTAGGTTGATGGTTGGACTTGATGATCTAAAGGGTCCCTTCCAACCCAGGCAATTCTATGATTCAAGAATAAGTTTACACAGTGAAATTAAGTGCTGCAGCCACATACTCAGAAGAGCAATGGAGTCTTTCTCTTTGAGAAGTTTCCAAAGCAGAGGAGACCCTGAGCAAACTGATGCGATTTCAAATTTGGCCCTGTTTTTAAAAGGAAGTTGGATTAGAAACATACAGTAGTCCTTTCTTGACTAAATTATTATACAATTCTGTGATGCATTGAATGGTCTTTGACTAAAACATTATCATGCATTAATGGTGATTAGGTGGAAAATCTATCAAACATTTCAGCTTATGCAAACAAGTAATCTGAAATGTC
The DNA here is from genome assembly GCA_013399135.1 of Heliornis fulica. NCBI lineage: Eukaryota > Metazoa > Chordata > Aves > Gruiformes > Heliornithidae > Heliornis > Heliornis fulica. The sequence goes on along the minus strand of VXBZ01005285.1, from coordinate 3,688 downwards.
TGCAGAGGGAAATGTTCTAGAGGACTAAAGCACTCTCAAGAATATCATCAGAGCTCTAGGCAGTGTGCTGTAAGGCAAGATGAAACAGTTATTGTAGTGAAATGAGTCTCCATATATTTGGAAGCTCTTACAAAAGGGTTAGGTGAAAATTCTGTTTCCCCTATCCAAAAATCTATTGCACAGCAGCTGTATTAAAAGTAATTTAAAAGGTGCCATGTGGTTTTTGTGCCTGTGGCAGAATTTCTGTAGTTTCAATATGACCATTTGCTTGTTCTGCTTTGCTTTCTAAACCAATTTCTGGGTCCAGAAAATATGTAAGTGTTTGATGAACTGCTTAGATCTGATGGAGGAAAGGTGGTAAAATTCACAAAAACGATTCAAGTTGAATTCGGCCATTATACAGTAGTTGGCTGCGATTAACTTGATCCTTCCCAGAAAACCGAGACAGAAACTGGTACCTTGTGGAAAACAGACTGAGCTCCTTATACATTCCATTATTTCAGTTTTCACCTTCAATAATATTATCATTTATGTCTCAGAAGATCTTCTAAATAAAGCAAGAGCTATTTCTTAAAACAGAATTTCAAAAATTCTGGCCAGGATCAAAATTCAGGGCAAAGAGCTTATTCTGCTTCCACTTGGAATACTGTTGAGAGGATGCTGTATCCTCAGCAAAACTGGGAAACATTGAGGACAGCAATTCTTGTGGGGTTTTGGGTTGTCTGGTTGGTTGGGTGGGTTTTTTTGTTAAAAGCCACAAACTACCCTGCCGGAGTCCGCTTTCACGGCGCGGACCGGGGTGAAAGTACACATCAACGTGGTGCAGATTCAAATCCCTTTATTTCCCCTCTCACACATCTTTATATACCCTTTGGTCCCAGCCTCCGGGAACATCTTATCATTGGTTATAGTTTTCCGATTACGCAACAAATATTCAGTCCTGATTGGTTAACGCATAAAGCCCGCGAATCTCAATCTTCTCGGTCACTCCCCTTGTAGTTTCTTTGTTCCTAGGCTCTGANATTATATTATTATTATTATTATTATTATTTATTTTTGTATTTGTGACAATCAAGGAAGATACTTGGTCTTTCATAACCTCAACTATGATGCCAAGCAACAAAAACAAACCTTAAATTTACAATCCTCCATCTCCAATCTGTAACTTTGTATCTTCTGAGGTCTGTGGAAATAAAGACTGTTCACACCTTCTTGCTTTGATATAAAGAGCAAACAATAACCTGAATACCAGTCTACATTAAGATCTTTAAAATAATTAATCTATGTTAAGAGCAAGCAAAGTATTTCATATTGGAGGTAAGTTTTCTTTTGGCAAGTTACTATTTTTTATTCTGCTTTAAACATAATTATTTCACATACTTTCCTTTGAAAATAAGCACATGATATAAACAGATGTTACAGTTGTTACATGGGGATATTTTAGGGAACTTTGAGCTTTTTTATTATGTAAATAAACTAATAATATTTTACAGTTGCCCTGTCAAAATGTGTATGTGCTCTACATATGTTAGCACAAAGATGAAAAAGTTCGTCACTATTTTTTTTTTTTAATTTTTATCACATATAACTTGATGGAATCATTTNATAAAGCCCGCGAATCTCAATCTTCTCGGTCACTCCCCTTGTAGTTTCTTTGTTCCTAGGCTCTGAGGCAAGGTCAGGATCCCTTGCACGTGGTCAGGGCCCCAACACTACCCCATACTTCATTTTTAGACATGCTGAATCGCCAGAAAGCTGTGTTTCATATTAGTATATCTTTGTATTTTTCTGGTATTTCTAGCAATTTCTGTTAGGAAAAAAATAAAATAAATATAATAACTTCTTCTCGTATGTTCACATTACAAACATCCTAAACTTAATTANNNNTCACACCTTCTTGCTTTGATATAAAGAGCAAACAATAACCTGAATACCAGTCTACATTAAGATCTTTAAAATAATTAATCTATGTTAAGAGCAAGCAAAGTATTTCATATTGGAGGTAAGTTTTCTTTTGGCAAGTTACTATTTTTTATTCTGCTTTAAACATAATTATTTCACATACTTTCCTTTGAAAATAAGCACATGATATAAACAGATGTTACAGTTGTTACATGGGGATATTTTAGGGAACTTTGAGCTTTTTTATTATGTAAATAAACTAATAATATTTTACAGTTGCCCTGTCAAAATGTGTATGTGCTCTACATATGTTAGCACAAAGATGAAAAAGTTCGTCACTATTTTTTTTTTTTAATTTTTATCACATATAACTTGATGGAATCATTTGAAGACAGTGAGATTGAGATGGCATTTACTGGTTGCTGGAGTGCAGTGAGAGACCTAACTCTATGTGTCATACAAAATTGCATTAACGTAGCAACAAAGCTGCATTCAAGAACTCCAAAGTTGCATGTACTCACTCCGTCCAGCCCTCATATTCCTATAAATTATGATGTAACCTTTAGGTATAAATGTGGTGGGTTTTTGTTTTCCTTCCATCTGTTCCTCATTTGCAGCACTCTGTGCTCTTAATGACTGACTATTCGATATGCTGTTTCATCCCCCCTTGTTCAGTGCTGGATCTCCTGCTTAATAATCTTCACACTGTTCAAAGTATTCTGAAACCAAAATCCTCAAATTCTTCCAGGTAATTAGGAACAATTTAAAAAAAATAGTAATGTTCATCACTGTATTTCTACTCATTGAATTCAAAATATTTAAGTAAGGGTGAGGGAGTTTCCCCTTATCTTTTCTGTTGGGATGTGGAGTGTTGAGAATTTAAGATGCAAAATAACAAGTGGTCAAATGGTCTGTAAGAAAGTTGAGGCATCACACTTCGGTTCATATGTTCGGAACCAGCACCCACTAGTTTCACCAAGTTTTTTAGTAGTCTCAAGTCAAGCATTCAGAAAATGATACTCACCAGCCACCAAAAAGACAAGAAATGGGACCTGGGTAACCCTACAAGGCAGAGGTATCAGTGGACTCCAAAATTAGATCTGCAGACCCGCATTAATGAGTGAGGCTTTTTTGGTGATTGACCTGTGCTTAAACTGCCACACAACTCCCCTGGTTGACAGCCAGGAGTCCTTCCTACATTGTGGTTATTTATGACATACAAACCCTTCCACAGAAGTCCATAGATTTCATGGGTATTTGATATGGTTTTGTCCCTGCTGGCAGCTGAGCCCTACGCAGCTGCTGGTTCATTCCCCCTCCAGTGGGATGCGGAAATGAATTCAAAGAGTGAAAGTGAGAAAACTTGTGGGGTGACATAAAGGCAGTTTAATAGGTAAAGCAAAAGCCAAAAAACACAGGCCAAGTGAAACAAGGAACCCATTCCTCACTGCCCACTGGCAGCCTGGGGCTTCCCCCAGATCCTGGTATGCTGAGCATGACATCATATGGTATGGAACATCACTTTGGCCAGTTAGGGTCAGCTGTCCCAGCTGTGTTCCCTCCGAACTCCTTGTGCAGCCACAGTCTCCTCACTGTTGGTGGCATGAGAAGCAGAAAGGCTTTGGCCCTGTGTAAGCACTGCTCAGCAGTGATGAAAACATACTTGTTATCTACACATTTTTCAGCACCAATCTAGCAAATTATTTAGCAGGGAAAGAAGGACGAAGGGGAGATTGTTTGGATTGATGGATTGGTGGATTGAGAATGGTAGGGCAGTGGATGTGGT
>VXBZ01005280.1:2192-14696 GCA_013399135.1 Heliornis fulica | reverse complement strand
CGACGGCCGCTCCAGCCTGGCGGCTCGGTGGGAATGGACACACTGACATCTGTTGACGGGAGACGATTCCTCCAGCCCTCTAACGGAGCTCTCCGCCAGGCTGAAGCGATTAAGGCACGGGAATTGAAACACAAAGGATCACAGCTCTTATTTGTCATCGGGAAGGGCCTTATTAGGGAACACACGCATCTTTCTGGTGCTCAGGCTGTGCTCACATAGCCCATTAAAAGGACATTAATGAGCTGCTTGCAACTTGGAAACATCTCCTGCTTTTGTATATTTAGGGTTGCGTTTCACTGGCAGCAAAATTTATTTCGGAATTGCTCAATTAGATTAAAATCTTACTGTGCAAGGCTTTAAAAAACACTTTAAAAACGCCTCCTGTCTCAAAACATTTGCAGAATCTGAGATTTTGTTGACTCTCCCAACCCTCGGATGATCCCACCGTCTGTAATGGAAGAAAACATTATGTTTACCTCCCATAGAGGCCGTTTCCACAACCAAGAGCTGTAAAATGTCCCATAATTCAGCTTTATTCAGAAGCAGGGAAGCTGAAGTGCTGAGCTGGGCAATCCCCCCCAGCCTGCCTGACTTCGGTGATTTCCCAGAAAGGCTCCTCTCCCAGCCCTGCTGGGGAAAAAGAGGAGGTTAAGGAAAAGGAAAAGAGACTTGTAGGGAAGCTGGAGTGAGATGGATGGGGAAACAGGATCGAGATGCAGTGCTGTGGGCTTGGGAAGTGCTTTCTTGCAGGTCTTCCACCAGTGGCATCCTCGCTGATGTATGGGACTGTCTGAGGGTGTGGAACTGATCCTTTGGTCTGGAGTGAGGAAGGTTCTTTGATCTGACCCTTGCTTCCAGGGAATTTCTTACAGGCTGACATCCCATCATTTTGTCTGCAGGTGGTGATGACTGTGGCATGGAGCTAGCAGAAAGTTCGTCAGAAAACAGAGATTTTAAAGAAAGCAGCAGCGGCACGACCTTGATGTAATTAGAACTGAACAGCTCAGCTTCTGCCACAAAGAGCTTCACAAAATGACAAACTGCTTCACAAAATGCTTTTGCCTGATTTCAGTGCTTAAACCCAGGGCTTTATTCAAGAAGAAGGACCAAGAAATACACATCTGTGTCTACGGGCTCCTGCAAGACCTGACACATCTGTATCTAGCAAGTTCCCCGAAGCACCCAGCCACCATCACTGTTTATGTAACTTCTTATGAGCCAAAGGTTGGTATTGGAAAGGAAAGACAGAGATTCATCTTACTTATCGTGACCTCCCCCGGGGTAGGTTTGAATTACACTCCAGGTGGGCCACGGAAATCTTTCATGTCTCTCGCTCCATTAGCCGGTACGCTCGGAGAAGGCCGGGTAATAACCAGACATACTCTTCTCGTCACCAACAAGACAGGGCTACACGTTCACTCTGGTTATTTCTGCAGAATTCCCTTCTCTGGGTGACCAGCACCACCCAGCTCGGTCCCCTCTGGGGCAGCCCCAGGCGGGCAGCAGCAGCTTGGCTGCAGCCCTGAGGTCCGGCAGCGCCGTGGGGGCTTCCAGCTCACCCATCGCTTCCAGCAGCAGGGAGCGGAGGGAGCTTCATGCAGAGAGTGTTCTGCTGACACCGCTGAGGACAGAGCTGGGACATCCCCAGCAGCCAGTAGGAGCTGTTGGGTGTGGGAAGGGCGCTCAGGCAGCAGCTGTAGACGTTGGTTCCTTGCTCTTGCAATGAGAGGATTAGAAAACACGTCACTTACAGAGCACCAGCTGTACTGACACTGATTTTAGTGCTTCCCTTAAACGTGTATTTTGGAGTTCTGTATAATCATGTGTGTCCTGGAAGGACAAAGGGAGATGACCACATCAGGGTTTACTCAGAGATTAGGGGAGAAACCCTCCCCCCCGGCAGCAAAGAGTATTTCAAGAACCTGAGGGCAAATCAAGATATATTTTCTTTGATGTATTTTCTTTGTCAAAGTTGTGTGTGCAGGACACAGCTCCACAGACACTGGTGAGCAGGTCAGGAACAGGCACAGGAGCAGGAGTGAAGGTTAAAACAGGCTCAGGCAGGTGCTGCTGCAGGTTTGGTTCACAGTCACTGCAGAGCTGGGCAGCAGGAGAGGGGAAAGAAGAAACTTCTCTCCTGGGACATCGCACCAGTTCAGAGCTTTGGAAGAGAACCTGAGGCAGGTGCCTTCTGCCAGAGGGCAGTGGGAGTCCTGTCCAGACCCTCACTTTTTGTTAGTCACTTTGACATGTGGTCCTACCACCTTGTTACAGTGACTTCTTCCTGGGGCACTGGTGGACATTGGCATCAGACTGGTGGCTCTGTGGAACAAGGACTCCCCTGGTGCAAAGACAGCCCAGACTTGAGGGCTACTACCTGCTCCGCCCTAGGTCATCACACACCCACCAAAGGTCTTCTTTAAGTGCCCCTCTGGGCACCTTCTCACAGGGAACCAGCAGCACAAAGCATGATAAAACCTTTTGGTTTGCTGTGTCTCCAGGTGCCCTGAGCAGAGAAGGATCTGTGGCTCATGTGGTGCTCCAGGATGCAGCTGCCAGCCAGAGGTGGAGTAGAGAGGACAGTCACCTTGCATGGCCTCCTGCCACCCACTGCAGCCTGGGTGCCAGTGCAGGAACAAGTGGCTTTGCTGTGCACCGTGTATTGAGGCAGCTGAGGACTGTCAAGGTGAAACCCCTTCCAAGTGTGCTCTGCCCCTGGCACTTCATTTCACAGAGTCACAGAACACCCTGAGTTGGGAGGGACCCAAAGGTTCATCGAGTGAGTTTTTTTTCTTAGGAGTCATGAAATCACCTGGGGTGAAAGCCAGCAGGAGCTTGTAAAGCATCCTCATGGAGAAGCAAAGATGGCTTCTCTTAAACTTTGTCATTTCAGCCTAATTGTAACATTTCAGCTAAATGAACTCTGGAGACCGGGGTGGACCTGCTCTACTGGTGAGGACGACCTGCTCACCCTGTGTGGGAATGGCAACATCTGACCCTAAACCAGCAAAAAATTAAAGCAAGGATGAGGAAGATAAGTAAAGCCAAATAATTCAAGGAGAGCAATTTAAACTTATATTGGCAATAATAATGTGCACTGGTCCACATCTGATCTTCAGTTATTTCTAAATTACACAGAGATAATCAAAAAGAAAGAGGATCTGCTACACATTCATGTGCAGAACAAGACTCTGCAATTAGCACGCCGAGGTCTATGGTTGATCAATAGTGACCCTCCCTGGTAGCTCTGGGTGTTTTTACAAGAGAAAGGTCATTTCTGCTATTCCAGCTCTATGGGGAAGATGACTTCCCTGAGATGACAAAGGGTTTACACTGTCAGTGCTGGCCTCTCTTTTTTTGTGCAGGATTGTGCCCACGAGGAGTTTTTCTCAAGGTCCTGTCCTATGGCATGGTGGTTATCAGGGCACAGGCTCCAGGGATCAGGTCAGCTGTTCCTCAGGAATGTCCAGGGTCACAGCATGGCTGGGTGACCCTCTTGATAGAGGTTGTCTACCCAGACTGTAGTAAAGCACTGGGCAACGTTTCCCTGAGCAGTCTCCTGGAGAGGCTGCCTGCTCACAGCGTGGCTTCACTGGGTAAAATTCAGGCTGGGCCCAAGGAGTTATGGTGGAGGGGGGTTATATCCAGTTGGAATCCAGACACAGTGTCCCATGTCCTCAGGGCTTAGTACGGGGGCCTGTTCTCTTCAATGTCTTTAGCAGTGACATGGATGTGGGGATCAAGTGCACTTTCAGCAAGTTGGCAGGGAGCTGGGGCTCTGGAGCTTGGAGAAGAGGAGATTGAGGGGTCACCTCATTAATGTCTATCAATATATAAAGGGTGAGTGTCAGGAGGATGGATCCAGGCTCTTCTCAGGGATGGCCAGGGACAGGACAAGGGGAAATGGGTCCAAACTGGAGCAGACAAAGTTCCATGTGAATATAAGGAGGAACTTTTTCCCTGTGATGGTGACAGATCACTGGGACAGGCTGCCCAGAGAGGTTGTGGAGTCTCCTTCTCTGGAGACATTCCAGACCAATCTGGACACATCCCTGTGTGATCTCTCTAGATAATCCTGCTCGGGCAGGGGGTTGGACTGGGTGATCTTTCGAGGTCTCTTCCAGCTCCTGATATTCTGTGATTCTGTGTTTCTGTGATGACATCAAGCTGGGCATCAGTGTTGATCATCTTGAGTGTAGGAATGCTCCACAGAAGGATCTGGACAAGTTGGATCCACAGGCTGAAGCCATGGATAAGGCTCAACAGGGATCAGCGCTGGGACCTGTACTTGGATCACAACTACCCCAGGCAATGCTACAGGCTTGGGGCAGAGTGGCTGGAAACCTGTCCAGAGGAAAAGGATCTGGGGGTGTCAGTAGTGGGCTGGACATGAGCCAGCAGTGTGCCCAGGTGGCCAAGAACGCCAACAGCATCCTGACCTGGATGAGGAATTATGTGGCCAGCAGAACCAGGGCAGTGACTGTCCCCTGTACTGGACACTGGTGAGGCTGTACCCAGAGTTCTGTGTTCAGTTCTGGGCACCTCACTGTAAGAAAAACTTTGAAGTGCCCATCAAGTAATGAAGCTGGTGAATGATCTGGAACACGAGTCTGATGGGGAGTGGTTGAAGGAGCTGAGGTGGTTTAGTCTCTTTTATGGGAAGCAACACTGAAAGACTCCATAAGTCAAAATAAACAACTATATCTCTTCCCTTCACCACTGAGAGGGAATTTTCATCATGGAAACCATCAGGGGGTCAGGCACAACCCTCCCTATGCTGCTTTGGTCACGTTCTTTTTCTTCATGTTTTTTGGAAACGGCTTCCCTGTCTCCATCTTCCCACAGATCACCGTGGGACTGCCAGGCCTGAAGCTCCCAGGATCTTTCTGCCCTTTTTGAAAACAGGGGCAGCATTTGGTTTCTTCCAGTCCTCAGTAACCTCTTCCTCCCTCCATAGTCTTTCATTGATAAACAAGAGGGCTGCTGCAGCAACACCATCCAGGTCCCAATGACCCTTCCATGGTTACAATGACCTTTCCATGGTCCTGATGACCTTTCCGTGGTCCTGATGACCTTTCCATGGTCCCAATGACCTTTCCATGGTCTTGATGACCTTTCCATGCTCCCAATGACGTCATAAGTGCACACACAGGCCTCTCATCTGTCCTGCTCACGCCCTACCTGCTGCCTTTGCGTATGGGCTTTTCAGAGAGGGACCCCTCTGCGTGCTGATCTCTCAGCAAGAGCTTTGCCCGTGTCTGTTTGGTAGGACCTTCCTTCTCTATGTGGGGCAGACCCCCTCTAGCCCTGTTTCATTGGGTACAAGTTCCCTCTGTTCACTTTAGCCCATGCTCTTTGCTATCCTTGTCCACCTCTTCCTTGTCTGTATTTTGGTGATCTTCTCCCCACCCTGCAGCTCCTAGTTTACAGCTATCCACAACAGACTGTCCATCCTGTTGGCAAAGATGTTTTTTCCATGATTGGTTAAGTGGATCCCACCTCTTCCAAGCAGGTCTCAGTCCTCTAAGAGAATCTCATGATGATAACCACTTGTCAACCAGCAAGATACCTACTCCTCCTCATGCCCTTGCCCCTCACTGATGGGATCAAGGAGAAAACCACACAGGTCCCTCTTGACTGTCAGCCCAGAGCCACATAGTCTCTCATGACACTTTCCAGGTCACCCTGTCAACAGATTTGATGCCAGTTGCATGTCTGAGCTGGAGGAAGTGGATGGAGGACAAGGCCTGAGCTGCCCACAGCGGTGAGCTGGGACAGGAGGAGAACTCCAAGGGACTGAGGAGCTCTTGCACAGAGCAGCATGTCCAGGGGACTTTGTAGAATGCTGTAGATAGCTGTAGACCTCCTGCACACTGGTGTGGGGATGGGCTGCTCTTCCAGAGGGCTGCTTGTGCAATCCAAGCCATTTCTAAAGGTTCTTAGAACTTTTCCTTCCTTTTAGAAGCTCAGGTAAGGTGGTTTTGCAGAATTTCCAGCAGTCACCCAGAAAATGCAGATGTAGCAATATCTAAATATATCACAGATATCATCCATCATCAAAAACAACAGAAAAGGTGTGGACTGAATCACATAGATTAATGTCATTCAAAGGAAGTAAAAAATATTTGTTATTTTGGGTTGGAAGGGACCTTTAAAGGTCACCTACTCAAAACTCCCTGCAGTGGGCAAGGACATCCTATAGAATCATAGAACATCCTAGAACGTCTTATAGAATCACTTGGGTTGGAAGAGACCTTTAAGATCATCAAGTCCAACCACAGGTTAACCCTGCCTATTCCACCTCTAGATCATGGCCTTAACATCTTCAACTAGATGCTGTTGGACTTTTCCAGAGTTTAAAGTGGATTTTTTTTCCCTGTCATTGTTAATTGTAAATAACTTTTTGGACAGAAAAATACACGAGAATTGCAGAAAGAAAAAGTATTATTTAGTGTCTTCATCAATGACAATGACAGTGAGGGTGAGTGCACCCTCAGCGAGTTTGCAGGTGACACCAAGCTGAGTGGGGCAGCTGACATGCCAGAAGGTTGGGATGTCATCCAAGAGGACCTGGACAAGCTGGAGCAGTGGGGCCATGTGAAACTCTTGGGGTTCAACGAGGCCAAGTGCAAGGTCCAGCATCTGTGTCAGGTCAATCCTTGTCACCAGTCCAGGCTGGGNCTGGAGTCCCCAGCACAGGAAGGACATGGAGCTGTTGGAGCAGGTCCAGAGGAGGCCACGGAGATGATCCGAGGGCTGGAGCCTCTCTGCTCTGGATCCAGGCTGGGAGAGTTGGGGCTGTTGAGCCTGGAGAAGAGAAGGCTCTGAGGAGATCTCAGAGCGGCCTGTCAGGCCCTGAAGGGGCTCCAGGACAGCTGGGCAGGGACTTGTGAGAAGGGCCTGGAGTGACAGGACGAGGGGGAAGGGTTTGGAATTGGAAGGGGGTGGATTGAGATGGGATCTGAGGAAGAAATTGTTCCCTGTGAGGGGGTGAGGCCCTGGCACAGGGTGCCCAGGGCAGTGGTGGCTGCCCCCTCCCTGGAGGGGTTCAAGGCCAGGTTGGACGGGGCCTTGAGCAGCCTGGTCTGGTGAAGGTGTCCCTGCCCATGACAGGGGACTGGAGCTGGATGGGCTTTGAGGTCTCTTCCAGCCCAAATCACTCTGGGATTCTGGGATTCAAACTAGAAATCCCCATCCCGGTCTGTTCCACCAGGTTTCCCCAAGCTGCCAGAATCTCCACTGTCACAGAAACACTCTGGCACCAACAAGGAGCTTGAGAGCACGAGCTCACGGGCCTGTCCCAGGTTATCACAACTAACAGTGGAAGTTATTTACACCCTGGGCCAAGGGTGTTCCCTTGGCTTTGTGGCAGCAAACATGGAGCACTAATAACTTGACTGGGTTTGAGGTGTCTCAGCTGTCAGCATCCCCGTCAGGAGCACAGGGGAGCACAGCGATGTCTGCACGGAGACAGAGCTGTGCAGTAGCTGCCCAGCTGCACGATCCAGGGTGCAGCGTCCTTCAGCTCCAGGGAGCGAGACAAGGTGCTACAGTACTCAGAGAGAGGGGAACAGTTTCCCACAGCAAAATAGGAAAAAAAACCCAACCTTAAAACCAAATATTAGCCACACGATGTCAGAGAAAGCAAACTATGAATCAGGGTACTTGTGGGTGATGAGTAAGGTCATGGAATCACAGACTGGCAGGAGTTGGAAGGGACCCCCAGAGGTCATCTAGTCCAACCCCCTGCAAGAAGCAGGGACACCCCCAACTAGATCAGCTTGCTCAGGGCCTCATCCAACCTGGCCTTGAACGTCTCCAGGGATCCAGGGGCATCCACCACCTCCCTGGGCAACCTGTTCCAGTGCTCCACCACTCTCACAGCAAAGAACTTTTTCCTCATCTCCAATCTAAATCTCCCTCCCTCTATTTTAAACCCTTTATCACCCCTTGTCCTGTCACAACAGGCCCTACTGAACAGCCTCTCCCCATCTTTCTTGGAGGCCCCCTTGAGGTCCTGGCAGAGCGCTAGAAGGTCTCCCCGGAGCCTCCTCTTCTCCAGGCTGAACAGCCCCAACTCTCTCAGCCTGTCCTCGTAGGAAAGGTCCTCCAGCCCCTTTATCATCTTTGTGGCCTCCTCTGGACCCTCTCCAACTGCTCCATGTCCTTCTCATGTTGGGGGTTCCAGCACTGGACACCAGGTGCAGGTAAAGCTCTCTGGCAGCATCTCTGCATCGTCTCCAAATAGTTTTAACACCATGTTTGATGCTCTCACACTGCTGTGAGGTCTGTGCCACCTGCTAGGGAACTTCACCAATGCTCCTCCTCAACAACATTAATTTTTATGTCCATGACAGAGGCTGAGCACAAGGTGTGACCGCAGCGCCTGGGGCCGGCGGGTGGCCGGAGTGACGCGGCGGCAGCGGCGCAGGCCCCACCGCTGGCCCTGGATAAAGTTTGAAGGCGAAGCTTTCGAACCCGCAGCGGGAAGCCTTGCCGCTACACGGGGGTAATAACCCGGTGTGGACACACGCCGCCTCCGACACGGCCACGTGCACCGCCCGCGTCTGCGGCGAGCCCTCCGCTCCGCGCCGGTTCCGTCACATTAACCCGTCCCGCGTAGCCATGGCAACACGCGTGAGGAGCAGGCCGCGGCGGCGGCCGGGCCTGCATCTGGCACCTGCAGACCACGGGCACCGCCGGGCTCCGGCCTGGCCTGGATGGTGCCCGGGAAGCAAGTCGCTAACGAGGGTCCTTAATCTCGTTCACCAGGAACATGGCTGCTTGCAGCCTGCGGTGTGAGAGGTCTTGAAGGAGATTCACAGAACCAAGAGGGGGAATAAGGGGAAAATTAACGATTTCAGCTGAATATCGAGGCTTCGGCCCAGCACCGAACTGCTCCATTACCTGCTGGGGGGGCAGGGGTGCTGTGTGGCTGCCAGGTTTGTAGTTCATGAGCACCCAAAGGTCACATTCATGACCCACTGAGCTCCTGCCCCCAGGCAGGGACATCAGCCACATTGCTCCAGCAGCACCCATCCCCTCCTGAGCCCGAGAGTGATGGAGATTTCATGGGGCTTCAGACGAGGTTCTCCAGGGAGCCATCAGCAGAGGAGGGAGAATGATCTGACAGGAGGCACGACTTTGAAATTAAAAAGGCAACGCTGGTGGCAGCGAGAGCGTGGGGAGGGGAGAGGGAATGGAAGGAAAGCACAAAATCCATCAAAGCTGTATTTGTCTCATTAAAAGTATTTTTAATTTATAATGTCTGGGAATGTAGTTGTCACCCAGCTGCGCAGCCATCACCGTGTTGCCTCGGACTCTTTTTTTCCTCACTCCTCTCTCCCACCTCACTGGGACTGCCATCAATTTCTCCCCATCAGCAGCAGTTACAGTAAATGGATTCATTTGTGGGCAATGGGAGCTGAGAGACAGAGGTGACAATATAATTAAGGTTTTTAATTCTATGCCTGAACAGTTAAGTCCAGAACTCATTATAATTAGCTGGCTGCAATGAAAGATCTTTAGTCGTTATTTTCCCTTTGTTTCATATAACTGTTCACTTTGGCCAGCTACTCTTCTCCTCGAGTCTGAGTCCTTGCTTGATGGTGGTCTGCATCCCATCTATGCCCTGGGGCAGCAGGAAGCCCAGCAGCAGCGCAGGACCCGTTGGTGAACGCGGACACCAGGCAGTATCCCCGGTCACACGCTGCAGCTGATGCCTCTGTCATAGGTGCAGGGGAAGGTGACACTGCCAGGGAAAGGTGACCTGGAGCAGCTGAGGAGGGAGTGGATGGAGAAATAGGTCAAAAGGAAGAAGTGAAGGCTTCTGATGTCACAGCACCTGAAACGAACAACCCAAGAGCTGGTTTCGAACTGTAGACCTGTGTGTGCCCAGCACATGGCCCTCGGCTGTGGCTGGTACTCCTGGAGAAAGGGTTACCACAAAGTCTCAGAAATGCCTCCTTGCATTTTTCCCCTTTAAAAAAATGAGCAGAAATGGTAATTTCTTGCTTGGCCTGCTGGCTGCTTTTATGATTTTTGCATTCCATATCCTACATGACATCAGCGGCTGAGCCACCACGCCAGGTGAGCACAGCAGCCTCATCAGTAGTGATGCCACCAGAATTCTGTGATTAAGGCAAGGAGGCAAATTCCTCGCCAAGAACATCTCCAACAGAAGGCAGAAGGAGGAAATGCCAGAAGGTGTTTTTCAGTACAGGGCACTGAAGATATCTCACAGCCTGCCACCTCCTTGGTGGCTACACCACCGAATCCCAGCACTGCCAGCAGAAAGCCATGATGCCTGTTTCCCACCTGGCAGAAGCAGACCACAAGGGCTGCCACCATGCACCACTGTGACCTTCATCCAGCACGAATCAGCTTGCTGTCCCACAGCATAGCCCTCCCAAGGGCATGGGGGTATTCCTCAACACCATCACAGACTTGGCTTTTCAGGGTTTGCTGTGGCACAGCTGAGCCCTCCTGATGTGTCATCTACTGAGACTTCTGGAGAAGGGTCCTGCAGGCTCTAGAGTGTTAGGTCTCTTGGCTCAGCATTAGTCACCCTTTTTAGGGGCTTCAGGATGACTTTTCTGTGATCCAAAGAGCCATAAATTCAGCAAGTGTAAACAGACACCCTTCTATTGAACTTGCATGGCTCAGGGGATCGTGATCACGTGAAACCAGGTACGTGGTCGGCACAGAGGCGGCAGCTCCAGGCAGGAACCAGTGAGCAGTGAGCCAACACCTGCATTTGGAAACTTTCAGCAGGAATAAACCAGCAGCAGCATTGCAGAAAGTGAATCACTCCAACACACTGCAAAAAAATGGTCACAAGAAGTACTGGGAGAATGTTATGCAACACTAACTTTGACTTATCACATAACTTAGCACATAACACCAATAAGACCCTGCAGAGAGACTATTTTGGCAAGTAATTTGCCCTCTCTGACCTGCCTGTAATCCGTGATAGCACTCTCATTGCTTCAACGCTGAGTGGACTGGAAAAGAGACAGAAAAAAATGTCTTTTGAAAAAGAGAAAAAGGGAGAAGTCAGTCCTACAAAGGAAAATCATACGTTGACAAGTCACATAATGAGTAAGTAGAAATGTTTCTGTCTACCTGCTCCTGTGTTATCTCTGGGCATGTCATTCCTCCCCCTGACCTCCCTTGCACTGATTCCTTTTGCTTCAGGATTAAACTTCAGCCAGGGCTGTAGAGCCTTGTCTTAGAAGAGCCCTGTTTTGGTTTCCAGCTGGTCTTAGGAGCTGCAAAACGGTTCTTCTGAAGCTCAGAAAGCATGCATGCAACATCTGGGGGATGGCTCTGAAGGAGCAGGGGGAAACTTCAGGAACTCCAGCTTTCCACACTGAAATAACCCTTGAATTCTGTACATGCCTGTCTCAAAATGACACAAATGGAATTTTAGGCATCAGCTCCCTTCTAACCACCTCTCCTGTAGCACTTCAGGGCAGCAAGCATCTCCTGGGAAAGCATGTGCTCTTGTTTAAAGGAATCTGTTTTGATCTGGAGGCTCATCTCAGCTCTTGGCACAGGTCTCACTTCCCATCCAGTTCCCCAGAACTGGGAGGGCACCACTGCCCAGGAGTTTGAGCCCTGGGACTTGCTGTGCTGCATCGCTGGGCCTTTCCCATTAAACTTTTAATAGGGGAATTCACCAGCTGTCCCTGCAGAGCAACCACTCCACTAAAGCCACCAACCCCTGTCCTTGGGGATGTCTGGGCAAAGACCTGGGA
Organism: Heliornis fulica; assembly: GCA_013399135.1. NCBI lineage: Eukaryota > Metazoa > Chordata > Aves > Gruiformes > Heliornithidae > Heliornis > Heliornis fulica. The sequence continues at coordinate 2,937 of VXBZ01005280.1, read as the reverse complement.
TGCCCACACCGCACCTCAGGCTGTGGATTTCATGAGGTATGATGTCACTTTGGCAGCTGACTCCCCTGCCCATGTCCACACCCACAGGCAGAGGGGACACCTGCTGCTGGCTGCTCTTCCCACTGGGACCAAGACCCTTCCCACCTGATGTCTGCATCCCTTGGGGCATGTCTGTCAGGGCTCTATGGGGACAGCAGTTGGCTGAGGCACAGGGGACACTGCAGACTTTGCCCCAAGATGAACTGCAGAAGACCCTTCCCCTTACACCTTATAAACCACCAAGACCACCCGCCCCATGTAAACCTGCGACATGCTGCTCCGAACTGCAGCCTGTTCCTGAGGGGGGTGGGGGGGGCTTCCCATGTGGAGAGGGAAAGGTTTATTCTCGTGCTGCACCACAGCAGAGCCTCGTGGGTGGGTTGGATTGTGCAGAGAGGGTGTTGTGTGCTCTGTCAGAAGGAAACACTGATTTCTTTTGACTAATGTCTAACCAACCTCACGGCCTCTGATGAGGATACAACCAGGTGATGGATGATGGTGGGGCAGGGGATGGGGTTTACCTTGACCTCAGGCATCTGACACTGTCTGCCACAGCTTTATCCTGCTGGGGAAACTGAGGCAGCGTGGCCTGGAGGGCAGAGGAGTGAGGTGGGTCGAGAGCTGGTTGAAGGGGAGAAGCCAGAGAGTTGTGAGCAGTGGGACAGAGTCTGTCTGGAGGCCTCTCACTAGTGGAGTCCCTCAGGGG
>VXBZ01005278.1:28301-46071 GCA_013399135.1 Heliornis fulica | reverse complement strand
GGGCAGTGGGCGGCTGGGTTTGAGGCCTCGGGTCTGGGTTGCAGGCGGGTGGTTCAGCGTCCCTCTGCCCCGGGAGAAGCAGCTGCACCCTGCCCTTACCCCCTGCCCCTCGCCCGACTCGGGGCTGCGGCCGCTGTCTCTATCACAACACCCTCGGTTCCACGCACAGCTCCAGCAGGAGGCACCCACAGCCACGGACCCGAGAGCCTTGTGGAGCCACCTAAGGAAGAGCCGAGGGGAAGAGTTGACACCGCACCCCACCCTCAGCTTCTCCCCCTCCTGGGAGCCCGGTCCTCAGCCACTGGCCCGGGTGAGGCCAGACCCTTCCCTGCCCTTCCAGCCAGGCTGCTGGGAAGCTTCGGCACTGCTCCGCCGGCTCCCACGCCTATAAAAGCTCAGAACTCTTCTGCCGAATTACTTCCCAGAAAAAACACTCTGCCTATACTTGGGTAATAAATACTTACATTGATAAATCCCCAAGGTTTTGCACCAAGGAAAAATACTGTGGGGGATCTGGAATGTTTTCTAGGCACTTGGTTCTTCTCAGGGCAGAACCTCGTCCCTAAACCGCTTACAGCAAAACTGTTTCACTTCAGCAGGACTGATGGTGCCGGTGCTGCCGCAACCACGCTGCCGCGGCGAAGCCAGGAAGAGAACAGGACAGACCTGAGGAGAAGCCAGGACTGACCTGAGGAGAAGCCAGGACTGACCTGAGGAGAAGGCTGTGGGACAGAGCCGGGGAGAAGGCAGTGGCACAGACCTGAGGAGAAGCCAGGACAGATCTGAGGAGAAGCCAGGACTGACCTGAGGAGAAGCCAGGACAGACCTGAGGAGAAGCCAGGACAGACCTGAGGAGAAGGCTGTGGGACAGACCCGAGGAGAAGGCTGTGGGACAGACCTGAGAAGGCTGTGGGACAGACCCGAGGAGAAGGCTGTGGGACAGACCCGAGAAAGCTGTTGGACAGACCTGGTTCCAGAGCTGGCCCTTATGGCACTGCTGGGTAAGGTAAAGACGGAGCAGACGTGATGGGGTGCTCATGTTGGTTTGGCTCATGGGCACAAAGAAAAGGAACATTCACTTCTGGGAAGGTTGTGGTGTGCCATGGGAGCCACAAGCAACAGTTACTCACCTCGCTGTGCCCTTATCATCACTCAGAACTAGGATTGAGATCCAAGACACTCCCCCTGTTTTAGGAAAAATACATGAAATTCTACTCACTGAGGGCAGCTTGTGCTTTGCCCCTGTCCCAGCACGAACAATGTGAGGATTTCAGAGTTAAATACAGGAATGTTCCCCGTAGCAGTCGAGCAGTATGAAAACTGCTTCTAACGGGATGATGAGAGAACAAATACCCAGAGAGCGGGAGAGCAAAGCTGAGAGGCTGCTGACATGACCTAACGACACAGACCGTGTGGCCAAGTGCTCGGGGTCCGGGTTTCTGGGCGAGGCGAAGGCGCGAGCGTGCCGGGGAAGCGCGTTGGTCCGAGCGCAGTCCTGTGGTGCCATCTCCTGTTGGACGTGCACATGTGGCACCTGAGTCCCGCAGCTCACACGCGTGTCCTGGGTCGCTGGTGGCGTCTTGCTCCCGCCCTCGGATGTCGTGTGTGCGCAGCCCCTCCGCCGCTGAGTGCTTCGGTGTGGCCGCTGTCGCCTGGTTTGTCTCCAGAGAAGAAAACGCTTCCTCAGTGTGAGGAACTTGGCGGCTTGTTTCCTGCGAGCAAACGCGTTCTCCTCCCTGTTTAGTTATGTGGGAAGATGGAAGAGAAAAACGAGGACTAGTTAGATGTGTCACACAACAAGGTGCTTGTTCCTTCTCTTGTCATTCAAATTCCACCCCATTCTCCGCCGCTGAGCTTCTGTGGCAGGAGGGTGCCTCTGTCTCTCGCAGCCCGCTGCTGGCCGCGCTCCGTCTCTGCAGGTCCTCAGACTGTCCCCGATGCTGGACACGGTACCAGCAAATGAGTTTCGGAGCTGCTGCACTGACATCGCTGGCTGAAGTGCCGAGAGAGCAGGCAGGAGTGACCCACCCCGGCTGACCCACAGCACAAGAAGGGTGCTCTCACCCAGGGAACGTGTCTGTTGAGGGAACACAGCCCCGCTCATATCACTCTTCCAGCCACAGCTCTGAAGCGCTGGAGCATCGTGCTGTCCCTAGTATCACATAAAACACCTCTGAGAATCCCAGCTTGGGTTTGGCTACAAAACCCAAACCCCTGGTGCCGTGGGAGAGGAGGGGTCTGCCGACACGGCCGGCTGGCTCTTTCCCAGGGCTCTCAGGCTGGGCCCTGTCTGTGGCCAGGATACAGGAACAGTGTGTGGTGTGCTGCAGGTGAGCAGGAGGGTGGCAGTGGGCTGTAGGGGCACAGACAAGGCACTGGGTCAGAGCTGAGGGCAGACAGGCTGCCATGTCCAGGCCTGCCCTTACCCCCTGCCCAGGCTGCAAACACGGCAGAGGGAGCAGAGGCTGAACCTGTGTGTCTCTGGGCTGATGAACCGCAGGGCAGGAACACGTTTCTCCAAGCACTGTTGCCTTTGTCGACGTAATTTAACTCTGTGTCAGATTTTAAGGAAAAAGGAAACTGGTAAAAAGCCCTGTTGGCTGCAGTGTGGCTGCTTTGGGTTTGAAGCACTTCCCTAAAGCTGGATTTAAAGGGAACAGGTCAAGTATTTGCCAGCTGTTGGATTGCAGGTTTTCCTACAGATCTAGAAAAGCTGGTCTGAAACACGAGGGTCCTTTTATTGTCTGAGCACCTGGCACGTAAGCAGATACTACCAAAATGTGACACTAAACCTGTACAAACACCCTTTGACTCGCTGGGGACACAGCTCATGTCAACCTAAATCCCTTCTGACATGCTGGGTGTGTCCCCACACCGCCAGGGTTAGGAGCAGCGTGTCCAGCCGCCGTGAAGCCGCCGGGAAAGAATTCCTCATGGCAAGAGGACGACACTCAGTGTGTCACTGATCGTCTCCCTTGCTCAGTGTCTGTGTTACGGCCCATCCTCACAGCAGAGCTCTGCAAAACCCACGTGTGTTCACCTCCAGCACCTCACCCTCTGCCACACCGTACGCGTGGAATGAGAATCCGGGGCAAAGCAAAGGGGATAATTTTTTTGAGATTCTTGTTTGAATGTTTGTTGCTTTGGGAAAAAACCTCTCCAGGCCCCTGCATACGCTCAGAACACCAAGCGAGGTGCCCTCCTTCCACATGCCAGCGCTTACAAATTCCTGGAGGCACCAGAAAATCCAGCTGACTTCAAACTCAGTTTGGCAGAGCAGCATCTCGTATCGGAGGCGTTCAATAATTTAAAAAGCCATATTTCGACACAGGCACTTCTGTTTTAACGCCTCCGAGTAGCCTGATCATTGGAGCCACTACAGACTTTGAGGAGCAGTTTGCAGATCTGGCAACTCCCACACTGCACATGGGGCTGCAGCACATGGGGCGAAGGAGCCACCGTCTGCAGAGGTGCCCGAGAAGGGTCTGCAAAGCCATCGCCAAGTGCTGGTGTCGGATGTCCTGGGCTGAGGAGAACACACATCAAAGGGGGGCACCAACGGACAGTTTCTCCGGGTGCCCTGTTGTTCTGTTACACACCACAGCCACGTTGGTAGGGGAAAACCTCAGCTTTTTTCTCCTTCCATCAGCTCTGCTCATCTGTGCCGTTCCTGAAGCACTTTACTGCTGAAAACGTTAGTTCATACCCGAATTTGAAGCTCTAACTTAAGAGGTGAATGTCACTACTCTTGTTCGCATGCTTAGCTGTGTACAGCCGACACCGTAGGATGCTTATTAGATGCACCAGTTAAGGTAATCAGCAAAGGTCTCATTAATATCCTGTCCACTCTGATTCTGAGCACGTGTGGTGATTCCCTGGCTCACCTGGCTTCAGCCCTGAGTGTCTGGCTGCTTCCCCTTGCGCATCAGCAGCGCAGTCACAGTCCTCTTCGTCTCCATCGCCTCTTTAGGGACACCTGTCAACCACAGCGAGCCCCAGTAACACACACTTCCGTTAGGGGCGTTCGGGTGGCCCCAGCGGTGCTGAGATCCCGTCTGGGTTGCTGGGGCTGGGCTGCAGCCAGGGAATTGCTTTCCAAGCCGCAGTCCAGCTCACACCCCTGCTGCTCGGACGGTGCGCAGGGCCACAGAGGGTTCTCTTGGCCCACGGTGGGTTCTGCGCACACGCTGGGCCTGGGTCCGGCCCTGAGCTCTCACGCCTGTCTGTGTGTGCAGTTGGCCCTCTGGCTGCAGCCTGCTGGCAGCAAAGGCCAAGTCATCTCAGCTACATGGCGTGTGCCACGCCAAGCACCGGTGGGCCGAGCACTGACCGTCTGCGTGGCTGGAAGGGGACCTGCGGGCGCTGCGTGGCCGAGGTGCTCAGAGGGCAGGATGTCACCTTCCTCACTGCTGGCCACGTCAGCAGGGCCACAGGGGAAAAAAATCATTGGGGTTGTGGCAAATACTGACAGAAAAATGACATGAAGATTCCCAGTGTGTTTATTCTCTCCTTTACACAAAAAGGCACTTCCCTTCCCAGAAAGGACTCGCCAACAATTCTCCACAGAAGGGTTTGTGTCGGTTGTGTATTGGGAAGTGTGGTGGATAAAGCAGTTATTAAATGCCTCGTACGTGAATGTGAAGGGATTTAACATATTAGCTCGTACTTATGCATAGTTCTTCATCGTCTGGCACATCCTAGAAATGAAAACTGATGTTCCCTGAAGGATCCTACCACCTTTTGTTATTCTGCTTTATAAAATTCCACTGTTTTTCATCAGAATGAATCTGGACATTCAAGGGCACAATTACCAAGATAGGAACAAAAAGGATGTAAATGAGCCGACAGGCAGGATTGGAGCGGGGTTTAGTCTGGGAGAAAAACATACTTAAAATAACAGAATAAAATCCTTGTTCTCTACATACTTATGCCAAAAAATGCTGTTTATTCATCAAATATGTGTTTGACAGTGAGAATAACGATGACTATTAACAGCTTTTATGCCGTCAGGACAAACGCAGAGTTTACGGCACTCGTCAGGCCCCGCTGGGCACCGCTGCGGGAGGCTCCGTCTCCTGCCCACACTACCCGACTCCCAGCGCAGATCTCGGTCCTTTCCCTGCTTTTTCCTGCTTCAGTAAAATCTGGTGTTGCACTACTCGTCTGTCAGCAAGGAATTCTTCTTTTTCTTGTTTTATAATTTCTTCTTTCAGCTGCTGGAACCTTGGCTTTTCCTCCTCCTCAGGCCACTCGCCTGACACACCCCAGCCGGCCTGCAGCAGGTCACTCAAGCTGAGCTTTTCTACGGGCGGCATTCCTCCTGCAACGAAAGGCAAGGACCAGCCTGAGCACCTTTAACAGCAAAACAGAGTGTCAGCTGATCTAACAGAAGTGGGATTCGTTGGTCTTTCTTTTCCTTGGCTACACACTTTATTCCCAAAGATTTTCCGTGGTTTGGAGCACCCTGGGTTCTGGAAGGCGCCACAGCCTCCCGATGAAGGCGAGCAGAACAGCGGCTGCACTGCCACTGAGAATTTACACACCTCACACTTCGGTGAACTCTTTGTCCAGATTTTTATCAATTCCACCAGGCAGAAGCTGATTCAACTTCCACTAACTGGTATGAGTGCTTCACACCTCTGACTCACACCAAGTTTAAGAGCCACTGTCCTCAGCGCCCAGCTGAAATCGCCCTCTCAGAGCGGCATCCATAGACGTGCTCGCTCCAGGTCACCACGGCACACGCTACCCCACGGAGCCCCTGTCTCCTCCAGAGCTGCATAATTGAACAGAGTCTACCAGAGATGGCAGCAAGGCTTCAGTTTCACTGTGCCAAATCTTCTGTACACACAGCAGTGAATTCTGCACCGGAGTGGGACAGGAAAGTGGGAAACCCCAGCTCTGTACTGGGATCTCTGCTCTGAGGAATAACCAGAAGAACCCAAGGGTCCCACAGCACACACAGGTGTAAGGGTTGAGCTATGGCTGTACATAACTCCAGCTTTTCTCTCACCTCATTTTCCTGCAGCATTTGTAGCCTGCCAATGCAGAGCTGGGTATAAATAAGTGCTGCATGAATTGAGTACGACTGAATTAAAGATTGGGTTCTCCGCATGATGAGTAAGAGTTAAAAATATGTTCTGTGTACCAGAGGAAGTAAAAAGGCAAAGCAAACAGATACAATAATCATTAACATACTACCAGTGCCCAAATGCAATCTGTGAGTCAAAACAGGAAAGATTTTTTAACATAATCAATTTAAATACGTAGCATGACATCAGGACCACAACCCAAGCACTGGTGAGAGCTCTGGCACACCCTGCACTTCAGGCCAGGCGGCCCCGCAGGTTCAACGCGCTCACTGAGATCTCAGATCGCCCCTGCACCGGTGTTAACCTTCACACAGGACTGAGCTTGGGGATCCTTCACGTTCACATGTCGTGATGAACTCCAGATCACATCTCAGCTGCCCTCTGAAGAGCGACTCTGACTTGCTGCACCCCTGGGCTGTGCACCCAAGCTATCAGGGCACCCACAGAAGCGGCAGGCTCAGCTCAGCCGACCACCCCAGAGCTCCCCCCCGTTTCTGGGAGGTGTGTGTTGTACATCTCCACTACAGCTGGACGTGCAGCAGGTCCCCGTGGTCCCTGGTGCTGAGAGAGCGTTAAGTCACACCACGGTTCGGTTCTCTGCGGGCTCAGGAGGTTCCCTGAATCCTACAGAAGAACCACGCTGGGTTTCGCCTCCCTCCTCTCCTCACATTTCAGAGAAGAAGCATTATCCCAAGGTACATGCTGTTACCCTCTCCCCATGAAGTATGTATATACTACTTCTTACACACTGCTCGCATCCAGCACCAACAGATGGGCCGTGTGGGAGGGAGCAAAAAACCCTCACATATTACAGAAGGTTCCCAAACCTCATGTGCATGCCCACAGATTCTAAATATTAAGGTCCATGGGATTATTTGTCTTTAAATATACTGCTCCCTAAACTAGTGCTTAGCATGGTAACACAGTTTAGCTACGAGGCCGTCCCAGAGCGTAATTTGTCCTTGTTTTGGCTTTCTCATCTGCTGCGTCTGAAGGCAGCAGACCAGAGTGCAATCCCACGTTCTCGTGCAGACAGGAGTCAGCAGCAGGATGGGTTTCATTTGCTCTTTTGAAGAATACTAAGAAAACCCTGAGAAGGTTCAAGAGCCACGGAACTTGCCAGCACACTGAGCTACAATGGCAGGAACACCACGTGCATCTGCCCGCAGACTGCAGGGAAAGTGTCAGAGCCGTGCTCGGAGGAGGACACAGACGGCATCTCAGTCTGCAACCTCCCCCGAGGCCCTGCTGGCTTCAGGTGTTAAGGAAGCAGGTGTTTACAGGCTACACATGTGAAAATAAATGTCCCCAAACACGGCAGACATGATACAAGCTTTAGCACTAGTAAAGCAGAGAAAACTTGTCCACACAGAAAGCCGCGCTGCTCGCTCGTGAGCCACGCTGAAACGCACCGAAACACGAAGGTAAGTAGTGTCACTCCAGCAGCACACTGGGTGCCATGGGGGTTGGACTAGATGACCTCTGGGAGTCCCTTCCAACTCTAATCATTCCATGATTCTATGTCTGAAAACAAGAGCGATAAACCCCGTCTTAGGAAGTGCAGGGAGGAATCCCATCAAGTTCTGAGAACGCGTGTGGTTCCCCTCACTGATGTCACACGAGGAACTGAGATGAATTACAAGGGCACAGCCATTGTCTTTACACCTGTGTTTTGACCCCACTGTCTGCACCACAGTACTGGGAGCTGAGATCTGTACATGTCCCCACACTGTGTAGCGTTTTATGTGGCTCACTCACACTCTGAATTTACTGCGCCCCCTTTAATGCTGTCACATCTTAAGGCCCCTGATTCCAGTCTGATACTAATGGCATCCACAGTAATTAGCCTTCATTACAGGAAAGCTTAAGCACGAGGAGAGTTCTTCTGCAGGAACATGCCCAGGGTTTCTATTATTAATGAATTCTGGAATCTATTGCACCATAAATAATGCAAATGATGTTGCATCTTTTCCTCTCTGCTGACAACTTCTTAATTTTACCCTCCTAATGTAGATTTATAGCTGCAGTACTGTGGAAACAAAGGAGCAAGTGTGATAAAGAGCAAGTTGTGCTTGTCTGTGAGGAATGTGAGCACAAACACCGTATGAAACACGGGAGACAGCGCCAGCCTTCTGGAACGCAAAGGGACAGCACCAGCTTGTGGAAACCAGCTGTGGTGTGTAATGCATTTAGTGCACACTAAGTTTTTAAAAAAGCAGGTCTGTGCTCCAGACTGGGCAGACTTGCTAACCATGTCCCCACCTTCCTGTGACACCTCCTCCACAGTGTACTTTTGTTCTCCTTTTCCCTTGTGCCCCGGGCTGAGTGACACCGTGCCAGCAGAAAGCTGGTCCTGCCCCCGGCTGCCTGGCCCTGCATCGCCACTGCCCTGCCTGGGGATTACAGTGAGATCCGTGTTTGCAGGACACCGAGGAGGAGGAGGCTGTTAGCCACCAGCCTTTGGCAGCCCCCCGTGCCCCTCAGGCAGCACCAAGTGTTCTGGCTTTGCCCCCCAGGCGTGTGTCGCTGGACTCCTCCCCATACCTGGAGTGGCTGGCTCCTCACAGGGCCGTCTTCCACCCCCGAAGAAAGCACAGGATGGATTTCAATCCCTTCTGGATGACGTTTCGGTGGGAATTCCAGGGGACAGTGTCTCAGGCTCAGGGCTGTCAGCGAAGTTTCCTGTCAGAAAGACAGAAGCAGTGACAGACTGGCAGCCCAGCACAGGTCGGAGGGTGACTGCAGACAGAGCGAGCAGCCGGGTCAAGGGGACCGACAGCACGTCAGGGGATGAGCAGGGGTGGGAGTCAGNGGTCGGAGGGTGACTGCAGACAGAACGAGCAGCCGGGCCAACGGGGCCGATGGGCGCTCACTGCGTGCGACGGCGCGTCAGGGGATGAGCAGGGGGTGGGAGTCACCTCTCATGGCCACCTTGCTGCCCAGCGAAACGGAACAGCGTGCACGAGGCACACAGCCTATCTCAGAACCCGGCTTTCTGCTCATTGTCTGTGTTTGGAAAGAGTTATAAATTCTGTTTCAAAGAAGTAAAATCAAATTACCAATTTTCCCCTCCTAACTAGATTCGCAGAATCAAATAATACTTTCAGTCAGCTTTGATTCAAACAAAAGCACCACAGTTGAAATGTGTTCAATCTTTTGAAAACATAAACCCACTAAGGCTCTAACAGAAGGGTGACACCATACTCTGTCCAGCCATTCACTTGAGATTGACACATGCTTTATAACAACACACCGAGGCAGCGCAGCATCAGAAAGCACAACCCAACCCAGTCCTTGGGATGTACTTGTCCCCTGTATCATGGAGTCACAGCTCAAATGGCCATTCACAGCTGGGCTGCAGGGTCTGAGCCACCCTGTCTTGCCAAGGTTGGCTGCTAAAAATCCCGTGCCGATCTGCTCCACTCACCGCGGTGTAAACCAGTGCATTTGCTCTTTCAAAATGCCTCTGGAAAGCCCTGCTTGCAGAAATGACAAATACATTACTAATAGCACAGCAATTTCACTTGAAATTACCAGTAATTAAACCTGAAAGGAATGTTACAAAACAAATTTTACAGTGTGATTAACAACTCCATTTGACACTACTCGAGAAGTGTCAACTCCAGCAATATTGACAAAGAGCTCCAAACACAAAGAGTGAAACCCAGCTGAGGGCAGCTGAAGGCCATGGGCAGCTGAGGCAGGTCTGAGGGTTCTCCAGGAACTGGGGAGCACACCAGAGTTCTTCCAAGCATCATGATGGGGCAGCTGCAGGTCCTTCTGGGTCCTCTCTCCTGTGGGAGAGACTTGAGACCCAAGAGCAAGTGGATTTGTCCCACCTAGGAGACAGCCTGTGCATGTAACCCTACACGCAGCTGCTTGGAGGATTCACTGTAGTGCCCTGTTCTCACCATGGAACAGACTGTTCCCATCTCTGGAGTGGGGAGCAAAGGTCCCTAAAACTTGGGCTTGATGGGCAACCTGCTCTAGGGAAGCTGTCCCAGCTCACTGCACGAGGCAGCGAAGCGGCATCAGCCGGTGTGTGGATGGAGGACGCTCCTGCGGGGATGTCAGGGAAGAGATGGCCCAAGGCACAGGTCAAGGGACATGTCCTGTCTGCAAGGTGAAAGCACATCTGGTCAGCAGTTCCTGTCTGCAAGGTGAAAGCACAGCTAGTCAGCAGTTCCTGTCTGCAAGGTGAAAGCACAGCTGGCCAGCAGTGCCTGTCTGCAAGGTGAAAGCACAGTGACTGTGACGGAGTAACAACGGGGCCAGACACGGAGAGCTGTGTTACCACACAGGCTAAATACACCACTGTGCAACTACTGCTGCTGGTTTTGTGAAGAAACACCCTCAGGGCCAGATACAGCTGTCAAACAAGCAGGTACTCCATCGCTCCACCCCCCCCAGTGCTGTCAAGAGGGTGCTGATGGCCAGGAGTGCTGCGCTTTGGGGGCTCAGCACATCGACCGTACCCCAATGGCCCAGGCCCAGACGTGTGCGAAGCGGCTGCCACTACCAGAATGCCTTTTCCTTCAGTCATGATTCACACATTAGAAAATTACTTCAAATAATCATAAGATACAACACAGAAAGCAAGAGCTACATTATTAACAAAAAGAAATGGCTCTGAAAATGGGCCTTGTAAAGAACTATTTGGGAATACAATGAGATTTAAAATAGTTCAGTCTAAGAAATCGCATCTATTTTTAAAAGGAAATGATCAAAATGAATCACACTGATGACTTCAGTATTGGAAAAACGAAATCCTCTTTATCTTGCTGAAAAGCACTCAGGTCTGCACATGATTTGAATGTAGTGGGGGAGTTACACAGGACATGCAGCTCCAGCTCATGCGGCAGGACGCGGCAGCGTGCGCTGACTTCATCTGCGCGCCTGGCAGGGCGGCAAGGTGGCATCTTCCTTTCAGCATCCTTCTCAAATGCACTCCCTTCACTGAACCTGCATCACCTCTGAGAGTCTTTATCTTCAGAACCGCTTCTAAAAACCACCTGGGTAGATGCAGGGTAAGACTACCTGACTCCCATGCAGCAGGGGAAACTGAGGCACGGGCAGGCCTCACACCAGGCACTCTCCTGACCTCTCCATCAAGCCTGTCCTGGAACCGGACAGTGTCTATCCCAAGCTCCCGGACACTGCCCCGGGAGCGTGCGGTACGCTGCAGGCTGGGTCATGTTCTGAGATGTGCTGGCTGCAAGGAAGTTTTCACCTCTGATCATCAGATTCAGAACGTGGGATAATTCACACAACCTGAGTGAACCAGTACAGACGCTCCAGGAACAGCCATGGCTGAATAATAAACCTGTTCTGGTTCCATTCAGACTCCCAGAGATTCTTCATTCATTAACAAGTAGCTTTTAACATGAAAAAAAGAAAAAAAAGGATCCCTGTTGGATGAATGAAGCCAAACATCACAATTCACCCCAGATCTAGGTGAAAAACCTGCCCAGGAAATGAAGACTAACAGCTGAGATAGAGACAGTCCTCCAAACTCCTCGCAGTCTCCTTGCAAACTGCTTGCTCTGGATGCCACCAGCACCACAAAACCAGAGTCCACCTGCTGCAAGAGGCACAAACGGCCACTGTGGGACAGTAACTGGTGTCAGCCAGCACTGGTGCTGTCAGCGAGAGCTCCGACGCCGTTCCTGGGTATCAGTGGCTGTGATGGCAAGTGCACACACAAGAGAGCAAGAGAAGGGTAGGAGGAAGAGTGGGCTGGGAATTAGCTCATGAAACATGATATTGTGAGAAGAAGCTGCCTTGTCAAAACACAGGTGTTTTGTAAAAATATACCAGATTCTGACAGCCCCTCACAGTGCCACAGCACGGTTCCCAGGCTCTGTCCCAGCTTCCCAGGGGGCTGCTTGCCCCCTGGGGGGTAAGGGAAGTGATGCCAAGGTCCTGCTAGCAGAGCTGGCAGAGCTGCTCCATCGGGGTGTCACTGCACCGATCGCTAACGAGCACACACACGACTGGGGGAAGCTGGGGTGCAGCCAGACTCTAAAACACCTCCAGCCATCTGTCCTCACTGCACTGCTGCCCAGCCAGACCTGCCCTGAACAGCCTGCAGCACTTTCTTCCAATTGCCATGGCTTGAACCAATCCTCCAACACAGCAGGAATGCTGGCATCCCTTTTTTCTGTACCTGGCATCCCTTTTTTCTGGATCTGGCATCCCCAGAGCCAGGAGAAATGGAGAAATGTCACATATGGCAGGAAAACCCTCATCAGAAAACCAGTTGGGAGCCTGTTACAGTCACAGTACTGCAGCAGCAGAGAGTCCTCTCTTGAATCTGTCCAGAAAACAGCATCTGACGTAACATGTTTCGCTGCAGAAAGGTCAGCACACCAGTGGCCCACTCTCCTTCGAGAGACACAAGGCTGTTTAAATGGGAAATTATTTTTGATTCAGTCACTGCTCAGCTCAGGGTAAAAAGAACAAGAGTTATTCCAGTAACAGGCTGCCGCATGAAGCAAGAATGGAAGGACTGACACCCCCTGTCTGTCCCCTGCCAGGGCTACCAGCCATCCCTCTCCAGCAGCCAGATGGGCAACAGCAGGACTGCAGAGGTCACCAAGCCCAGTGTCAGTCTGAGGCCACTTCCCTGCACTCCTGTATGCTTTGATGCCCCATCCAAAGAGTTCTTCGAGGAGATACAACCCTGCACGAGTAAGCCCTGCTCCAGGATACAACCAACAAGCTGCCCCAGCCCCTGGGCAGCAGCCCCGAGGAACACACGCTGCCAGGTCAGGTTGAGCTTTTCATCCCCCAGGCCTTCTCCTCAGGGCTGCTCTCCCTCCACTCCCTGCCCAGCCTGTCCCTGTGCTGGGACTGCCCTTGCTGAGTGCCCTGGGGTACACACAGACCCACCTCTCCAGCTTGTCACGTCAGCTGCACAAGCAGAAGGCAGCTGGGCCTGACGACGCATTTGGTCCGACTGTGTGTCCATCCTCGGGCCAAGCCGGGATGGAGGGATGGAGGGATGGAGGGATGGAGGGATGGAGGGGAGGCTCCAGCACTACAGCCAGGAGCCTAAGGACTCACACAGCAGCAGGCAGGGATAACAATCCCAGTGCTCGTGCTGTGAGAGCTCGGGGAGCCCAAGGAGAGCCACCCCAGGGATCCACAACCTGCTCTGCTTCCCCGGGGAAAACCCGATTCGGAAATATTTGTTATTCCAGACTAGCAACTGCTCATGCAAAGAGTCACTGAAATGGAGTTACAAACTGTGAAGACATCCTTAAGCTCAAGAAGCTGCTGCAGAAATTCCAGTCACGTGCAGCTGTTCATGTCTTGCCATGCAGGTGCCTGAGACGTCCGACATCCGAGACAGGCTTTTACCTCACACTCAGCCACAGAAACAATATTGAACATTTCTGACCAGAAGACTACAGACATTTTAATAGAATTTTGCCCCCTCATCAGTGAAGATAATCATTATAAATAACATCAGTAATTTTTCCCTCTCTCATAGCACAGGTTTGTGGTAAATTAAACCCATTCTTCAGGTAAGTATCAAAACAGCATTAAATGCTAACAGCCAGAAAATGACTGCAACATCTCTGCAAAAGCAGCGAGTACTTACCAAGCCCTGTGGGGTTTATAGGGTTCCTCTCCAAAAGCAGTGTCTTCAACTGCCTTTTCAATGACACAGAAAATAGTAACAACTGTAAGAACAAAGTTAATTTAATTAAAGAGATGCACATGAACATGTTTCCTCCTTGACTTTTGTCTCACTTTTGTTTCCTACTACAGAAAGGACTTGACAAGGCAAATCCCCACATCTCCACTGCTCCACCAGTGCTGGAAAACAACCCCCAGGGCTGTCTGGCACGACAACCTGAAGTTGCATTTATGCCCATTTCTTACATACTACTGCAATATTTAGTATCTGATCTCTCTTTGCAAATCTGCTCATCACTTTAAAGTCTGCTCCTGACTGTTCCAATTATAAACACATCATTTTCAGTTGTTTATAGTTTTGCTGAGCTTCAACTGTTTGAGTACATTCCCCAGGCTAAATGTGCACTAAAACTGCTCAGCCATTTTTGATAATGTGATTAAAGAAATATGCCCTATTTGTATTTAATTTTGTCAAGTATTTTTATTTTTTTTTAAGATCTCTGGTGCTCCTCCTCCTGGATGCAGCCTAGAAGCTTGTCACAGGTCACATACACCGTTTGTGTCCTTCAAGGCGGATCTGAGAAGCTTGTCACAGACACTGACTGCTGCAGACACGTCGGCACGGCCGTGCGCAGGACACCCCGCGCCGCTCAGCGAAGGGGCCTCTGGGCTGTGGCCTGCAGGACACAGGGACACTCCACCAAGTGCAGGGATGGTGGCTCTCTTCTTCCCCGCACCGCATGCGGCCGCCGACCCCCGGCAGCTACACCAAAGCCCTTCTTGGCCCATCCCCGTGTCTTTGGCTGCTTCATCTGGCCACTTGAACAGTGCTCTTTGCCACTGCCTTCCAGTCCAGCCACCTACCAGACCAAAGAGTCCTCTGACCAGCGCTGTCCATACCATAATGAAATATCATCTAGCTGGAAAGTTAGTGGGCTTTTATTTACTAGTGATGCAGTTTGACTTGTTTACTGTTAGACTTCAACAAAACAAACAAGGAAGAAAGCCTGGTAGTTTCTGTCATAATATTTCTTTACATCTAGGAAAGAAAAACAAACCAAACATTCTGGCAGCTGCTCAACACCAGACTAACAGTTATGGCAGTATTTTAAAGATTTCCAGTCAGCCACAAGTCAAAGCACCGTATCCACATTCGCAGTCGTGGAGTACCGAGTTCTGTTCAAATCAAAACACTGAGTGGAAGTGACAGGAGACGTCAGACTCTGAAACCCAAATTCCCTCCCAGTTTGAGGTGTCAGGGTGTGCTGGGATGATGCTGCCTCCTGGTGTTTATGGCCCCACACACGGAGACCCAGGCCCTGTCCCACGGCAAACAGTTGTCCTTACCAGCTCTTTCCTGAGTGGCAAGGACATGGACATGTCCCCAGGTGATCCTGGCCCAGCCTGTGGCCAGATATGACAGTGACTTTGGGACAGAAGAGCGTTAGAGTGGTACCTGTTTGGTACCCTCCCTGCACCAGGAGCTGGACACCATTTCCAAAACTGAGGCAATGTTTGTCTTTGAGCAGGAGAAACTCTAATCACAATATCTTTTAAAACCAGTGAAAAGAGTCAGGAAGAACTGGAATAGTCCATCAGTCTGGCCCAGACCAGCACAGTACTTCAGTGAGTCTCTGCTCTTGATGAAAACCCCATCCCTGGAGGTGTTCAAGGCCAGGCTGGACACCCTGGGCTAGTGAAGGTGTCCCTGCCTGTGGTAGGGGGTGGGAGCTTGGTGATCTTTGAAGCCCCTTCCAACCCAAACCAGTCTAGGATGCTATGAAAACTCAGCTGCTTCTAGAAAAGGATATCCAAAGAATTCCCAAACATCTTAAAATACAGCTTATGCTCTCACACGTGCTAAAGATAAAAAGCAACTACATTATTCAGTGAGTGTTTCTGATGGGTGTTTTCTAGAAGCTGAACTGGTATTTGAAGTCAGTGGAAAAATACAACTAAGATAAAGCATAATACATGTTGGGATTAGTGACCAACACGTTATTTTTACAGAGATGCATACTGAAAATGTCTTAATCTCAAATTATTTCAGCCACTTATACAATGATGGTCATTTAATTCACAAACCGTACTAAAATACTGCAATTCCTGTCCAATTTCAAAATAATTTATGAAAGCTGTATTTAAGAAGTTTTGAAAACATCATTAAATACATCATTTTCCAACTATTTTTAGATGCATAACATTAATGTATTTTTCTAATCACAAGTTCAATACATAATGATTCACAAACAAGTTACCTTAGAATACCTTCATGCACCTTGTTGCAAGATGCCATGGGTTCAGTTTGTTGGGATTTTTTTTCAAATTTTGCTAAATTCTGTAGCATATACTGTTCAAGAATTGTCCCCTTTTCCTCTCTGCTCCCTCTGTTAACAGCAAGGGTTCATTTAGAACCACAACTGCAAGCAAACTGTTCCCTGTTGTCTTTCCTTTGCCCCTTGAACTTACAAAATAACTTCTATGTTCCTGTTAATTACCATATTGTGATTTGTGGTCTTCTTGCCTGATTGTCCAAGGACATGAAAAAAATAAATATGGGAAGTTCCTTTTAGTGATCACATGAGCGTGAGCGCAAGTACCAGGGTCAGAGCAACACGGTGTGCTTTCCTCCTTGCACACTCAGTGACTGCCTCTTGATCCTTCCAACAGCTAATTCTGTGCCAGACAACCATCAAAACCAGGCTGGTGGGTAACATCCTTCAACTAAACTGTCCTTCTTGGTCACTTGGAAGTGACATGAGCTTTATACCTCTGTGGGTCCCTGCTTCACCTTGCCTACAACCCCGTCAAAAGGGTCAGCTACAGTCAGATACAATGAAAATGGAGCAAACAAGCAAAAAGACCAACAGCCCTTACATTTCTAAAACTAAAAGGGTTTAGAAGTTCCCTATGTAATATTAATTGGACCTTTCAGTTCATCTGAGTTTTAGTAAACAAAATTAAGCTTATTTACTGCTCTCCTGCACTGAGGTCAACGCCCAACAAATGCATATAAAAGCCTGACTGTTACAATGAAATTACAGCAAAGCAAACACAAGACAAATACAATTGTGATTAAATTATCAGTATGACCAATGATCTTACCTGTGGTAACCGATTCCAGAGGGAAGAGCTTTAACCTTGTTATACTGGAGATCCAGCCAAACGAGATGTGGCAGCTTCTGAAATAAATCCTCAGGAATCGTTGATATGACATTTCCCTCCAGATGAAAGTACTGAGAGAAAAACATAAACAGGTTTCAAACCCAGGAAGAGAGGGGGTTATGCAAAGCCTCGAGTGAAAGCTGTAAACTGCTCTATGTTTTTTTGGAAGGAAAGCCATTAAAGGGAATCGAAGGATGTGCAACTCTGTAGATTAAAGATGGAAGCAGTTTATTTAAGGACTTGTTTTAAAAAAATAACCCCACGGGATTAAAGATCCTAGCCAAGAACCTGCAGCTCTTCCACTCATTTGGCAAAGCAACAGGCCCTTAACCACTACTTAAGCCAAGGGTGCCAGAGCTACCTGTAACAATTTACTCACCTTTACGCTGGGCAGTCTATACATTTGCTCGGTAAGATGCTCAATATTTTTTCTGCTGATGTCAAGAGTACTTGAAGATGACAACAGACACTCTTCAACAGCTGTCACGATCTCTCGTGATGAACTGGAGCCAGATTAGTTCCCCTCTCGGAGACAGTGTTCTCCGAAATGCCGTCCGCTGCTGTCACACTCGAAGGAATGGCTGTCACCCATCTGCCTGGAACACCGACCCGGTCACTCGGACGGATCAGCTGAAGACAAGTCACCAGCCCGGCAAAGCAAGAACGTATTTGGCAGGAGAACACACACAAGCAAGTTTCTCGTTTATGCTCCTCATCTGCAGACCATCACCCCGAGCGCTCTGCCCTCCTGGCAAGGCACCTGCGGGAAGGACACGGCTTAGCACTGCGCGCTTGGGGGCGCGGGCAGTAACCGCACACCGCCGTGCTCCCCGCCCGCCTGCCGCTCTGGCGGTTAACGCTGCCCTCGG
>VXBZ01005278.1:0-19520 GCA_013399135.1 Heliornis fulica | reverse complement strand
TTTCACTGGGGCAAGTGGAAGAAGAGGATGGGAGCGAGCGCCTCCTCCTCCAAGAGACCGGTCTTCGACGAGCGGGAGGACGGTGAGTGCGGCCCCGGCTGCCCCGGGGGGTCCTGCCCAGCGCCGGCGTGTCCAGACCCGGGTGCCCGGTTGGTCCCGCGATGCCCTGCCCCGGGATGCCCATCCCGGGGGTGCCCGTCCCAGGGGTGCCCGGTGCCGGCCGCACTCACAGNCAGCCCCGGAGTGCCCAGTATCGGGATGCCCAGTCCGAGGGTGCCCAGCCCCAGGGTGCCCAGCCCGGGGTGCTCGGTCCCACGATGCCCAGCCCCAGGGTGCCCAGCCTGGGGTGCTCAGTCCCAGGATGCCCGGCCTTGGGGTGCCCAGCCCAGAGTCGAGGTTCCCGGTCCTGTGATGCCCAGCCTCATTGTGCCCAGCCCTGCAACCTGTTGAGCCCTGCTCGGCCCATCCCAGCAAGTCCTGTCAACGTCTTCCCCCAGCGGAGCAGCTCCCTGGCAGGGCAGGCGGCAGGACCTACCGGGGAGGTGGTTTCTCCGACGGGTCTTGCCCCTTCCCCCGGCTGTCATTTGGACAGTGGGCACTTTGCAGCAAGGGCACGGTTGGCAGCGATGGTTCGGTCTGTGCAGGGATGTAGCTGTGCTCAAGTACAGATCAAGTGCAGCTGCCTGTCAAACTTCTGAAGAACTGCCTGCCCCTGCAGGAAGGGGCGGCTGGGGCTGCTTTCCCCAAATACGTTTTTCTTTTCTGGTGAAATGCACAAAGAAGTGCTGCAGTTGCATTGGACTTCTCAGATGCAGGGTGGGGTGTCAGAGAGCCAAAGGAAGAAGCTTTGGGTGGGGGAAGACTCGGCAGAGCCATCAGGCTGGCAGACAGGTTCCTGGGAGCTCTCCTGATGCACAAGGACCACTGCGTTGGCCCTAGGATGCCCACCAAGCAGTGCCAAAATCCCTGGGTGCTGAGGGTGATGGACATCTGTGCTAGATAAACTTGGAGATAAATGTGTATGTTAATTTGAGCCTTCGAGGCACGATGATGTTGTAGTTGATGTGAGCGCTGGGTCTGCTGGCAGCCCCTGGTGGGGTGATGGAACCTCAGGCTGGCAGCGCTGCTGCTGGCAGCTGAGGGGTGTTAAATCAGGTCAGCTGGTTGGTGTCCCCAGCAGATACCCATTAGCAATTGGGAGTGGAACTGTCAGCTGTTAACCCTCACATCTCTTATTACAGCAGCACAGGGCTCCTTGCTGCCTGAGGGATGTGCTATGTTGTGATGCACAGCAAAGCTGCTCTGGAGGGACCCCAGACCCCATTCCACCCTGTCCCAGCATTCTGTTCTGCGTGGGGTTGGGTCCGTGTGGCTGCTGGGTGTGCACAGCTCGGGTGGGCTTGGCCAGGGCTTTGTGTGCAAGGTCCAAAACGTGTGGATGGGGTGGGTCAGCAAGTGAGCCGAGTAAAATGACTGAAATCCAAGGATTGAGGAAGCGTTCGGCTCCGAACGGAGCCCTGTGCGGCCGATACCGGGCAGCGGAGCCCCGCAGGTGAATGGCCCTTGGCAACACCCTCGCAGCATCCGTCGGGTGTTGTCAGGCAGCGCTCCTGCAGTGGCAGAGACTTGCTAGGATTTTAATTTCTTAATATTGCCTGTGTTCTCATGGTTGCTTGTTAGTGTGTGCTCCGAGCAATTACAGTGTTGTTCTGGTGAACTCATATTTACTGGCACGGCATGGTTGCTATGGAGATCGCTTAAGACATTCCAATAACTTCCTTACATAAAGAAGCCAGTTCATACTTTGGGTTTGTTTGTGGCATAATGTGGAGCAATTACTGGCGATGGCAATTTAAAGCGAAACAAATTAGAAAAAAAAATAAAGGAGAAAGGTAGGTTGGTGTATGAAATCTTACCTGAAGGTGGATCGCAGTGGCAGGTGCACCAGGAGGATCCTGGCTGTTTAACTGGTGGTTAATCCTGGTAGCTGGGACAGGGTGTGTGTAAATAGATGCTGACATTTATTGTAGTGCAGTGTAACGCCAGGCCTGGCATTTACCTCGGGTACATCAGCCTCAAAATGTGGACTTTCGGGGTGAGATGGCCCTTACAGTCCTCTCACCGGACTCCCTGGGTCCAGTTTCAGGACTCTGTGGAGTTCCTGCCTCAGGTCCCACCAGTGCTGGGTTTCCCCGGTGGGCAGGTGATCTCTCTCGGTGAGAACGCCTGGCCCGAGGGCATTGCCCGCTGCCCCTCTCGGGGCCAGAGGTGGTCCTTCTCCCCAGCCTGTGGCTGCCAGCCCCGCTTCCCGCTGTTGGGTCTCGCCTTGGTAAGCTGGAGGAGTTTGTGCTGCCGTGCCCGGTCTCTGCAGCCACCCGCGTCCTTGTGGATGGGATGGGACTCCCCAAGGGTGACCTGTGTGTTCTCAGGTCTGGCTCTGGCTCTTCTCTCAGCCCACACTGGGTTTCCAGTACCTTTTTGTTAATGCTGGGTCCAAACCGGTCCCTTTGTCGGGGGTTGGCCCTGCAGCAGGTCGGTGCTGGAGCAGCCAGTGTGCAGTGCTGGTGCTCTCCATCCCAGCACAGCATGGTGTGGAGCTGTGCTGGGGGATTGTGCCCAAGGAGCAGCTGTCCTGCACCCTCTTGCTTCACTCTTCCTGGGTGCTGTCTTGTCCCCTGTCCCCTTGTTGCCCCCCTCTTGACTGCAGCCAGGCACAGGCCCTTCGCATGTCATCCAAGGTGTCACGGGGACGCCGCGCGTCCTTCTGACGCCATTTGGTGTGTTCCTGGCGGCAGCGTGCGCAGTGGGTGGTGACCCTGTGGCACACGCCGCCTTCGAAGCATTTCTGGGGTTTCGGAGTTGTGTGGTGCCACGGGAGGGCTGCCTTTGAGAGGCCGTGTCTGCACGAGCCTCAGGAGAGCGTGGGCACAGCAGCGGCCGGTTCCCCTCGCCCCGAGAGCGCCCGGTCCCACTTCCGCAGCGGACATGGCACCTTGGCGCCAGTCGGGTGCGAGCTCAGCCGCGCAGCTGGAGACGCTGCTGGGCGCTGACTCTGGGCAGCGGAGGGTGGCGAGGTGTGGAGTACCCTGTTTCTGGGCAGGGCTGGGGGGGTGGAAAGATATACAGAGGGTGGGAAGAGGAATACAGGGCAAAGGATTATTTTATTTTATTTTATTTTATTTTATTTTATTTTTTATTTTATTTTATTTTATTTTATTTTATTTTATTTTATTTTATTTTATTTTATTTTATTTTAACTAATTGGGAATACCCTGTCTCTGTGAAGCCAACAGGACTTTTTCAACCCAAATGTTTCAACACAAGTTGAGTGGAGCTGCCAGGCCTCGGGCAGCAGGACTGAGGAGCAGGACGTGGGAGGCACATCCACGCCTGGTGCTGTTAGTGTTGTCCACAGTCAAGTTACGTGGGACACACACACACACCCACACCCACACCCACACAGCCACCCCCCATGATGTGTCTTTACGTGCAGTTATGTCTCCAGAGGAATCTCACGGGTGTGTTTGGCTGTGGCAGCTCCCAACCGAGCGGTTACCGTGTGTAAGCGCACAGGAGAACACGCGTGGCCATCTGCTGCTGAGCTGTTCCGTCCCTCACTGCGCCGAGTGCTCCGGCCCTTTCCGACAGGTTCCTGGGTCTCATTCCCGGCCGGTGCCCGAGGCTTTCGTGCCACAGCCCGTTTCTGTCGCCACCATTGGTGTTCTGATCCCTTCTTCACCCATCCACACTTGACCCTCCCCGAGTGCAGGTGGCTTTTGCACAGGGGGCAGGCGCGGTCACCCGGCTTTGTCCATACGCCCCGAGCGACTTTGCTGACCAGGTCCCTGTGGTACAGCCCAGAGGTCTGGCCCTTGGGTGCACCACCCTGCCCCTGGGTGCCTGTTTGAAATGCTTTGGCTCAGTAGATAATACTGGGGGGCGCACTGGGCTGGAGTGTGGGGAGGGTGAAATCCCTCAGTTCAGGGGATGTGCAGGGCGAGGGGCCAGCGGGGAGGGGGAGCCCCGTCCTGGAGCTGTGGGGTTCCCTGTGCTGGGAACCCCGGCTCCGTGCTCAAGCGAGGAGGCTGCTGCATGTCTCGAAGATGTGCAGCCTCCTGAAGTGCTCCAGTGACCTGCTGGGCCGGGGGCTCCCAAAGCCCCCGCAGCGCTGGGGGGATGGTCCCCGCTCTGCCTCCCCAGCGGCCTCCTCCTCGCTGGGACCGCGGGATGCTGGAGAGCCGTGGCAGCTGCGCAGCACGATGCCCATCCCCATGGAAACGGGCGAGAAGCTGCGAAACCTGGGGGAACGTGCTTAAAATAATCCCCATTTTAATTTCAAAGCGCGCGTTGGCAGGCGGCAGGGTCACACCGCCTGCACCCCGGGCACGCACGGCTCTGCGGGTCGAGAGCCGCCCGGGCGTGTGCCGGGGCCGAGCCCTGGCTGCCGTGCTGGGCACCGCCGGGCTCCTCCGGGGGCTCTCGTGGGACACCCGTGTGTCCTGGTCACTGACATCACCGTGTTGGTGGGGGTCCTGTTGTCATTCCTCCTTGGATTTCCCGATCTGGCGGGAGCGAGGTGCCCGGTGCCCTCCACAGCACTGGCTGTTGGGGCTTCAGACTGGGACTCTCCTCCGGAACTGTTTGTTCCAGGGGTTGGGACCCTCAGGGAGACAAGGGCGTGCTGCGAGACTGACGTGTGCTGTGAGACTGTGGGGTGTTGGCAGAGGATGAAGGCACCTGAAGAGTATGAGGAGCATGTGAAGGCTCACCCCCCTCCCACCACATTTGCCCCAGGTCAGGGGGTGTCCAGCTGGAGAGAGACCTGGGAGAGGGAACCGTGCAGCCCTGACCCAATGATCTGGAGAAGTTTGTCCCTTCTCTTCAGTCAGTGGTGTCATGAACCAGGTGCCACCTGCCAGCTTGGCCTGGCCACGCTCTGGGGCTGCCCCCGGCATCATCCCTATGCCCGCTGCTGACACTGTGCCCCCTCTGCCGTGGTGGCACTGGCACCGGCTCTGCTGCCCGGCTTCATCGCCGTGGCTGGGCTGGGTTCCCAGCAGTGGGCAGACCCGCTGCCCCCGGTGGGAACCCAGCTGTGGGTTCATGCCCGCTGAGGGGGTCCCGGGTGCTGTTTGGTTCGGGACACGGGGATGTGCGGAGCTCCCTGGCGCTGCACATCGTGGCACAGAGACGTCCTGCACCGCCTGGCGTGGGTGGCTGTGGGCACAGCTGCCTCTCCCTGTCCTTTAGAAACAAGAGAAGAAGCCTTTGTGCATAGGGGAGTGGTAACTGAGTAGGTGGGGGAGGAGGGAGTGGGAATTATGGGGGTGGAACAGCTGTGTTTAGCATTGTCAGCGAGCTTTGTTTTCGCTGTAGCTGTTGCTTCCCCGGATCAGGGGTCTGTGTGTGCCCTGCCCCGTGCTCGCAGCCCCCGCCGCCCCCCAGGGCCAGTGTTCCCTCCTCAGTGGGAGCACTGACGGCTCTTCCACGTGTGAAGCTCTTCAGTGTGGCGTGGAACGCAGAGATGGGAGGAATCTGGGGAGCTCACAGCTCGTGGAGGACCAGTTCTCCCTCAGAAGCACTTCGTGTTGCTGCCATCCCTCTCCACGCTGAGGGCTGTGGCCTGTTCCCAATGGCACCGGAGGCAGTTGGGAGCGCAGAGGTTCTGGCTCTGCTCTGGTGAAAGGGGACAAAGCGAGTCCCGTTGACACCGGAGGCTGCAGGTCTGGGAAGCCGCCGCTTCCCTGCGGCCGCGCTGGTCTTTCCCGTGCGTTGGCCGAACAGCGTCCGTTGGTGTTCACATCTAGTTGACAGCTGTTGGCAGAACCCTGTGGTGGGGAAGGAGGCTGGGAGCTGCAGACTGAAACCCTCCTGGAAATGAGAAAGTTGCTCTTTTTGGTCCGGTGCTTCACAGAGTGACACAATGTCAGGAGCTGGAAGGGACCTTGAAGGACCATCTAGTCCAACCCCTGCTCCTGTGGTATGGAGTACCTCTGGGTCTGAGGTGCTGAGTGGGCCAGAGCCTGTCAGCTGGTCCAGTCCCGCTCTGACAGGGCATCTCGTGCAGAGCACAGGCCGATGCGGGCAGCGTCCCTTGAAGTATCCCTGTTTCTTCAGAGTAGCTCTGAGGTGAGGTGGGAAGGGGAAGAGTGAGGATGTGAAAGCGCAGTGCTGGGCACCAGGGCACTGCTTTGGGTCTCCCCCTTTCGCTCAGGGGCAAAATACAGCTGGCTGCTCAGGAAGAGATGCTTGCTTCATCCTTCCTGCCATCATTTCAGGTTGAACCCGTGACCAAACCCAGCACACACACAACCCACACCGTAAAATCCCACCTCACAAGCCCACCAGCCCACCCCAGCCCCTGGCATCGCTGTGCACAGCGTGGGCCTTCGGGTCACGCCCTGTAAGCGGAGCGGCGTTACGTGGTGGCAGCGTGGGGCACCACGTATACATTCCCCATAGGGGAGTGGGAAAAGCAAGCGGGTGGGGAACCCTCGTGCTGCCTCGAGAGCACACATGAGAAGAAGCTGTGGTGAGCTTACCCCGGTGCTCACCCCCAGCACCGACCGCTGTGGGCAGAGGCAGGGTGCTCAGTGCAAGGGCGAGCGGGCACTGCCGGCTCTGGTGCACTTCTGTGCTCCCCTGAGGAGGTGCCAGTGTGGTTTTAGTCCTGAGGGTCATCCCTGCTCCCCACACGTGTACCCCAGTGGTGTGTGGTGGGGCAAGGGCTGCACCCCACTGCGGTACCTGTGGGAGGGGGATGCCCTCAGCCCCATGTGCAGCTGTGGGGGACACCAGGGTTCCCCCTTCCTTTTGTTTCAAGCCTTTTTCGGGAGCTGTTGTCTTTGCAGAGCGAGTCGGTACGTAACGGCATTCAAGAGAATTTGTTCTTGCAGAAGCAGGATGCTGCTTTCCCCGGGGAAGGTAGAGCTGCTGGATAATTCTCTTTGACATCCCCCTGTCTGGGAGCTTGGCTCTGCTCCCTTGTTGAGCTGAGATGAATCCTGGTGGTTGTGGTCATCCGTCCCACACTCCTGCGGGTACCGGGCGGGCTGGCTCAGTGCCCACGGTGCTTGGGAACGCTTGGAGGCGTCAGTGTAGTCTGGGTCAGATCTGTGCTGACTGCCCCAAAAGACAGATGGGGTCTGTGGGTGCCTTCAGGGAGAGCTGCAGGGCATCACTGCCCCTGCCTGGGCCCAGCCACCCTGGCACAAATATGCTCCAGCATTGGCGAGTGTCCTGCGGTTCGTTGTTTCCCTCGGGGTTTGTCTGTCTGTCCCCAGCGTGTGACCAGCAGCCACTCACTTGTGCTCTCTTGGTCACAAATTCATCTTCACAGAAAAGCCCCGTCCGTGGCCAGAGCCGGGTGAAGCGCCTGGTCGTGCGGCAGGACGCGGGTGGGCGTGGGGACACGGGTGGGCACAGGGAGGCCAAACACTCCATCCCTGGAGCTCTCGGTCCTGTCCCAGCGCTGGTGTGTGGCAGCCTCAGGCTGACAGTGCCTGGTGCCGTGTGCTGCTGCCGGGCTCACCACGGTGCTGGTGCCGTGGCCTGCTCAGGGGTTTGGTTGTCATGGTGAGCCACTGGCACTGCCAGCCCACGGTGTGTATGGTCCCTGGCTGTGTTTGGTGTGGCTCAGGTGCGTGGTAGCGTTCCCATGGGCACCGGTGTGTGAGAGCAGCACACCCACCGATCCCTGTGGAGGGTGTTTTGGGAGCGCATCGCCTGCCCAGGAGCCTCTGGACAGAGACCAGACCATGTGCCCAGAGCTTGTCTCAACGCTGTCACCGCTGTGATGGCAGGGCTGTCACGGGGAAAGGCATCTCACCTGGGAGGGGACGAATTAACTCCAGGTACAGGGTACGTGCATGCAGCTACTGCACTCTGCTCTCACCACAAGTCAAGTAAAGGAAGGGCTCTACAGCTTTTAAATATATAAGAATACATATATGTATGTAATATCTGTCCATCTATCTGCCATATACAAATACATGTATACACAACAGCTAGCTATAGTGCCTGTGACATACACCCATACCCTGCCTGTGGAGGAAGACCAGCCTTTTAGTTGTTGCAGCTCAGTGCACATTGTTCCCTGGAGCTGCTGCCGGGTGAGCTCCTCCGGACCCCCCGTGGCAAGGCTGTCCCAGTGGAGACTATTCCCAAGGGCACAGGCAGCTGCCACTGTGGTGGCCAGTGCCGAGAGGACCCTTCCTGTGCTGCCATGGAGGAGGTGACGGCTGACCCAGCACGTTGGTTCCTTCACACAGGTTCAGACCCAGTGCCAGGCCAGAGGCCAGCTGCATTGGAGCCATCGAGAGGCTGGGGAGAGCTGTGCGAAGGGGACGGCTCCTGCAGGACGGGGCTGTGGCTGCAGGGGCTGAGGGTGCAGGAGGAGTAGGGGCTGTTTGTGAGGAAGTGGTGAGTAGAAGAGATGCTGGTGCAGGGCTGGAGCCAACAGGAGCTGGGGATAACCGCTGGTTTGGCAGCGTGGGGTGCTGTGTGGGGGTGGAATGGGATGCTCATGGCACTGGAGCCGTGCCGAGGTCAGGGCACAGGTGTGACTGGAGCACTGGTGGCTGCTGTGAGCCCAGTGTTTTTTCACAGTACCTTGGTGTCTGTCTCTGCACAAAGCACACAGCATGAAGCAGGTCACTCCTTTGCTGCTTGCTTTAGGTGGGCAGGAAACCTGTGCCAAGTCCGAGCACTCCAATTACCAGTTACTGGGCCGACTGCGCTCCCTCGTTCTTGGAAAAGCATTGTTAATTATTCATATAGCTAATTTTCCTATTAATTAACGTTTAAGATCTTCCAAACACGGTGTCCAGGTGCCAAGTGGTGTGGTACTAAGGTTAGCAATGGTCTGTGTTTCCCCCACCTTCAGTACAAAGCAGCTTTTTCTTCTCCAAAATGGCTCCATCTCCCGGGTGCGTGTGTGCGGTGGCGCGCCAGGGGCTGGGCTCTGGCTGCAGCCTGGGACCGGGCTCTGGATTCTGCGCTAGCGACTGGTGCATCTCCACAATTACTCCTGCTGCTCGTTATTGTCTGCATTTCCATAGCAACTGGAAGAAGCAGTCAGGGACCTGCGGCGCGTGGCGCTGGGGAAGCGCGGGAGCTGCAGGCAGGATGCCCTGGGCTGTTTGCTCCCGCGCTGGGCACCGGCACCGCTCGGCCGCGTGAGCGGGGCTTCGTCTCCACCAAACTCTTCCCGTCTCACACGAAGCTGCTGAAACTTTTCTTTCCCGTTTTTCCTCACCGGGCAGCAGAGCTCCTAAACCCTCAGTGTGGTTCCTACTCTGGGCCGGACTGGGAGCCGTCCCAACAGCCTGTCCACACGCATGGTCCAGACGGGCAGCCCGCTGCAGGGCCAGGGGTGTCCCCCACTCTCTGGTGTATGTGGGCAGGAGGGAGTGTGAGTGTCCCCATTGATCTGTGAGTGTGTCAGCCCCTGGTGTAACACGGCCTGATGAGCCTTACACACAAGTGACTGGAGAATCGTCTCTCCTGCGCTCCCGGGGCGCTGCTCCCACTCCCTGACTGCTGCTGGGTAAAGGGGAGTCTGTCCTTCCTAAAGGCACTCTGGTAACGTCACAGAGCGCTGGGGTCCAGCCACTGCAGTTTGAGTTGCTTAGGTGCTGTTACGGGGGTTGGTGTGTGCCGGCCTGGGGACACTGGGACCCCCTGTTTCCTCCCTGGCCGTGCCCAGGGCACTGGTGTGGTGGGCATGGCGTGTGGCCAGTAGGTCAGGGCCGTGCCAGTGGGCTCGGCACTGGGGACACACGGAGCTGCCGGCCTGGCCAGGGCCAGCCTGTGATTGAGACGCGCTGGGTTTGAGGGCAGCGACCAGCGTTGCAGGGTGCTCTGCTGGGGCTGCTGCGAGGTGAGAATCACTGGTGGCTGCTTAAAGAGCAGGGAAGGGGGAAGCACTTCCAGGGGCTCGGGCAAGGGCGTGGGGTGGCTTGTTCTGTTCTCACCGCGGCTTCTGGCTGTGACCGCGTGCGGCTCCGTGGTGG
Organism: Heliornis fulica; assembly: GCA_013399135.1. NCBI lineage: Eukaryota > Metazoa > Chordata > Aves > Gruiformes > Heliornithidae > Heliornis > Heliornis fulica. Next base: position 9,507 of record VXBZ01005278.1, on the reverse strand, counting down.
GATCTTCGGTCTCAGACATAGCTCAGGTCTTGCAAGAGGCTCTTCCTTCAGCAGGCAGGCAGCCTGTCCTGAGGTCCATCCATTGTCACCCAACCTCACGTCCCTTGGCCGTGGTTCTTCGTCATCCTCTTCCACTCACCTCCAGCAGGTTCGTTTCGCTGTTCCACAGCGAGTCTCTGTCGGCAAATGAGCAAAGTAAATGTTGCTTGTTTGTGTTGACAGCCACGGTAGAGATTTAATTGCGATCCTCTTCCTGCTATACTGCTGAACGTATGTGCTGTGTTTGCCGTAAACAAAGATGTTCTGCTAGTGCGAGATGCGGTTATTAAAGACACGCTGTCGCGCCCAGGCGCAGTCGCTGGAGCCGCTCTCCCGGCGTGTGCATCTTCATCTTTGGCACCTCTGCAGCCTGGGTGCCAGGAGGAAGCCGGTGCTGCGCCGACACCACCGCGAGCGGTGGGGTCTCCATCTTACCCTTCAGCTTTCCAGCGAGCACTGGGAAGCTGAAGGGTAGGACGGACAGACAGCCGCTCCTGCGCCCCCGTTTCACTGGTTACGGCTCTGGCCGCCGCTCGGCGCCGGGAAGGGTGTTCTCCGCTCCCGACTGTGCGCTTCTTCCCCTCGCTTGCCGTGAAGGGGCCCGATTCTCTTGCTGGTCACCGGTGCCTCTGAAGGGGCCGCTGAGGCGTCTGAGCCTCACGGTCGGGAAGCGGCTCCAGCTGTTAATTACAGGCAGGACTTCTGGAAGCTCTGGGCCATTGGTGGGGATGAGGATGAATGGAGCCAAGGGTTTGAACTTGGTTCTGGAAAAGACTTTGGGGCTTCAAGGTGACTGAGGGGAGCTTAATACCCCAGTGGATGTGTTTCCAGTCATGGGGATTGGCAGCGGGAGATAAGCCCTTACCCCTGGGGCTGCTGGCTGGGGCTCTGAACTCCCCAGTCCTTGGGGAGGTCACACTCACAATTACACCCTGCCAGAAAATCCTCCCAAGGAGGTAATTCGAGGGAGAAATTCTTTCTAGGGATTCTTGTCAAATTACAGAGAATCTTTAATTTAATGAGCGTCCGTTACTTAATGGGAATTATGGAAAGAAAATCCTGACTTCTGAAAGAGGCAAATCTCCAGTTTCCTAACAGAAATTTGCTTTTTAAAATAATAAGATAAAAAATAGCTTATTCTGTTCCAGACCTGATGCCTGAAGGAAATTAATGCCTGTCCTTGGAGGGATTTAGTTTGGAAAGTGAAAAACGTCCGTGTTGGCTTTGTGGCGCATTAGCTGTGGGAGAAGTCTCGGCCGCAGAGCGAGCCGTGGCGGCTTGCTGCCAGCTTGGCGGGAAGCTGATGGATGGGCCTGTGCTGTTGGAGGTACCACCACAGCAGACCCTGCTGTGGCTTTGCTGCTCTTCCCACCCCCTCTCGCCATTCAGACAATTTCCAAGCTTTTCCCATCAGCTATGAAACGAGCCACGTCACCGAGGGGGTGGGGTGAGGGTGACGGTGGGAGGATGTGGAGCTGAGGGGGGAGCATGGCCATGGTGCTGTCTCTGTCCTCCCGCGACGTTGCAGCTGCCCCTCGCATCAGGGCAGGGTGTGAAGGGTCCCCCCAAGCTCGGGGAGCCGTGTGAGCTTGTGTCCCTGCTGGCTGCCCTGGGTGTTATTTCCAGTTGGGTTGGGCAGCAGGTGAGGGAATCGGGTCCCACGTCGCCGGTGTAGAACCAAACGAGTGTTTTTAAATCTGCCTTACGTCTTTCGGGTATTTTTATCGTCTGCCTCATTCTGGCAGTCTTGTCTGAGTCATCTCATCCCCAGTTTAGATTTATGCTCCTTTCTGAGCCTGCTGCTGGCAGGACCACTTCCACCGAGCGCAGCCGGCTGCCGGCCTCGCTCGAGTCACACGAGGCTGCTGCTGGAGTCGTGTGGGCCCTGCACCGGCCAGTTACGGACATCGGTAGGTTTGTTTAGCAGCCTTGTGAATTCAACGGGTGCCCATAGTACATCAGTCATAACTGATTGGAAACTAAGACAACAGATGAGGTTACAGTTTAATTAGTGTGTATTTCTGTAGCTGTCGTGGGGGTTGTAGTGAAGAACACAGAGGAGAAGCCACCTGTCCTAACGTCCAGCCCTCCCACGAGCAGCAGATGAGGCGGATGGCTGCGCTCCGTCCAGCGGCACGGATGCAGGGGAAGGTGTCTCTGCCCCGGGGCTTTGCAGGTCGGTGCTTTGGTGGCCCTTTGGTGAGGCCCTTCAGAGCCGCTACCGGCTCACCCCAGCACTGCTGAAATCTGCTGTCACCCTCTGCTCCCGTGGAGGCCACGTGGCTTCTGCTCGGCTGCTGAACAGGAGGCGCCGGACAGCTGCGCCGCTCGCTGTATCCGGCTGTGAGGCTGTTTAGGAGCCGCCCCGAGACGGTCCATCTGTCACGCACCAGTGAGCTGTTCACTTCGGAGAGAAGGGAATGTGTTCGCACGAGGAGACCAGGTTTTGAGGCTGTTCAGTGTTTTTCATTAGCGAGGGGACGCTGGTGCATGAGGAGCTCCGGGAAGTCGTGCGCTCTGCGCTCCTGGAGCAGCAGGGCTGCCAGCGCCCGCCCGCGGCATGGCTGGCTGTCCTGTGCATTGTCACGGCTCGCAGTGACCAGCCCTGGGTGCTGGCAGGCCAGCCAGCTCTGGTAGGGCACTGGTTTTACTGGTTTTGGGCCCCTCTTCTGGTTACTGGTGCCACGGTGCGATGTTGCCCGACGTGATGAGATCGGGCAGAATCAGGCAAAGCCGTCCCGTGAGTGCGCTGGGCTCGGGTGGGTGACACGGGAGGTGGTCTGGAAGGTAATGGCCAGTCCTGGGGTTTTGGGAACTGGTGCTTGTTCTCTTGGCTGTACCACATGGAACTGTACTGCCCACTGCCATCAGCTGGCCTGAGGGTCGATGCTGAGCGGATGTCTCTGCCTTGCGAGTGCGGAGAGGTGGATGGTACAAAGCTTTAAAGGGGAGGAGGAGTTTGCTGGCAGAGGACCTGGGTTAGGCACCGAGTGCAGGGGGAGCAGCCAGGTGAAATCGGGAGAGAGCTGGAAACACCCAGAGACCACGTCCCGTCCTTCCCTCTGGAAGTGTTACGGGTTGTACAATCGGTTTCAGGGGAAGCGACAGTGGGGACTGAAGTGAAAGTGAGTCCTGGAAGGTGGAGTAGATCAAAGATGAGCTGGTTTAGAGGATTGGTGAGCTGGGAGTTGCTAAGAATAGAGCACACCAGAGACAGAGCAGAGTGCCAGGTAGGCTGATGGGATGCTCGTGCCGATGCCGTGTCTGCAGTGGTGATGGCGGCAGGGCAATGGGCGATTCAGAAGGATGAGCGCTGTTTCTGGAAGGATGAGCGCTGTTTCTGGTGGCCTGGTGACAGTCAGTGACTCCCTGTGCAGGTTTATGGTGTCTCTTGGTGTGCACCAACAGGTGATCCAGTGGTGTTTCCTCAGTTACCGTGTGGCTGATGGACACCACGTGCTTTCCTTGCAAACATCATCTTCCTTTGCTGCCTTTGAGGTGATGCTGGCCAAAGCTCTTGGGTTTGGCTGATGGTGAGACGGGTGTCACTTCGTGTCTCCAGGTCCTCTGTGGCATTGGGCTCACCCTGTCAGTGTATTTCCCTGTGGACTCGGGAGGCTGCATAGCCAGCAATCCCTAAGGGCTGCTGGTTTGCAGTTAATGGTGTTGTTGGACATGGTTCCCCGCCAGCAAAACCAAACGCTCGCCGGTGCTTCTGCCAACGCTACGCCTTTCCCTGAAAGAACCACTATGGTGTTTCAGAATCCAATTTTCACTGCAAATCATTTCTCTAAAACTCTTGATCAGTCCAGTTTGAAATAACACTGCTTCAGGAGTGCCAGTGTGGGGAAGGCTGTGGTTCCCTCGGGGCGGCCGCGGTGCCTGGCACTCCGGGTGCCGGTGAGCAGCTTCTGCGCTTTCCAGTTTCACAACGCCCGCGTTGCGTTGGGTTTGGATTCACATCTCTGACATCTAGAAAATTGCTCCTGCACAAAAGGAGCATAATGGTTGTGCTATGAAATATAGGCATGGTCTGGCCACGTTTGGGACAACTCTACTCTATTCTTCAGAAAATTGGTTTTATTACTGATAATTGGGCTAAAAGGGAGACTATTTAATCCTGGCCAACCCAACTTTCTGGGACATTACGTTCTAATAGGCAGATAGAAACTGGTCTTAATAGATGAGTCTGACATCATCTGGCTGCTTATTAACTATTAAACCTTGTTTCAGTAATTCTCTTGGCAGCTCTGTGTGTGTTGCCATAGTTTCTTTGTTAACAGAGCAAGACGTTAATGCATTCTGAGTACTTCTCGCCCAAAAGACATGAAACCCCTTATGTTTAAAGATACAAACTCCAACCTGTTGCAAGGAGTGGGCAGAGCTGGTTCCCATCTGCGGGTGACATCATGTCCCCGCGGCTCTGTGTTTGTCGGTGGCCAGGACGCAGGTGTGTGCTGGAGAGGTGCTGACCCCCCCGATGCAGCCTGTGCCCCGCGGTGTCGGGCAGTACTCTTGACACATGTACCTTGCCTCTCTAGGGAAGCCTTAAAACCAAACCACCAGCGTGGAGGTTCCCTGGTGCCATGCAGCATGTTTGGCTGAGGACCCTGGACAGGCTCCCAGGGGCTGGGCAGGATGGGGCTCCTCAGGTGTCCCGGGGCTCGGGCAGGAGGGGGCCAGGAGTGCCAGGGCTCTTGCCTGCTTGGGTGCCAGTCCCCCTTGTCACTTCTGCTCTGCAGGGAGGAGAGCCTGCGTGCCCTGTAGCCTTTTCATCCCTTCCTCCAGTGGGCTGGAGGGCGCTGCACCTGCCAGGGAGCTTGTGGCGAGTGCCACGGGGCTGAGACCTGCACAGCCAGCTGGGTCTTCCCCTCAGCTTCTCGAGGACGTTCAAGAAGCACAAGCAGTGTATACCTCTCCCCTGCCATCCCTGGGACAGAGCAAACTGGAGGGATAAATAGGTTGAAGTAATTTGATGTCTCCTCAGCTGGCAGCCTGCAGATTCAGCCTGAACTTACCAGGGAGAAATCTGTGGGAGAGCTGCGTGCTAGTGGAAGGCTTTTGTAGGTAATTACAGGCTTAAGGGAAGCTGTAGCGCCGGGGAGTGACAAGTGGTATTTATTCCATATTTTGTTCAATATTGTAAATTACATATTAATAAACCTGCAGCGGGCAGATACGGAGCTGCGTGGAGCTGCTGAACCAGCATCCCCCGAGCTGCGGGGGTGCCTGGGGCTTCGGGTGTGTGCATGGGTACGGGGCTGAGCACAGCCCTTCCCGAAGAGGAGCCACGAGCTGAGCAGGTCTGCCTTGCACCCACACTGTGGGGTCACCTGGGTGCTCCCCCCGTGGCACCAGCTGAGCCGGGAAGAGCTGTGTCTTGGCTCCCCCACTCTCCCCAGGGCTCAGTGAGGTCAGTCACAGTTAACACACAGTCCTGGGAGGGACAAACCCACCTCTGCACAGGCAGGCACAGCCTTGGTTTCCTCAGAGAGGCTGTGAGCTGCCTCTCGGGCAGTGTCCTGCTGGAGATGTTTGGTGGCTTTGTATAAGCCCCAGCAGGTAGCTGAGGCATCGGTGTTGCTGAAGGAGAAGGGCTGGGGTTACACACAGGTGCTGCTCCGGTCTGGGTGAGACTGGTGCTTTGCTGGGCAGGCAATCCTGTGCCAGTCCAGCGTTGCCCTGGGCTGGGGCCGTGTGTGTGGTAGGTCCTGTCCTACACTAATGGGGAGAAAACAGCTCATGGCGATAACTAATGCCTGTGCTCGGAGGAGTGCTGAGGCCACAGCCTGATCTCAGAGTGCTTCTGTTCCTCTTGGGTTGTCTTATCCCTTTTGTGACAGCTTTAATTGCAGGGATGGGTGGTGAATGGTAACGTGCAGTGAGTGATGAGGAGAGGGGACAGGCACGATTCACGCAGACATCCGCGGTTTGTTGCGATTGCCAGCGCACGTCGCGTCACAGGTTCATTCCGCGCCCCGAGAGTGCAGTGTCTTAAATACCTCCTGGAGAAGCAGCACACAATGAGCAGGTGAAAGGCACAAAACCCCATGGCCTGTTTGAGAATGGAGAACTTCTGTTCCCGTGGGCTTCCCCCCATGGCCACGCTGACCTTGGGGTCTGCAGAGTTTCTCCCATCTTCTCACTCTCTTCTCTGGTGGCAAAATGCGGCTGTTTGGGTTTTTCTCTCTCTAAACTGTGATTCCCAGAGGCCTGTGACCGGCACTGATTGGCCTGACCTTGTCAGCAACAGGGTTTGGGATTGGGCCTTGGGAGCCCAGCTGAGATTTGCTTTGACAGACCCTTAAGAAAATTCTAGGTGCTTCTTAATGAAGCCACATTGCAAACCGACCACAGGGAGTTTTCAGCTTCTGATGGTGTTTTCAGCTTTTCACACTGCCCTGATAATGAGAAACTGGGAGGACACCAAGAACCAGTCAGGGGCACAGCCAGGACAGGTGACCCAGTCTGCACCCAGGGATATTCCATACCATGATGTCAGGGTCTGTATAGAGTTAGGTGTGGGATGGGGGGATGGGGACTAGCTGGGCATCAGCTCCAGGTGGTGAGCAACTAGGTTCTGCAGCACTGGGCTTGTGTACTTTGTTATTGTTGCTGTTGGTATTATTCATAATTATTATTTATTACTGTTTTCTGGCCTGTTAAATTCTTAGTTTACCTCAGCCAAAGAGTTTTACCTTTTCCCTTTTCCCTTCCACTTCTGCCCCCATCCCCCAGGATCTCCAGTGATTAAATCCTTTCTGTCAGAACACTATAGTTAGCTCCAACTTCAAAATTATCTTTTCCAACTTTGTTGCTGGCATAGAGTAGTGGGAAGGATTTCACGTGAATCAGTCCATCTCGACCAGTGTGTTTCCAGCAGGAGCCGAGTACCGGTTTGCTACAGAGCTGGAGTGAGAGGAGGGGGATGTGGATCTGTAAGTGGAATAGTAGAGGGGCATGGAGTACAGGGAGAGAAGGTGGGAGAGGACAGCTTGACATTGGGATCTGGCTCAGCATGTGTTCTCCTTTTGTGCTGGGTTCTGTGTCCCACCATCTGCGGGTTTCACGTGGTGCAGGGTCGCTGCCTGGAGAAATGACAGCGACACAGCTGAGGTCTCCCAGGAGGAGAAGGCTGGTGGCGTCCCAGCAGGCATCTGGCTGCGGGGCCTGCGGTCTGGTCTGGGCAGTGCCGGGGGAGCCTGGCCCAAGGCTTTGCCCTCAGTCCTTTGACAGCAACCTAGAAACATTCACAGATAAGTTGCTGTTTGAGAGGGTTTGGTTTAGAAGCTCTTCTTGTGCCTGTGTGTGGGATGATGGAAATGCCTCTGTGCTGGCAGGAGGCACCGTCTGCTGGCGTGGCTGGCCGCGGTTCGCTGCTCACCGGGGTGCAGGGCTTGCTGTACCCCACAGCCAGCTCTTCAGCTGGAGGTCCAGGAGCTGCGGGGGTGTGGAGGTGTGGAGGTGGCCTGGCACCAGGGTGGTGCTCGCTGTCCCTGGTGCTCACCCTGGGCATGGCGCTCGCAGAGCCGGTGTGCACGGCCAGGCGGTGCCGTTAGCGCCCTGCTGCTGGGTGCAGCAGTGAGTAAGCACAATCTCCTCCCAGCTGCCCAGAGATGCGTGCGAGGGAAGGAGTGGATGTGTTTCTGAGATGTAGAGTTACTGACATGTGAAGTGGGAGTCTGGAGATCCAAAATTAGCACTCGTGCTTTCTGAGCCGAGAGGGATCTCCGTCGGACGTGAGCGGGGTAGCGCCGCCACCCTCCGGGGTTTCCAGCCCCACTCCCCTGCTGCGCTGGGGCTGTGGGGATGCTCGTGCCCCCCGTGGGCAGGGCGAGGCTTGTGAAGGGAGGGAGGTGGCCGGGCTGGTGGCTGGTGGGCAGCAGTGCTGTGCTCTCTGCTGCTGAGAGCCTTCTGCTGTCCACCTCTGCCTGCCCTTTCAGAGACAGCTCCAGGAGAGCAGAGAGAACCTGGCAGATGGGTCCAGGGGGCACAGGAATGGCACCAGCTGGAGCTTTCCCTACCACACCTCAGTGCAAGGACCAGCATTGTGGAGCTTGCTCCGGGTCAGCAGCCTGAAGTCACTGTCTAGTAGAGGTTGATCAAATCCTCCTGCTGCGGCCAGGAGCCAGCGTGACTGCTGGCCACCCTGTGTGTGGGGTGGCTGGTGGTTGCTGTGGCTGGGTGGCCCCATGGAGACAACAGGCAGGTGGCTGAGGTGCTCGGTGCTGGCTGGAGTTACCGTTGGAGGAACTCGTGCTGATTGTTGCTTGTATTTTTAAGTAAACTTTTATTTTACTTGGTCTTTGGCACAATCCATTTTGAAGTATGTAAGTGGGGCTTCAATTTGGTTCTTGGTTTGATCCTCTTGAATCTGGAGTCAATGGTGGAACATTTTGAAAGCCCAGACTCTTGAGTACTCATCTTTGGAGGTGTTTTCCCTTTTCCCAGCAAACATTACTGTGTTGTTGTAGACTCATGGGTGCAAGCTGCCTGCACAGAGTCTGTGCTACGCAGTATGGCTTCTAGAACATTTTGTTTTCAGTTTAGACAACGTGGAAAAGTTGAGCTCAGCCCTACGGGAGTCCTAATTATCTCCATCAGCATCTGTGCACCAGCATCATTAAACGTGTGTTGCTGGGTGTAGCTGGGGAGGGAGGGCTGTCAGGCACCGCCGGACTGCGCATAATGAGCCTTGAAGCACCGAGAGTTAATCGTGCTGGGGGTTAGAATTTGTGCCACTTCAGTGTGAACTCGGTGTTTCTCCACATCCCAGCGTTAAAGGTTGGTAGGAGTTAGTGCCAGCTGTTTGCTGTTGAGCAGAACAGTCGGTTTGGGTTGAATGCTGGAGTACAATGGTGAGCAACGCTGTTATTAGCGCTCGTTTTCCTGAGCTGCTAACGAGCGCTCCAACCCGCTGTGGAACGAGCAGTCCTCTGCGTGTGGCAGGCAGGTCCTGCTCCGATCCACATCCCTCTGGCTCACACGGGTCACACATAGGACCCTGCTGCAAAGTGTTTGTCCCAGGGGACCCGGTGCTGCTGGCCGTGGGTCCTCTGCCAGCCCCGTGTCACTGTGCCCAGCTGGGAGCTGCCGGTGCGAAGGTGTGTGGCTGTCAGCTGGCTCCAGGCAGATCCAGGCACTGAGCAGAGCTTCCAGAGGCAGTGAGATGGGCACCTCCTGGAGCGTAACCAGGCAGGCTCTTGTCCTGCTACAGCTAAGCACAAAACCCCCTCATGGTTCTGCTGGCCAAACTGTCATCCCCGAGCTCTGCTGCTGCGCCTGGAGCTGCAGTTAGACCTTAGAATTCCCCAGGAACAGTTCACAGACCTCTTCTCCCTGCTTCTGCTCCTCGTCCATCCGGGAGCTGCCCGTGCTGGCCTGCCAGCAGCAGGCCCTGCAGTCCGTGTGCGGGTCTGCTGCGACGCCTCTGCCGAGGATGAGCCCCGCTGGGCGGGTTCCTGGGCA
>VXBZ01005275.1:64012-83042 GCA_013399135.1 Heliornis fulica | reverse complement strand
GTTGTCAATGGCTTGATGTCCAGATGGAGAGTGGTGACAAGTAGTGTCCCTCAGGGGACCGCACTGAGAGCAGTATTATTTAATATCTTCATAAGAAACATTGATGGTGAGGTTGAGTGCACCTTCAGCAAGCTCACAATCACCAAGCCTGGCAGTGCAGTTGACACTCTAGGATAGGATGTCATCCAGAGGGACCTGGACAAGCTGGAGAAGCGGGCCCATTTGAACCTCATGAGGTTCAACAAGGCCAAGTGTAAGGTCTTGCAATCCTTGTCACCAGTACAGGCTGGGAGATGATGAAATAGAGAGTAGCCCTACAGAGAAGGACTTGGAGGTGCTGGTGGGTGAGAAAGTCAGCGTAAGCCAACTATGCACGCTCAAATCCCAGAAGGCCAAGCATATACTGGGCTGCATCGAAAGGAGCATGGACAGCAGGTTGAGGGAGGGGATTCTCCCCCTCTACTCTGGTCTTGTGAGACATCACCTGGTGTCCAACTCTGGAGTCCTTAACATAGGAAGGATATGGAACTGCTGGAACAGGTCCAGAGAAGGGCCACAAAAGTGACTAGAGGACTGGAGCATCTGTCCTGTGAGGACAGGCTGAGAGAGTTGGGGCTGTTCAGCCTGGGGAAGAGAAGGCTCCAGGGAGATCTTATAGTGACCTTCCAGTACCTGAAGGGGGCCTATAGGAAAGCTGTGTAGGGACTTTTTAGAAGAGCATGAAGTGATAGGACGAGGGGGGAATAGTTTTAAGTTGGAAGGGGGTAGATTTAGATTGGATGTTAGACCCTAAGGTGGGAGAGGTTACAGCATTTCAGGTAAGTCAGATGAGCTGAAAATCTTAAGGGAAATCTTACCTTCATAGAGACTGAAAGAGATGAATACATGAACAGCTGCAATTTACTTAGATATGTGGAGTACCTAAAGTCATATCACTACCTAAAAAGCAGGGGAAAAGGAACAAAATATTCTTTGAACTGTGACATCACTTCTTAGCTCAGTGTTGTAACTCCATGAGAGGCTTACTGTATGAACATTGGTCATGCTTTTGTTTTCTTTGGATGCGGAGGTTGTGAATGCCCTGCTTTGTGCACACAGGTGCACATGTGTGCTTTCAGGAACATACTTGTGTTCCCAGGAATGCTGTGACTCGGAGTGGGGAGGTTGCAGCCTACTCCCAGCAAACCCATCCAGTAGGCAGCATTTAAGTATAGCAGCAATGCCAGAGAATTTGCTTCCTGACAGTACTGAGTTACTTTCACTTCACATTTAGGCAAATTTACTTTCCCAAAGTGCTGCTGGAAAAGTCAACAGAGGTGTCAAGGGTTGTGTTAGTTTATGCTCTTTCAAAGCATTATTTGGCACAGCACAGCACCGAGCAGACTGTTGCCTCCCTTAGCCCTATAGCACTGAATGTCAAACAGGAAAAAAGGCTGACTGCATACAGTTTTTTGTTTGCCATTCTGGTAATGAATGCTTTAGTCAAGATAATGTTCTCACTGGTTAAAGTGCTGTGTTAGCTGAACATCAACCGTGCTAAAAAACCCAAAAGAAATTCACTTTAAGCTTCCAAGGTTCAGAAGTGCTGATTTAAGCCACTGCAATATGGTACCAAGTGAGACCATGAAATGAAGGCAGTCATCAGCAGCTCCAGAGGTATCTCTGCAGTCCTCATGATGATGATTTATTGTGTGCATGGTGCTGAGAGCAGAAAAGGATCCTGCAGCAATTCATTGGTGACCTGTCAAAGGAGAGTACTGGGTTAAAGAACACAAAATTGCATGGAGAAGTTACCCTTTTAGGGTTCTTTTTCCATGCCTAGTCACAAAACTTCAGGCACAGTACCACCAGGATCACTTCTGCTGGCTATCCCTGAAAGGCACTCAAAGGAGTGCCTTTGAGACAGAAGGCATCTAGATCTGGAAGAGAGGGAAAAATTACTTCACCTGGCACAAATTTCTTTTGTAACCATGGGAAAGGATCTCAAGTCTCAGTGTACAAATGCAGGATCTCAAAAAAGTCCAGGAAGATAAATCCACTAGATACTCAGGTGCTGTATCAATGGAAATGCAAAGAAGTGAGTGACCATGAATGCCAGCAAAGCGTGGCAAGTCTGGGTTAAAGTAAAGGAGCAGCTGGAAAGCAAATACCAGTGTAGTTTTAGACATAGCAATCCCCGAAGATGTTAACAAGAAAATTTAGAAAACCTGTTCCATGCATTACCTCGACAGGAGCAGTGTTTATGTACAAAGCAATATGTTTACAGCTTAGCAAAGTAAAAGCTGTACAATGACAATTAGACTGTATACCAAAGACTGTATCCATGAGGTTTCTCAGGAAGAAAATTAGGATTGCTGTTCTACAGCACATGTAAATTGCACTCAGGAGGCTGAGGCTTGGAGACAGAGGAATGAGAAGAACTGCACAGCTACAAGTGACCACAGAACAAAATTACATTGGTGAGGATATGCACAAAACACAAAAAATGGACTTAACATAGATCTATGCTTTCCATATTAAATTAAAAAAAATCATTATAAGCACTAGAAATTAGGTGCAGTCACTTGTGATAACACAAATCAGTAATAGTGATTAGACAATGCAAAGCTTCCTCTCATCTGTAAAAATATTCTTCTGTCCTCAGGTTCATTGTCTGTTGAACTTCTCATCAGCAGGCACACGGAGACCCTTGTTTCCTTTCAGCAAAAGGGAAAGACACATCTGTAAAAGACCAGTGATCTTTCTTAATATTTAAAAGCTTCTAGGAACTAATTACTAAGATTCTTTTCCTTCTGATATAATATTTTATCTCTGGGATATTTTATCATTACATGTTGGTTTTCAGTAACTCTATTTGTTCTGTTGTGTTTTTTTTTCTTTTTCAGTGAATATCTCTCAAAGTCAGTTCTTTAGAAGCAAATCACAGAATATACCTGGGAAAAGCAACAATGGGTTTCTCAAGGAAATACTGAGGGTGCCATTACATAGGGTATCAGTGGAATTAAAATTAGTTTGCAGTTTGTGAAGGATGGGGCTGCAAAGCAGCAATTGTGCCACTACAAAGCAGATCCACTTTAAGTTTATTAGACCAGCCACTAGTTTCTGCAATGAAAAATATTACAGATTTCGTTCCATATTGTATCTCTGAATCTAAAACAAGCATAAATTTAGGAACAAAGTTCAGGAAACAGCGATCAGCATGCCAGTCAGGAGACTGCACAGAATGAGCTCAGGAGAGTAACTCAGAGGTCTCAGGATAACAAAATGTGAAACTATGCTAGGAACTCCATGTGAAATGTTCAGCATTGCTTAATGTCACAGCAGAATAGTGTGACAAATAAACGTAGCACAAAGCTGCTCTATTGCAAGAAAGGAAATGCAGAAAATGAAGCAAATTGTAAAGAAAAATGAAAGCATCTAAAACATACAAAAGAAAAAGAAAAAAAGCAGGGAGCTTTTTTAAAATACTGTATCAGAAGCCAAAGTAAATTGTGTGCCACATCTTAAAAAGAAAACAAAGCAAACCAAGCCTTTCACAGTTCACAGTCTACAGAAATTAAGTAGCTTTCAAAAGGAAAGCAAAGGCATATAAAAATGTAAAAGTTGTATTAAAGCAGAAGCAGTATAACAACAGATGCCATGGGATGGAAGACTGATGTTGAGGTTTACAGATGGGAGATAGAGTGCTATAGAGATGAAATTATTCTGCAAAATTCATTTTCTTAACTAGTACTAAAATAAAGGTTAAATTGTTTATTGCTATCATAGGTTCAAACTTGAGTTTCCATTTGAGTTATTAAAAAATTAAATAAGTTATTTTAAGAAAGCCACAAGATTAAGCTGTGGTAGCTTCCAGGATAGTGTATATGTGCCTGGGAATGAACTACTTGCCATAAGGGGCCCTAGAAAGTAAGTAAGCAGAAAAATATTTTCTTAAAAATATCCCTGGGACACACAGATCTCTGTGGAGCCCCCATGGACACACTACATACCATATAGATTTACGTACAACAGCGTCTGTAGTGCTCCAGGCAGTACTTTTAAAATGAACTAAGAGAAATGGTGATGCCTAACTCCACAAGGAAAAACTTGCCCTTAATGAAATGCATCTTCAAGAGTGAGAAAATGCAACACAGCATCATTATGGAAAAAATGGAAAAATTATGAAAAGACCTGGTTCTAGTGTTTCCTTTGTGTTTTCTAAACCTGTCTTCCTGCTCCAAGATACACGTGATTAAGATGATTACACTGTGTCTGCATGTGCATATTAAACAGTATAGGTTGCCCCTAGCAATTTGTAACTGCAAAAATATTACCATAACTTTATAGATAGTTCAGAAATGAAAGCTTTGGTGTACCTCTCTGAAATCTCATTCTATAATAAGTGAAATGAAAGAAAAACAGAGATAGCAGTAACTTTCAGGATAACAAAATCAGACGTAAATGGCGTGCAGCCTGCCAGCGGGTGTTGCTGTGGCAGAGCCTGGATGGCCTGCACAGCATTTGGGCTTCACTGCGCTTTCCACAGGAAGCAGGACGCTGCTTGGGAGTGCTTGGCTTCTTCGGCTTGGGCATCCCTGCACACCTGCTGTGGCAGAAACCACATGGGCTCTTCAACAGCCCAATGGGTGCCTGCAGCCTGGAGGAGTTAAGTTCTACGGTGGAGACAAAGACAGAGAAAGCGAGGAGCCAAGGAAGACCGCTCGCAGAATGGAGAGTTAGCACAAAGAGCCACTCACACCTAAGCACACTGTTGGTTGGTTTGCTTGTTTGGCTTAACTCTGTACCCTGTACCCTCTACCCTGTGCATCCTACCTTCTTCTAGAGTGAGATTCCAAGCCCTTTTCTGTGTTTCAACTTGCATGTCCTTGGCTACATATACCACACACCACAACCGTCCTCATCTGATATACATGTCTTGTAGATATAGTAAGATATTGAAGTGCTGTCAAGTTGATCATTTACCTTCACACTATGTATGTGTAGAATTTCCTCATCTCCAAATAGAAGTAAATATGGGCAGTCCACAATTTTCAGCACGCCATCTTTTATAGAGCCTTTTATTTTGGCACAGAAGTTTTTATCTAGGGTTTCAATTCTTACATACTTTTTTCCCAACCTCTTCCTTGCTGTATGACAACCTAAGTATTAAGTTCCTTCTTGAAAGGCAACGCACCAAACAAGCAAATATCTCAAGTTTCTACTGGATTTACATACTCTCAGCAGCTCTGCATTCTATTATGTCCTTAGCTATATGACAGAGCAGGCTAAAACATCATATTTTTTTAATTCCTGAATCCCTTGCTTTCTTTTTTTTTCACTCCAGCAAAAAGTTAAAGTTTTTACACTTTATTAATATCAGCAGCATGAAACTGATGCAGTTACCACAATCAGAATTTTTTTTTTAGAATTATTTTCCTCTTACTGCATGGGGAATGTGAGTTGGATCTTCAGAGTAATTTTTTTCTTGCTGTTTAGAGAAAACTTCCCTCTAGAGTTTACAACAGAAGAAAAATATATCCCATTTAAGGAAGAGTTGCCCTGAGAGTTTTCCCCAGTATCCATTAGTCCAGACATATCCAAAGGGATGTTGGCTTTGTAGAAGCTGCTCTGTTAAAGAGGTTTGTGCCATAAACACTTGTCAACTGCACTCACTCCACTCATGACCCTCCCATGTGACGAGTCTTCCCTGCTCTGTGTTTTGTTTGCATGCATCTCTCATTCTCCTAGTACTTTAGAAATGTTATTGACCAGATGCAAAATATCAGATATCACATCTCCTACAAAACATCTCATCCACTACCAAGGAATCAAGAGTCTGAAGATTGTCCCATCCTTCCTTTGCTCAAGGCGTAGCTTTACTCTGTAACATGAAAAATGTTATCTCCATCCCCTATTCTGTTTCTGGTCTGAATTTCAAGTCATGTCAGATGCTTTAGCAACAAAATTATTTATTTTTTCTTGGCTTTCATTCTAGCCAGCACTCAAGAGCCACCCGGGGTAACTGAGAATAAGCCATCTTCAATTACTTTCTCTACTTCACTGCACAATAGAAGTAGTGTACGTAAGCCAACATTTTGTTACTTTTCTCATGAAACCAATCAGATTCATACCAAAGTGCATGCATCATTGAGAAAAACGATATCCAGAGAAGCAGTCTTCTAGCTTCCTTGCGCATGAAAGAATTTGGACTTGTTTTCTTCTCACTTCAGAGAATACTGAGACAATTTTGGCTAACACACATGCTCTTTACTATCCTGAGATGATGAAAGGAAGAAAAAGGGATAGTTTCTTTGCTGAGGGAACATGGCACATATTATAAGGAATGACATTCAGCACTCTGCTGGGTACAGTGTTTCTTCATGCTAAGGACTAGCAGCCCCTTTCTAACATTCTCAGTTTCTGGCTGAGTACAGAAAATAGTGCTAAGGCACTAGGGCTTTTTTCACATTTTCCTGGTGCCTGGGAGTCCTGTTTCAATCCAGTCATGGCACAAGATTTCCTTGTGAAACTCCGTTGTGCAGAAGCAGCTGAGGTCATATGAGTACATAAGAAACAGTTATGCATGCATGGAAGAGGCAAAGCTTCGCTCCTTGAGCTGAAAATCAAGGAAGAAAGAAACAGCTTGCTTCTTCAGGCACAGGATGAGTTAAAAAAATAAAATAATGCTGTGTGCGCATTTTGTTCAGTGCAGAGTCATGACTGGCATAGAGTGTGAACTGAGTGTGGACTCCTGTGGTGCTGTTTGCATGAAGGACAAGCAGAGGGTGTCTCTACATGGCTTCAGCTTGCAATCTAGAAGGACCTCTTCCTTTAAGAAACTGGATATTAGAAGATACATAGAGAGGCTGAGCAATTCAAAGCATATTGTACTCCAAACAAGAGTTTCCTTCTGCCACTGACTGAGTAAACACAATGGTTAAACATGACAACCCAACTGATTGGGATTCTAAGAACAGCAAGAATTTAATTAACTTAGGGATAATCAGTTATACAAGTGCCAATGTACAAGTGATAATTAGTGACAATCAGTGGACCAAAGCAGAAGTTCCCTTTCTTTTTCTCTCTGCTGCATAAACTTCCTCAAAGTGGCAAAACTCAAGGCCAGGGAAACTCATTAGAAAACTTGCCTGCCTTTCCTTGTCATACAGTGTTTGTCCCACTGAAGCCATTCTGTGGCTCACAGCTGTTGGCAATGCTAATGGTTGTGGTGGAAGCTTTGCATATTGCTTCAGCCTCAGTAGAGCTTGCACTCTGTAGCCCAACTATTCCTACAGATTCTGCTGCCCCTATCACACCAAGCTGACAGAAAAAAAAATAACCCTCACAGCAGAACCACACCCCTGCCAAGTCCACATGTTCACCACGTGTTTTCCTGCCTCACCCTTTGAAGACTCCACTGAGTGCATCTGTTAATGTTTCCTGTCCACATTGGTGGAGCGAACAGAGTCTTACATTCTTCAGTTAAACTGCAAATTCTCAACCAGTTACTGCCTTACGTAGATAGCCGGTGATAAGCTGCAGAAGGATTGAGATAACTTTACCCCGTTACAAACACCAGTGTGTTGGTCAGGAGATAACTACCCTGGTGCACTGAAGTGACTGAAAAATGAATATGAGAAGCTAAGCAGCACATCTGAAATCTGCTTTGGGGGATTATCAAAAAGACCTACAGAAAGGCTACCTTGCAAAATGGATGGAAAAGGATTGGGACGGATGCAAAAGGAGTGTCACTCATATATCAGCAATGAAGTCTATGTCATTCCAGAAACTACTGCCATTCTAAACTCACTAGGGTTTGTACTGCACACAGTCATGGTCCTTCCATGATAAGTCAAACTATCCATGGAAGGGAAATGCAGCCACATTTTGTATGTGTGTTCATGCCAATTTACTATTTACACCTTCTCGAATATAGTACTTCACTTCTCCTTATTATTATTAATAATAGAAGACAAGCTTATGTAGGACCAAAAGAAACCAAATAGAAAAGATTTCTTCAATATATTTTGTGAACTTTGAAATCCAGTGATTTGTTTTGCATAGATCTACAATGAGCTAAGTGGATTATAGTATCTGGTTTATCCAGGGCAGAGTCTATAACTAAACTCTTCCCAGAACATTCTATTTACTACTCCCTCTATCCAATGTGCTACAGGCCTTTTTCCTTGCTTTGACTGTTTCTTTGGGCACATCTCCCCAACCATTTCAAAGCTCATTTTCTGTGAGCTTTGCAAGAATTTTTATTGTAGTACTTTTCTTTCTTGTGAAGTTTTCTGTTTCTTAGCTACTCCAGTTCTTGCTCACTGGGTTGATATCCAGTCGTTCCACGTGGAGCTTGAACTGTGTTGTGTCTGAATAATGTCAGTTATTCTTCTAGTGTGTCTTTTCTCCTTCTTCTCAAATCCATTCCTCAGTAAAGTAGGAGCTTCTCGCAGCACTGTCTTTCTTTTCCAATACATGCTCTGCCTTGATCCTGTTTCAGCAGAGAAGTTGGAGTCATGAAGGTGTGTCCATACATTCATTCCATCTAAGGAAGTGGTTAATATAGCACAGATCTGATGGCACCTGCTTTCTCACTGTGCCAAGCATATTAAGTTAGTTCCCTTTTGTCATGGTTTAACCTAACCAGCAGCTTAAACAGACACACAGCCACACAGCAGGCTGGGAGAGAGAATCCATGAAAAAAGTAAAATTCATGTGTTGAGATAAATAAATTTTAATATGGCAGAAAAGGAAGATATTAATTGAAATAGAGATAAGCTAATAAATAAAACAGGTGATGCACAGCACAATTGCTCAGCACCCACAGATCACCAGTGCCTAGCTAGTTCCTGAGCCATGGTCTAAACTCCCAGCCAGCTTCCTCATTTATATATAAAGCATAACATTGTATGGTATGGAATATCCCTTTGACCAGTTTGGGTCAGGTGCCCTGATTTTTTTCCCCTCCAAGCTTCTTGTGCATTTCCATCCTCCTTGCTGGTGGGGCAGGGTAGGAAGCTGAAAAATCTTTGACTTGGTGCAAACATTGCCAAGTAACAACCAAAACATCCATGCATTATCAACACTCTCATCCTAAATCCAAACCACAGCACTATATCTGCTACTAGGAAGAAAATTAACCCTAGCCCAGCCAAAACCAGGACACCTTTATATTCAAGAACAAGAAGGTTCAACTTCAGAATAAATCTGAATGTCAATACTTGAAGCATCTGATCAAGCATCTTCCACAGCTGTGTCCTGTGTAGATATTTTTTAGGTTAGTTTCCAAATGACCTATGCGGATGCAATCCTCACACAGTCACATCTGCTTAGTGTGCTTGCTACTCCCAGACCCCTCCAGCTGTATTTTTAAAGACAAAATGGGGCAAGAGGATCTTAATGCTCAAGGGGGGTTTTTTGTTTCTTCATTGCAGGAGACTAGCTGAAATGTTAGCTTAGCTCTCTCTACCGTGCAAAACTGCTTAAAATAAAATCACATATTTCTGAGAACTGACTGCTCCTCTTATTGTGACTGCAGGAACAACAGTGCAACATGATCTCCTTTGTCACAGAAATTATAATGCCTTCTGGCTGAAGGACAAGAGTTCTGTTTCTGCTTAATAGCTCTTCCCGCCAACTTTGTGCTGAGTAGTGTCTTGCTTGGCAGATTCTGCTCTTAAAACCCAAAGGGGAACCTCAGAATGAGGAAGAGAAAAGGGATTTGTCCTGGTGTTATATATAAATTCCTAAAGCTTTTGCTCAAAGTGCTGGACAATCTGTGCAAACCTTAAAAAAAAAAAAAAGAAACACAAACCCACCACACTAGAAACCAGAGCATTAGGAATCTGTTCCGTTAGGAACTCAGCAGGAAGGTGAAAAGTTTAAACAACTGAAAAACAGAGTAATAGACAACAGTTGGAGATTGTGGTGCAGATGCATATGTATAAAAACATTAATGGAGTACGATGTCAAAGACATAATACCTCTAGGTCAGTCATATGTAACAGGCACAGCTTCAGGGGAATAAACCAAACTTCACCCACTTAAACTCTGGATTTGTCTCTATGTGTATCTGTCCATGGAATCTGGGTTTAAGAAAGGAGGGATGTTACTTGTGCAAGTGTTGATATATATCGAACATAAAACCTTTGGGTTTCTTTTTTAAGGTACATTTTTATTTCCTTTAATCAGAGCTGAACAAATTTTACACAAGTTTACTTTCTTCATTCTGGTACTTGGGAGCCCCAGACTCCTGTTTTCAATTCTTAGCTCTGACAGCAATTACATGCACAACTCTGAGCAAATCACTAAATCCCTAATTTCTTAATGGGGAATATTATGCTTCCTTCCCTCTTGTTCCCTGAAGGATTTACTCAGATTGCTAGCTATAAAGACTCTGAATAACTCTTCCAGTGTATACATGCCTGTCACAATACAGCCCTGATCCTGATGGCTGGAGTATGGGAGGCACGAGAAGGAGTAGGAGGTGCTGCTGCAGCAGAAATACTTTCCAGACCCACCAGCAAAGGACCAGAATGCAGTGAAGGGTAAGCGAGCAAGTGAGCAAGAAACAAGCACTTGAGTAGCTTCCATGCAACCTATTGCTCACTTCGGCGCAAGGCAAGTGCTGCCCTGGTTAATATTAATCAAAAGAGCAAAGATGTGTAATTACTTCCTGATGGTTTGGGGGTTTTTCTCAACCTAGACACAACCACTTTAATATTGTTATGGCTCATTTTTTTCATGCATTTATTTGTTGTTGTAAAGGATTAATGGTTTCTCCTCTCATGCTGGTGATGAGAGTTCTGGAAGATCAGTAGTTGATTCTGTCCCATTCACACCTCTGAAAGCTGCAAGAATGTGGTCTTGTCTGCAGACCACCCCAAAGGTGGGGTGGTCTGCAGGCAATACTCAACAAGACAGAGATGTTTATCAGACATAGCTTAGAAGTCCTTTACACAGCCTGAACTGACTGGCACTTTTGCGTAGACACAAATGAAAAGGCAAGGGAGGTCAGTGACTATAGTCAGTGACTATATGTACTTTGAAAAGAAGAAACCTGAATAAGGAGGAGGGATGTGTGTCGTTGTGTGCGCACGTTTCTGCTTCAAGCAGTCACCTCATTCTTTGAATGCCAACCTGCCTTTTTTCACTTAAATGCTCAGGTACGCTAATCATATGTTGATCAAATTATAATAGGAAATCTGAAGTCAGCCATGGCTACAGGAAAAGGCATGGACTTTGCTACTCGCAGGAGAGACAGGGAGTTCTTTTTCAAATTTATTACATCATTGATGACTCTACGAATAGGAAAGAGGAATATGCTTGCTTTTAAAACATGGATTTCAGGTATGGGAAAAATTAAAAAAAATAACCAAAACCACAAAAAACAAACCCACTCATCTGTGCTGCTTCCTTATTAGTGTAGCATATAGATGACTGTAAGATGAAGACAGCCACAGTCCATGGACTAAATGGAAATTTTGTCTATTCTCCAGATAATGTTGTTTGCAAGAAGAAACAATGAAACTCATGGGATAATATTGCAGACAAAAGGCTTTTTATTATTATTTTATTATGATAGATATTTGTTCTCGCAAAATTCAATCTTCCCATCTTTTTATAAATCTCTGCTTAATAAGCCTTCCAAGATTTCTGCTGCATTCTCGGTGTTTTTGCTGTGTGCAGTTCAATCACACATACCTCCTCAGCACCATTTCTCTGAACGGTGGCAGCCAAACCAATGATGATAGAAGGAGTTCGATAACTAGATTTGCATCTTTGGTGTTCCCATTCCCAGCCCCAAGCTATCCATATCTCACGTTCTTTGTGGACAAGAGGAGGAGGGATGTTTGAAGTTAGGCTGTTTTCAGATTTGCTGCAGGGTAGCAGGGAGACTTTATGGGTTACAGCTGTGCTTATTTGATGGTTGTTCTGTGCCCCTGAGCTGCATGTGCTGTCTTCTGCATCACTTAAAGTCAGGCATGACATTTCCACTGCCAGTTAGCACAAAGAGGCATGTCTCATGGCTGTGATGTCATCAAGGAGTTCTAATTCACGTCTGTGACATGACACTGAAGTACAAGTTTACATAGGGCTTAAGTGAAGCCAGGACAACCTGCATCAATAAGAGCAGGTACCAAGGCATGTAGTTAGTAGTAATGGTATTCAATCCTAAAGTACTCTTTATGTCATTCAAAACCCAAACACTAGAGCCATGTGCCTCTGACAGCCTGGGACGTATGGGGTGGCAGTGCATTAACTTTATTTTTTTTCTTTTCCCCCCNATTTAATGGGATTTAACAAGGGCAGGTGTAGGGCATTGTGTCTGGGGAGGATCAACCCCAGGTACTGGTATAAGTTGGGGATTGGCCTGTTGGAAAGTAGTGCAGGTGAGAGAGACATGGGGGTCCTGGTGGACAGCAGGATGACCATGAGCCAGCAGTGTGACCTCATGGTCAGGAAGGCCATTGGCATCCTGGGGTGTATTACAAAGGAGGTGGCTAGTAGGTCAAGAGAGGTCCTCCCTCTACTCTGCCCTGGTGAGACCACACCTGGAGTATTGTGTCCAGTTCTGGTCCCCTCAGTTCCAGAAGGACATACAGCAGCTTGAGAGTCCAGCACAGGGCCACCAGGATGATTAAGGGAGTGGAACATCTTCCTTATGAGGAAAGGCTGAGGGAGCTGGGTCTCTTGAGCTTGGAGAAGAGGAGACTGAGGAGTGACTTCATTAATGTTTATAAATATATAAAGGATGAGTGTCAGGAGGATGGAGTCAGGCTCTTCTTAGTGATGGCCAGTGATAGGACAAGGGAAATGGGTGCAAGCTAGAACATCGGAAGTTCCATCTCAATATAAGGAAGAAATTTTTCAAGGTGTGACAGATCACTGGAACAGGCTACCCAGAGAGGTTGAGAAGTCTCCTTCTCTGGAGACATTCAAGACCAATCTGGACACGTTCCTGTGTGGTCTAATCTAGGTGATCTGCTTGGGCAGGGGGGTTGACATGATGATCTTTTGAGGTCCCTTCCGACTCCTAACCTGTGATTCTGTGATTCTAACACTTGTGGTTTCTTCTCAAAACTGATGTTTCACTCTGCTAGAGACTGTCAAAACCTGGTCTCCACCCTAAACTGTTCTGCACCCCACACCCTGAGGGACTGTGCTCTCAGTTTCACCCTCCGTGAAACCTTTGACACTGAGCTCCTTCAGAAATCCCAGGAGCTTGTCTGGATTGCAGCAGGTGCCCAGCTTACAGATGGACCACAGAGCTACATTTTCCCCCCTCCTCCCCTTCCTTCTCTTTTCTCTAGTCTTGTTGCCATCACTCCTAGTTGATAGGTGTATCTAAGGATGGTGATTTTTTTAGAAGACAAATGCTTTTTTTTTTTTCAGGTAACCCCTCATTATCCACCAGAAGATAATCCTTCTCCAGACAAAATCCCTATGTGGGTAGAAGAGAAGCAGATTTATTAGATTCTGGGAGGCAGAGTGGTAACTAGAATGGGATGGGAGATTGAGAGACATATTCTCATCATGCCAAGGATGATGAAAGGAGCTCTTCCTGCTGTGTACAGAGAGCCTTCTTACTCTGAAACAAAATGTGCAGTTTCTTGTACTCAGAGTCTTCTCATGCTCCCAGCAATGTAAAGCAAATAAATCATTGGCGTAACAAAGCCAAAGCTCCTGACTCAGTAGGAAGCAGAATGGGGAAGTCCTGCTGCCTTTTATTCTTAAACTTCATCCCAAGGATGACGGGTATTTGTTCTGCTGAATGAGCAGCATAAGGAGGGTTGTAATTTAAGGAGCAGCACTGAGCACAATCCCTGCTTGACTGACTGACCAAAAGAGCATCTGGAAACCACCCGCCCTGAGTCACAAGGAGTGCATTACTCCAGGCTTCCCAGGAATGTACTAAAATACAGGGGTGAATTCCTTTTTTGAAAATGAGGGATTTTATTGTGTCCTTTCAAGTGCTACGAGAACCACAGCTGTGCTACATAGGCATGCAGATAGTGGTGCAGACCACTTCTTGTAAAGCCACTTATGTTGTCCCTTTCCTGAAACTAAGAGCATGGCTTTGACCTCAGCCTTTAACTCATCATTGCCCTACATGTCCTGTATATTTTGGGGCAGTGTCTGATTTCTGGAGTTCACAGAAGGTATGTATGTTACTTGGGGAATGGTTTAATATATGTTTTCTTGTTGGGTATTAGGTATCCACAAAACTAAATCTCTCCATTACAGAAGTAAATAAAAGCTTGGCTGAATCACAGTAGAGGTGAAGATTGGGTCACAGTTCAGAGGCCAAGAGACCAATAGGATCCAGAATTGTTTGGCTGAAAATATGTTCTTTAATGCAAAAAATCTAAAAGTTATCCTAGCAGAATTCATGAAGGTGTAATAAACCATGGTATTCAAAAGACTTACTTAGCTCCTTTTTATTTAAAGTGTAGAAACTATACATGATACTGGACCTCTCATAAATATTTTTTAGGCACTCTGGCTTGGGATTTTTCAGTTTTCTCACACAATGGGTAACATCACTTAGTGCTTATGAGACCATGTAAACTCAACTTCTCTAAGTTGCAAGATGTACTGCCAGGCACCTGTGTTTACCCTTGGGTGGAAGAACCTTGGGTGAAGAGTGGATTTCAATTGTCTCATCCACCTGCTCATAATCCTCAAATGTTCCTGGAAGAGAGAGTGATTCTTGGCATTCACATAGAGGGAATCTTACTTTCTTCTCAGTGCAATCAGGTATTTTCAAAACATTAATTTTAACTGTGTCAGTAAGAAAAAGACACTGCTGGAATGACAGATCTGTGATCATAAAGCAAGTTCCTCAGAAATGGTACCCAGCAGATTTTGTCTGAAAAGGAGGTGTAAATCCGGTCTTTTTCAGGCTGTGAATCTTGTGCTGCTGATGCCAGCTGAATGGAAAAAGGCAGAGTGACACTTTTGTTTCCACTGATTCAAGTATTATGCCATCTGAGTCAGGAGTCATTTTGATGACCAGGAGGCTTTGTTAAACCTGTGTCTTAAGTTCTTCCCAACTAGCAATATCTCTGTGGCCTTCAACAGAAAAATATCTGGACAGGACGGATTTTTAAAGCCTGTACTTTAAGTAGCTAAAGTATGGGGCAGATAGCAGCACTTGCAATTCAGCAGAAAGGCTCCCAGCATATAAAGTTGAACAGCCTTGCCCCCTGACCTACTTCTTCCTGCTCAACCTCAACACTTTACAACTTTCCTAAAGTGTTTTTACTGAGCAGGAACAAAAAAGCAAATAGTTTCAATGTATCTGTGTAAGCTGTAGGTGCTGAAGAGCAAACTCCTGGTATTTTAATAACGGGCTTCTTCTAACTTGTACTTCCTGTAGGCAAAGACTTCTGCAGTTCCTGTTAATGTTCACAGAGTGTATGGAACTCCCGTCAAAGAAATAAAAAGTTTATGTTTTCAGCTTTCATGCACAGTTGGTGAGATGGAGACTGAATTTTGACTCAGGGTCTTCTGTGAACAGGTTCCAAGACAAATTGATCAGGCTCAAGTGCTATAATTATAGTTTTCCTATTGCTTTTTATTGTTGCATCCACCTTTTAATATATTTGAATGTGTATATATTTGAATTAATATATTTGAATGTTTCTTTTCATTCTTAGACTATCAAATAATAAACCCCCCAGAGTTTAAAAAACTTACCGTTCATTCAATGAATTTTAAGCTCAAACATTCAGTAGTACATCATTCTCATAACTCGTATTGGGAAAACTTTAGTGCCTATTATAATCACTCACTGCTAAATTTCCAATGGAATTGCTAATTCATTCCCTAAAGTAGTGGGTACCTTCATCTATGCTTCTGTGTTTAATAGTAGGAAAAACCTTACAGCACAGCCTGTTTCTAATTACGCTCTCATGTTTCCTTCTAATGAACAAAATATCTCCATTTTATACATTGCCTGTTAACCTCTGGAAAGGTCAGAGCCTCACTCCATAACACAGCACACTTTAGTCCCTTACATTTTACACAGTTGTTACTTCCTGGAAGGCAGGATGTTTCTTAAGCAGGCTGATATAGAGTCGGGCTGGACCTTTTCATTCAACTTATATATTTGAAGGTTTGGGGAAAAATAAAGTCTGTAACAACTGCCAAGACATTATCTTGGCTATTCATCATTTGTGTGCAAAAGTGATGACTGATACAGCATGTTTTCCATAAAAACATCTTCTTGGCTTGAAGATCTTGTGCCATAGTAGGTGTGGAATTCATGTGTTGCTAGTCATGAACAATTGGCCATCCATTTATTCCATTAAGAAAACTACAGAAATCAGCAACACATATTCTTCTTCCTGCCAGACAGCTTCATTCTGTCACAGGCCAAGAAACCCAGTTATGTGTCAGGAAATTTCAAACAATTTAATTTATTGCCAGTTAACAAGCTTCTAGTTAGCAATTCTGGCATTGAGAAATAAAAGCGAGTAAACAAGCACTTGGAGAAAAATTTCATCTTTACTCCTGACATGTCTCCTCTTCTATTTTTGCTGTCTGTGCCGCACTCAGCCCCTTCGGTGATGTGGCATGTGACACAGGGGACTGGGTTGATGCATAGTTTTTCCTTTACTTTTACTCTTCCTGTTTCTGATTCCACTGCTCCAGCATGGGGACCTCCACAGGCCAGTGTGCCCTCAGAGCTGCATGCCCTCCTGACCTCCTCCTTGCCCAGGTACGGGACACTTTTTGTTCTGCCCTACTTTGGAAGCTTTTCCATCCTGAAAAAAAAAAAAACAAAACACAAAAAAACCTGATTTGGACCCATGTTTGGTTTATGGCACAGCACAAAAGCCAGAGACGGAGCTATTTCTGATTTCTCTTAGTGCTGAGGTGGTCACTGTCAGGGCAAGCATGTTTCCAAAGACTTACCATGGAAACATCTTTGAAAAAAACAACAATCCAAGACAGCAAAAAAGCAGATACGACATCAGGAAAGGTGTGTTCATCTGCTAAAAATACAGGGTTAGACTTTCATAAGGCTTAAAGTGGCTTTAGCTGATGAGGTCAGGGGATCTGTTCTCCCAGCCCACCGGCATTAAACACATGGTTTTCTACTTGGCTTTCATTGTAGCCCTTACTTACTCTTCCTGCACTGTGAAAGCAGCACAAAGGATCTACAAGACCATTTGCAAACAAATCCTGCAAATATTATCTGTGGGTTTGTAAACACAAGCAGTGATTCAACCCTAAATGGCAACAGATAGTAGCTGGTAACCGGGCCTTCAACTATTAACTAATGAGGCTGAACTGACCCCAAGTCTTTCTTCTGTACTTGTATGGGATGGAGGGGGCTTTTCACTGAGTCCTGAACATTGTCCTGATCCAAAAGCAGTGCTGTGGCAGCCCACCAGCCAGCAGTACACCTCTAAGATGTGGTAGCTGGGTTTCTGTGAGCTTTGCTCCTGTGGGGATAGACAAAGCTTTGAGATATCTTGATCTCTTCTCTAGGAACTGGATTTAAAACTACATGACTGTTTCCCTCCAGAGTGCTCCTGAGTGTCCTCTTCCCCTATGCCAGAAAGACAAAGCAGCGGTTCTCCAGTTTCCCTGTGCACCCAATGCCTGTAGGCCAGGTCATAGACACCCCACATTGTCCCAAGTGGAACGAAGATCAAGATGATAAGCTGAATCCCATCCTTACAGCCTGGTTTGCAGGCTGGAGGTCAGGCCCTGCAGACCCAATGCTGAAGTCCTGGAGAAGCAAACCACACAGAGCATCCCAGGGAAAACCAGTGTTCGTTCTACTGGGCAGAAAGAAATGCCTAGAGAAAAGAGCTGCCAGCTCTGCTACCCAGTGTCCTTGCCTCTGCCCATCCCAGCTTGGCTTTGTACTCCCGTGTTCATGATAAGAAGGTTGGACATGAAAATCTCCCACTGTTTCTTTCTCATTGTGGCCCTGTCACAAAACATCTGTATCACAGATAACTTGTCCTCAGATCAGGAGAGGTTTGTGGGACCTTGATGAAAAAGGGGGCCCCCCTTGATGATGACCAGGGGCCCCTGGAAACAGAAGAAAGCAGAACACCTTCCCAGTCTGCACCCACACGCCTCTACTTTCTACTTTCCTTCTCTCCCCCGATGTTTTATTTCATTTTACTTTTTTTTTTTTCCTTGCTTAGCAAGCGCAACCTTAAAAGCACTGAGATGGCTGTGAAAGAAGAAATAAGAGATCTGGTTTCACTTCTGGTACAAGGATTGGAGCCCCTCCAGTATCTCAATCAGAGAAGTACAGCAGAAGCCCGGCTTTCCTGATAGGAAGCCTTTGCTTACTTCTTACCTAATGTTTAGGATTTGCTTTTTGTGGGTTGGTTTGGGGTTTTTTGAGGTCATAAGGTCAGTTCAGACATGGGGATCAGAGATGAGCCACAGAGGACTGAGATGCTTGACATCTAACTACACCAGGTCTGGCTGCAGGGCCAGTGTTGGAGTTGAGTGTTGGGGCTCACAGCTATTTTACAGAGGAGATGTGTAACAAAAATTGGTGTGCCTGTGGAAACACACACAAGAAGTGGATTCCTAGATGTGGTGGGATTGCAATGTGAGATCTTCAACAAGCAGCTAAAAGATTCTTAGGGGTCCAACAAAGCAAATCCCAGCTGGGCTCCCAAGGCCAAACTCCCAAAACCTATTACTGACAAGACCGTCCGGGCCAATCAGCGCCGATAACAGGCCTCTGGGAATCACATTTTAGAGAGAGAAAAACACAAACAGCCACATTTTGCCACCAGAGAAGGGAGTGAGAAGATGTAAGAAACTTTGCAGACACCAAGGTCAGTGAAGGGGGGGAGGAAGAGGCACTGAGAGAAGATTCCCTGCAGCCTGTAGAGAATACCATGGTGAATCAGGTGCCCCCCGCAGCCTATGGAGGATGAAGAGACCCCACATGTAGCCCATGGAGAGGCACCTGGGCCAGGCAGGAGTCCACCATGGAGCAGGTGGAGGAATATGGAAGAATCTGTGACCTATACTGGAGCAAGCCCCTGAGAGCACC